>OU342745.1:266989620-267466074 GCA_910589775.1 Avena eriantha | reverse complement strand
TAGTAGTGCCTGGGTATTTGATACTGGTTCGGTTGCTCATATTTGTAACTCGAAACAGGAGCTGCGGAATAAACGAAGACTGGCAAGAGACGAGGTGACGATGCGCGTTGGAAATGGCTCCAAGGTTGATGTGATCGCCGTCGGCACGCTCCCTCTACATCTACCTTCGGGATTAGTTTTAAATTTAAATAATTATTATTTGGTGCCTGCGTTAAGCATGAACATTATATCTGGATCCTGTTTATTGCGAGACGGTTACTCTTTTAAGTCCGAGAATAAAGGTTGTTCGATTTTATATGAGTAATATCTTTTATGGTAATGCACCTGAGATGAATGGTTTATTCTTACTGAATCTCGATAGTAGTGATACACATGTTCACAACATAGATGCTAAACGAATAAAATTGAATGATAATTCTACATACATGTGGCACTATCGTCTTGGTCATATTGGAGTGAAGCGTATGAAGAAACTCCATTCAGATGGACTTCTTGAATCAATTGATTTTGAATCACTTGAAAGATGCGAAGCATGTCTAATGGGAAAAATGACTAAGACTCCATTCTCTGGAATAATGGAGCGAGCTACAGACTTATTGGAAATAATACATACCGATGTGTGCGGTCCAATGAGTGTAGCATCGCGTGGTGGATATCGTTATGTTCTCACTTTCACTGATGACTTAAGTAGATATGGGTATGTCTACTTTATGAAACATAAGTTCGAAACTTTCGAGAAGTTTAAGGAATTTCAAAGTGAAGTGGAAAATCATCGTAACAAGAAGATTAAGTTTCTGCGTTCTGATCGTGGAGGTGAATATCTGAGTTATGAGTTTGGCATGCATTTAAAGAAATGTGGAATACTTTCACAGTTGACACCGCCGGGAACACCACAGCGTAATGGTGTGTCCGAACGTCGTAATCGAACTCTCTTAGATATGGTTCGGTCTATGATGTCTCTTATAGATTTACCGTTATCATTTTGAGGCTATGCATTAGAGACAGCCGCATTCACTCTAAATAGGGCACCATCTAAATCCGTTGAAACGACACCGTACGAATTGTGGTTTGGTAAGAAACCTAGGTTGTCGTTCCTTAAAGTTTGGGGTTGCGAGGCATATGTAAAGAAGTTACAACCTGATAAGCTAGAACCCAAAGCGGAGAAATGCGTCTTCATAGGATACCCTAAAGAAACAATTGGGTATACCTTCTATCATAGATCCGAAGGCAAAGTTTTCGTTGCCAAGAATGGATCCTTTTTGAGAAGGAGTTTCTCTCGAAGGAGGTGACTGGAAGGAAAGTAGAACTCGATGAGGTTATTGAACCTTCTCTCGGATTTGAGAGTAGCGCAGCACCAGAAGATGTTTTTGTGCCGCCTGCACCAATTGGAGAGGAAGCTAATGATAATAATCATGAAACTTCAAATGAAGTTACTACTGAACCTCGCATGTCAACGAGGGTTCGTACCACTCCTGATTGGTATGACTCTGCCTTGAACGTCATGTTAGTGGACAACGCTGATGACCCTGCGACGTATGAAGAAGCTATGGTGAGCCCAGATTCCGACAAATGGCTAGAAGCCATGAAATCCGAAATGGGATCCATGTACGAAAACCAAGTGTGGACTTTGGTGGACTTACCGGATGGCCGTAAGGCTATCGAGAACAAATGGATTTTCAAGAGAAAAACAGATGCTGATGGTAATGTTACCGTCTATAAAGCTCGACTTGTCGCGAAAGGGTTCCGACAAATTCAAGGAGTTGACTATGATGAGACTTTCTCACCAGTAGCGAAGCTAAAGTCTGTGAGGATTTTGTTAGCAATTGCTGCATATTTCGATTATGAGATTTGGCAGATGGATGTCAAAACGGCGTTCCTTAATGGTGACATTGAGGAAGAGTTGTATATGGTACAACCCAAGGGTTTTGTCGATTCTAAAGATGCTGACAAGGTATGCAAGCTTCAGCGCTCCATTTATGGACTGAAGCAAGCATCCCGGAGTTGGAATCAACGTTTTGATAAAGTAATCAAAAACTTTGGATGTATACAAACTTATGGAGAAGCTTGTATTTACAAGAAAGTGAGTGGGAGCTCTGTAGCATTCCTAGTACTGTATGTAGATGACATATTGTTGATTGGGAATGATATAGAACTCCTTAATAGCGTCAAAACCTATTTGAATAATAGTTTTTCAATGAAGGATCTTGGCGAAGCGGCATACATTCTAGGCATCAAGATTTATAGAGATAGATCAAGACGCCTAATAGCGCTTTCACAAAGTACATACTTAGACAAAGTTCTAAAGAAGTTTAGAATGGAAGATAGCAAGAAAGGGTTCGTGCCCATGTTGTCAGGTAAGACCTTAAGTAAAACTCAAAGTCCAGCTACGGCAGAAGATAGAGAGAAAATGAATAATATTCCCTATGCCTCGGCCATAGGTTCTATCATGTATGCCATGCTGTGTACAAGACCGGATATAGCACATGCTGTTAGTTTGACTAGCAGATATCAAAGTGATCCTGGAATGGAGCACTGGACAGCGGTCAAGAATATCCTAAAGTACCTAAATAGGACTAAGGATATGGTTCTTTCTTATGGAGGTGATGAACAGCTTGTTGTAAATGGTTACACCGATGCTAGTTGGAACACCGATCCGGATGACTCAAAGTCACAGTCGGGATACGTATTTATTTTGAATGGTGCTGTAGTGAGCTGGAGGAGTGCAAAGCAAAGCGTTGTGGCGAAATCTTCAACTGAATCGGAATACATAGCTGCTTCGGAGGCTACACAAGAAGCCGTTTGGATGAAGGAATTCATTACTGAACTCGGCGTGGTTCCCAGTGCGTTGGGCCCGATGGCCATCTACTGTGACAACACAGGTGCCATAGCTAATGCACAGGAGCCAAGGTCACATAGCAAGCTGAAGCACATCAAGCTACGTTTCCACGCTATTCGCGAGTATGTCCGAGATGGTGACATAAAGATTTGCAAAGTACACACAGATCTGAATGTGGCAGATCCGTTGACTAAACCTCTCCCTAGGGCAAAGCATGACCAACACCAAAACGCCATGGGTGTTAGGTATATTACTATGTAATCTAGATTATTGACTCTAGTGCAAGTGGGAGACTGTTGGAGATATGCCCAAGAGGCAATAATAAAAGTGATTATTATTATATCTTTGTGTTTATGATGAATGTTTACATCACATGCTATAATTGTATTATTAGGAAACACTAATACTTGTGTGTTTTGTAAACATAAGAGAGTCCCTAATAAGCCTCTTGTTGGACTAGCTTGTTGATTAATTGATGATCATGGTTTCCTGATCATGGACATTAGGATGTGATTAATAACAAGGTTATATCATTAGGAGAATGATGTGATGGACGCACACCCATAGTAAGCCTAGCATAAGATCAAGTCATTAAGTTCGTATTGCTGTAAGCTTTCAAATACATAGTAACCTATTCCTTCAACCATGAGGTTATGTTAATCACCATCACCTGATGGATACTTTGATGACATCAAAACGCCGCTTCGTAACTGGGTGGTTATAAAAGTGTCATTGGGTATTCTGAAAGTATGTGTTGAAGCGCATGAACCAAGATTGGGATTTGTCCATCGATATGACGGATAGATATGCTCGGGGCCCTCTCGGTGGAATGTCATCTAGTTAGCTTGCAAGCATGTGACTAGGTCACAAGGGATGACATATCACGGAACGAGTAAAGAGTACTTATCAGTAACGAGGTAGAACTAGGTATGGAGATACCGACGATCAAACATCGGATAAGTATAGTGTCGCGAGACAAAGGGAATTAGTTTCATATGTAAGTGGTTCAATCGATCGCGAAGTCATCGTTGAGTATGTGGGAGCCATTATGGATCTCCAGGTCCCGCTGATGGTTATTGATAGGAGATGTGTCTCTATCATGTCTACATATTCACGAACCGTAGGGTGACACACTTAAGGTTTGAAGTTGTTTTAAGTAGATATGGAATGTGCGTTGGAGACCGAATGTTGTTCGGAGTCTCGGATTGGATTCGGGACATCACGAGGAGATCCGGAATGGTCCGGAGAATAAGATTCATATATAGGGGATCATTTTCTAAGTTAGGAAATGTTCCGGAGTGTTTGTATGAGGATTCTAGAAGGTTTCGGAATGTTCCAGAAGGTTCTAGAAGATATCTTGGAGTTTGCTTGAAAATCAAGATAGGGATCAAGGAGTCCTGGTGGGTCAAGATACGGAGTCGTGGGGGAGGAGGAATCCTCCCCCCACCTCCAATCCACCGGCCTACAAGGGAGGGGAGTCCTACAAGGACTCCCCCTCCCTAGGCGCCTCCCTTCTTTAAATAAAGGGGCACGGGCGCCCCCTCCTCCCCTGCTCCCATAACACCCAATCTCTGCCGCCTCTCTCCTCCACCATCTTCTGCACAGGCATAGGCGAAGCCCTGCAGAATTCTCTACTCCACCACCACCACCACGCCGTCGTGCTGCTGGGATTCCGTGGAGAAGATCTACTACCTCTGCTGCTCGCTGGAACGGGGAGAGGAAGGTCTGCTTCGACTCCGCACGTGTGACCGACTGCGGAAGCGCTGCCGAATCGCGGCGCCGGAAGGATCGTCCACTTGACCGACTACGGAAGCGCTACTGGAATGCGACACCGGAAGGATCGTCCACACGATCTTGAAATCGGCAAGTGATCGACTACATCAACCACGAGATCTAATCTCGTTAACGTTTTCGGATCTACGAGGGTTAGTTCCTATTTATCTCGTTGCTCATGTCTAATAGATTAGATCTTGGCTTTTATCTAGATTAGATCTAGGTTTTGTTCGTTCTTGCGGTAGAAATGTTTTGTTTTCCATGCTACGAACCCTTCATATTGAACCTTCTCTCGGATTTGAGAGTAGCGCAGCACCGGAAGATGTTTTTGTGCCGCCTGCACCAATTGGAGAGGAAGCTAATGATGATGATCATGAAACTTCAAATGAAGTTACTGCTGAACCTCGCAGGTCAACGAGGGTTCGTACCACTCCTGATTGGTATGACTCTGCCTTGAACGTCATGTTGGTGGACAACACTGATGACCCTGCGACGTATGAAGAAGCTATGGTGAGCCCAGATTCCGACAAATGGCTAGAAGCCATGAAATCCGAAATGGGATCCATGTACGAAAACCAAGTGTGGACTTTGGTGGACTTACCGGATGGCCGTAAGGCTGTCGAGAACTAATGGATTTTCAAGAGAAAAACAGATGCTGATGGTAATATTACCGTCTATAAAGCTCGACTTGTCACGAAAGGGTTCCGACAAATTCAAGGAGTTGACTATGATGAGACATTCTCACCAGTAGCGAAGCTAAAGTCTGTGAGGATTTTGTTAGCCATTGCTGCACATTTCGATTATGAGATTTGGCAGATGGATGTCAAAACGACGTTCCTTAATGGTGACATTGAGGAAGAGTTGTATATGGTACAACCCAAGGGTTTTGTCGATCCTAAAGATGCTGACAAGGTATGCAAACTTCAGCGCTCCATTTATGGACTGAAGCAAGCATCCCGGAGTTGGAATCAACGTTTTGATAAAGTAATCAAACACTTTGGATTTATACAAACTTATGGAGAAGCTTGTATTTACAAGAAAGTGAGTGGGAGCTCTGTAGCCTTCCTAGTGCTATATGTAGATGACATATTGTTGATTGGAAATGATATAGAACTTCTTAATAGTGTCAAAGCCTATTTGAATAATAGTTTTTCAATGAAGGATCTTGGCGAAGCGACATATATTCTAGGCATCCAGATTTATAGAGATAGATCAAGACGCCTAATAGCGCTTTCACAAAGTACATACTTAGACAAAGTTCTAAAGAAGTTTAGAATGGAAGAGAGCAAGAAAGGGTTCGTGCCCATGTTGTCAGGTAAGACCTTGAGTAAGACTCAAAGTCCAGCTACGGCATAAGTTAGAGACGGCCATAGGTTCTATCGTGTATGCCATGCTGTGTACAAGACCGGATATAGCACATGCTGTTAGTTTGACTAGCAGATATCAAAGTGATCCTAGAATGGAGCACTGGACAGCGGTCAAGAATATCCTAAAGTACCTAAATAGGACTAAGGATATGGTTCTTTCTTATGGAGGTGATGAACAGCTTGTTGTAAACGGTTACACCGATGCTAGTTGGAACACCGATCTGGATGACTCGAAGTCACAGTCGGGATACGTATTTATTTTGAATGGTGCTGTAGTGAGCTGGAGGAGTGCCAAGCAAAGCGTTGTGGCGAAATCTTCGACTGAATCGGAATACATAGCTGCTTCGGAGGCTGCACAAGAAGCCATATGGATGAAGGAATTCATTACTGAACTTGGCGTGGTTCCCAGTGCGTTGGACCCGATGGCCATCTACTGTGACAACACAGGTGCCATAGCGAATGCACAGGAGCCAAGGTCACATAGCAAGCTGAAGCACATCAAGCTACGTTTCCACGCTATTCGCGAGTATGTCCGAGATGGTGACATAAAGATTTGCAAAGAACACACTGATCTGAATGTGGCAGATCCGTTGACTAAACCTCTCCCTAGGGCAAAGCATGACCGACACCAGAATGCCGTGGGTGTTAGGTATATTACCATGTAATCTAGATTATTGACTCTAGTGCAAGTGGGAGACTGTTGGAGATATGCCCAAGAGGCAATAATAAAAGTGGTTATTATTATATCTTTGTGTTTATGATGAATGTTTACATCCCATGCTATAATTGTATTATAAGGAAACGCTAATACTTGTGTGTTTTGTAAACGTAAAAGAGTCCCTAGTAAGCCTCTTGTTGAACTAGCTTGTTTATTAATAGATGATCATGGTTTCCTGGTCATGGACATTGGATGTCATTAATAACAAGGTTATATCATTAGGAGAATGATGTGATGGACACACACCCATAGTAAGCATAGCATAAGATCAAGTCATTAAGTTCGTATTGCTATAAGCTTTTAAATGCATAGTAACCTAATCCTTCGACCATGAGGTTGTGTTAATCACCATCACCGGATGGGTACTTTGATGACATCAAACACCTCTTCGTAACTGGGTGGTTATAAAGGTATCATTGGGTATTCTGAAAGTATGTGTTGAAGCGCATGGACCAAGATTGGGATTTGTCCATCCATATGACGGATAGATATGCTCTGGGCCCTCTCGGTGGAATGTCATCTAGTTAGCTTGCAAGCATGTGACTGGGTCACAAGGGATGACATAACATGGAACGAGTAAAGAGTACTTATCAGTAACGAGGTAGAACTAGGTATGGAGATACCGACGATCAAACCTCGGATAAGTAGAGTATCGCGTGACAAAGGGAATTGGTTTCGTATGTTAATGGTTCTATCGATCACGAAGTCATCGTTGAGTATGTGGGAGCCGTTATGGATCTCCAGATCCCGCTGATGGTTATTGATCGGAGAGGTGTCTTCATCATGTCTGCATATTCACGAACCGTAGGGTGACACACTTAAGGTCGAAGTTGTTTTAAGTAGATATGGAATGTGCGTTGGAGACCGAATGTTGTTCGGAGTCTCGGATTGGATCCGGGACATCACGAGGAGATCCGGAATTGTTCGGAGAATAAGATTCATATAATGGAGATCATTTTCTAAGTTAGGAAATGTTTCGGAGTATTTATATGGGGGTTCTAGAAGGTTTCGGAATGTTTTGGAAGGTTCTAGAAGATTTTTTGGAGTTTACTTGAAAACCAAGAAAGAATAAAAGGATAAAGGGAAATTTAAAGAGGAAACTTAGGGGGGAGGACTTTCCCCCCAAGCTCCCTTGTGCGCCGGCCCTAGGGGGTGGGCCTAGGGGTGGGAACCCTAGGCCGCGCCCCTCCCTCTATATATAGAGGGGTGGAGGCGCCGCCCCTCCTTGCCCCTCCACTCTTTCCCCTAGCCGCCTCTCTCCTCCTCCCTCCTTCTGCTCAGGCTTAGGCGAAGCCCTGCAGAATTCTCTACTCCACCACCACCACCACCACCACGCCGTCGTGCTGCTGGGATTCCGTGGAGAAGATCTACTACCTCCGCTGCTCGCTGGAACGGGGAGAGGAAGGTCTGCTTTAACTCCGCACGTGTGACCGACTGCGGAAGCGCTGCCGGAACGCAGCGCCGGAAGGATCGTCCACTCGATCTTGAGATCGGCAAGTGATCTACTACATCAACCACGAGATCCAATCTCGTAACGCTTTCAGATCTACAAGGGTTAGTACAGATCTATCTCGTTGCACATGTCTAATAGATTAGATCTTGGCTTTTATCTAGATTAGATCTGGGTTTTGTTCGTTCTTGCGGTAGAATTTTTTTGTTTTCCATGCTACGAACCCATCAGAACCCACTATCAAGCATAAATACTAACTCTTGGAGTTGTTAGCATCTACTTGGCCAAGATAACTACTAACAACGGAAAGCATGCAAGATCACAAATAACAAAGACATGATAGAATCAATAATCAATCTGAAATAGCATCTCAATATCCATCGGATCCCCGCAAACACAACATGCAGAATTACAAATAGATGATCTTGATGATGAACGGAGCTCACAAGATCTAAACATGAAAGCACAAAGGAGGAGAACCAGCCATCTAGCTACTACATGGATCCGTAGTCCAAGGATGAACTACTCATGCATCAGACCAGAGGCTTGCATGGTGATGAAGAAGGCTTTTAGGGTGAATTCACCTCTCCGGCAGGGTGCCGGGAAGAGCTTCAGATCCCTCCCGATCTAGGGACAGAGACGGCGGTGGCTACAGACTCTTTCGTGGATTTTTGATCGGGTACTTAGGGTTTTCGTCCCGAGGGCATCTTATAGGCGGAAGGAGAGGACAAGGGGGTGCTGGTGTCGGCCAGACCACCCCCTGGTGTGGGCCAGGCCTGGCCACATGGCCAGGTGGTGTGGCCGGCCCCCAGCCCTTCTCCGTCTCGTATTCTGGCATCTGATGACTTCCGGAAAAATAGGCACTTTGGCTTTTGTCCCGTCCAATTCCGAGAATATTCATTTTCTGACTTTCTTGGAACAAAAAACAGCGGAAAACAGGCAGCTGGCACTGTGGCTCTTGTTTATAGGTTAGTCCAAGAAATCATATTAAAAGTACTCCAAAGTGTGGGCAAAACACAAGAAAGTGGATAAAACCAAGCATGTAACATCAAAAATTATAGATACATTTGCAATGTATCAAACCTCAAGTCCATCGTCAACAACCGCAAGACCTTCACTCGGCAACAAGTGATGATTCCAATTTGGAAGAACAAGCTCATCATCGACGTGAATCTATGAAGATCCTCATCATCATCATCGCCATCATGAATGTCATCGCCGACACCATGGGCACCATGGAGAGCCTCCTTAACAACCACAACCGAGGAATGAGCCTCCTCCACCACCGCAACCGCGTCAAGAGGATCCACACCTTTATCATCCCTGTGAGGCCCAAGTGCCTCAAACTCGTCAACAAACGTGACATGAGCCTCCCAAACCGCTTCAACTGTGCTAATAGAAAGCTCTCCAACAACATCACGAGGACCAAGTTCCTCCTCCAAATGTGTACCAACAACCGAAAGGGCAACAATAACATCACCAAGCTCTTCGCAATTATTGCATGGAGGATGAAGGCCATAAACATCATGGCAACCATCGCTACCGTGATCGCAATGAGGAAGAAACATTTGACAAGCTCAAGTTCACCATGCCCAAGTTCACTGGTTCCAATGATCCTAAAGAATATCTTTCATGAGCACTCAAAATTGAGAAAATCTTCCGCATGCACAACTATAGCGATGAGAAGATGGTAGCCATGGCTTCTCTTGAGTTGGTGATTATGCAAACCTTTGGTGGGAACAAGTCCAAGTTGCTCGAGAAGCAAGAAGAAAGACTCCAATCAACACTTGGAAAGATATGAAGGATCATATGCATTCACGGTTTGTCCCTTCTCACTACACGTGCGACCTATTCAACAAAATTCAAATGCTCAACCAAGGGACAGAAACTGTGGAATAGTACTTCAAGCAAATTGAGCTCAACATGATCTATGCCAACTTTGAAGAGCGCGAGGAGCAAACCATGGCACGATTCCCCATTGGCTTGAACCACCCAATCAAGAGAATTGCTTAGTTCTAAAGGTACAACAATATGCTGGAGCTAGTGCATAATGCAACAAAGGTCGAGCATCAAGCGCAATAGGACATCAAATACAACAAGCCGAAGACGTACTTCACCTGCAAGCAAGCTCTAACAACCACTACACCAACAAACATCAAATGAAGCTCCTCAAGCATTTCCAAGCCTCCTTTCAAGCCCACAACTCCTCAAGGAAAACCGCCCCAAGTGGCAAGCAACCATTGGATGACCCATCGTTTGAAGGACAATGCTACAAGTTTGGAGGCAAAGGACACAAGTCATTCAAATGCGGCAATACAAAAGTCGTGTTCATCCATGCAATGGAGAAGAGGAATATTTGAGTGAAGAAGAGTTCGATGCTTGAGTCAAGGCAGCACTCGCAAGACAACATGTTGAAAATTATCAAGAGATTCTCGTGTGTGAACATGACGCAAGTCCATCGCTTGTTGTCACAAGAGTTTTGACTACCCAGGCTTAAGAGCATGAAGATCAAAGATCCAGCATCTTCGAAACTCATGCCAGCATCAATTGGGAAATCCATTAAAGTCATCATCAATGGAGGGAGCTACCACAACCTTGAAAGCACCGAGCTATGTGAAGAGCTGAACCTCACCCTCCATCCACATAAACACCCATACCATGTGCAATGGCTAAGTGACCATGGGTCTGTGAAGATCAAACACACTGTATCAGTAACCTTCTCGATTGGACCATACAAAGAAATGTGTATTCCTTCAAGTGGCTTGAAAAACATGTGTCTTGTAACCAATGACTCCTAGCCAAATAATTACAGATAATGCAAAGGCTTTAGCGAGGTCGCAAGCCACAAAAACACCTTGTGAGATGAGAGAACCACAATATAGTGAGTGGGCGCAAAAAGCCAAATATGAGCAGAAAAACAAAGAGTGTTCTCCTTGCCACCAAAAATGAGATGAGAGACATGTGGAATAATCCATATATCTTGCACTATGTCCTTGTATGCAAGGGCTTAACACAAGCAACTAACGACCTAACAAATGTTCATCCTTCCTTAATGACTATTTTGCATGAATTCAAGGATGTGTTTCCCGAAGAGCTCCCACATGATCTACCTCCTCTTCGTGGAATTGAGCATCGCATTGACCTCATACCCAACGCACCTACCAAACCATGCTGCATAGTGCACGAAGCCCGAAGAGATGAAGGAGATTGAACACCAAATTCACCACCTCGTCTCCAAAGGTTTGATTCGAGTAAGCACAAGCCCAAGTGTGATATCTGTGATTCTAGTCTAGAAAACGGATGATATGTTACAATTGTGCATGGACTTCCATCTAATAAATGCTATTACCGTGCGTTATTAACATCTAATACCATGTCTTGATGACATACTTGATGAATTGAGTGGAGCCACTATTTTCTTGAGAATTGATCTTCGTAGTGGTTATCATCAAATACACATGGCGGAAGGTGATGAGTGGAAAACTGCATTCAAGACCAAACTTGGTCTCTATGAATGGTTGCTGATACATTGCAAATGTATCTATAATTTTTGATGTTCCATGCTTGGTTTTATCGACTTTCTTGTGTTTTGTCCACACTTTGGAGTACTTTTCATATGATTTCTTGGACTAACCTATTAACAAGAGCCATAGTGCCAGTTGCCTGTTTTCTGCTGTTTTTGGTTCCAGGAAAGTCAGAAAATGAATATTCTCGGAATTGTACGGGACAAAAGTCAAAGTGCCTATTTTTCCGGAAGTCATCAGATGCCAGAATACGAGACGGAGCAGGGCTGGGGGCCGGCCACACCACCTAGCCGCACGGCCAGGCCTGGCCCGCGCCAGTGGGTGGTCTGGCCGACCCAGCACCCCCTCGGCCTCTCCTTCCGCCTATATATTGCCCGGGACAAAAACCCTAAGTGCTCGATCAAAAATCCACGAAAGAGTCTGTAGTCGCCGTCATCTCCATCCCTAGATCGGGAGGGATCTAAAGCTCTTCCCGACACCCTGCCGGAGAGGGGAATTCACCCTGGAGGCCTTCTTCATCACCATGCAAGCCTCCGGTGTGATGCGTGAGTAGTTCATCCTTGGACTACGGATCCTTGTAGTAGCTAGATGGCTGGTTCTCCTCCTTTGTGCTTTCATGTCTAGATCTTGTGAGCTCCGTTCATGATCAAGATCATCTATTTGTAATCCTGCATGTTGTGTTTGCGGGGATCCGATGGATATTGAGATTCTATTTCAGATTGATTATTGATTCTATCATGTCTTTGTTATTTGTGATCTTGCATGCTTTCCGTTGTTAGTAGCTATCTTGGCCAAGTAGATGCTGGCAACTCCAAGAGTTAGTATTTATGCTCGATAGTGGGTTCATGCCTCTGGTAATCTAGGGAAGTGACATAAATCTCTAAGGTACTATATGTGTTGTTGCTACTAGGGAGAAAACAACAATCCTTTGTTCATAGAACAATCGTATTGTTTACTTTACACGCAGTTCGTAAAGCAATAATCTGTTGCTTGCAACTTAATACTAGAGTGGGTTCAGATGATAACCTGAAGGTGGATTATTAGTCATAGATGCAGTTGGATGGTGGTCTATGTATAATATTGTAATGCCCAATCAAGTCTCAAAGGAGTCAAGATGATTAGTATATGCATGTATTGCTTTCTCGATGTTTGTCAATTGCCCCGCTGTAATTTGTTCACCTAGCATGTTATCTATCTAAGGAGAGCCACCTCTAGTGAACTATGGATCCCGGTCCTTGTCTTTTACATATAATCTACAAACTGTTACTGCTTTGTGTTTACTTTCTGCAAACTATTACTTCCTTCCATTCGATACGTTTAATCCTTTGTTTTCCACAAAAACGGAGATTGACAACCTCATCGCAAGTTGGGGACAAAGTTCTGTGGTTCTGTTGTGCAGGTCTCCCCGTTGGTACTAGCACCGGTAGTGCGCCCTGCCAAGGCTCAGCTAGCAACACCTTTGGGGTGTTTCCTTGCTCCTACTGGTTCGATTAAACCTTGGTTTCATAACTAAGGGAAGATCAACATCGCACCAGCATTTTCTTGGCGCCGACACTGAGCCATCAGTTGGTCATGCCATTTGGCCTATCAAATGCCCCATCCACCTTCATGCGCCTTATGAATCACATTTTGAGACCTCTCATTGGAAAAAGTGTAGTAGTTTACTTTGATGATATACTTGTCTATAGCAAGTCGCTTGAATATCATGCCATACATGTTAAGGAGGTTTTGCAAATCCTTTGAAATTAAAAGCTATATGCTAATCTTCCTAGCTAAGTGCACTTTTGCTAAAGACAAGTTAATTTTTCTTGGTTTTGTTGTCTCTTTTAATGGTATTGAATTCGATATTTATAAGGTCAAAGACATACGAGATTGGCCGACCTATTCGACAATTGTGAGTGAACTTCGAAGTTTTCATGGATTTGCTAGTTTCTATCATCGATTTGTGAAAGATGTCTCTATGATTACTTATTCTCTCAACGAGTTGACCAAAAATAATGTCACCTTCGTGTGGGGCAAAGCACAAAAAAGGCTTTTGATGAGCTTAAAAAGAGGCTAACCGAAGCACCTCTTGTTGCTTTACCGGATGTCACAAAAACTTTTAAGATAGAGTGTGACGCTAGTGTTATTGTCATTGGAGGAGTCCTCATGCAAAATGGATGTCCTATTGCGTACCATAGCGAGAAATTTGATGGTGCACGCCTCAATTATCCCATTTATGAGAAAGAGCTTTTCACGTTGGTTTGTGTTCTACAAGTTTGGCAACATTCCCTTTGGCCTAAGGAATTATCATACATTCCGACCATGAGTCATTGAAATACCTTAAGGGTCAAGGAAATTTGAGTAAAAGGCATGCTAAGTGGGTTGAGTTCATGGAATCCTTTCCCTGTATTGTCAAGTACAAAAAGGGTAAAGATAATGTAGTTGCGAACGCTTTGTCTCACAAGAACACAAGCCTTCTAACGTGCTTAGAAGTAAACGTGTTGGTTCTTGATGATATCAAAACTTTATGCTTCCGACCCATTCTTTGGACCAATATTTGCAAAGTGTTCAACTCAAAAAGTATTTGATTACTTCTATTTCCACAATGGTTTTATTTTCAAACAAAACAAGCTTTGCATTCGAAAGTCATCTCTCCAAATTTTGCTTATCCAAGAGTCTCATGGTGGAGGCCTAATGGGCCACTTTGGTCATGATAAGACACATAACATGCTCTACACGCACTATTATTAGCCAAAGATGAAGAGCGACGTGGAGCACCACATCTGACGATGCACTACATGCTTACAAGCTATGTAAAAGTCTAAACCATTTGGTCTTTATATGCCATTGCATATTGCTCATGCACCTTGTTCAGACATTAGGATGGACTTTGTATTAGGATTGCCTAGATCTAAGCATGGCAATGGTTACATATTTGTCATAATGGACCGCTTTTCGAAAATGGCACATTTCATTCCTTACCATAAGATAGATGATTCTTCACATATTGAAAATTTGTTTTCCAGGGAAATCGTCCATCTTCATGGTGTTCGAAGAACCATCATCTCGGACTATGACGAAAAATTCATGAGCTACATGCGGAAGACGCTTATGTCCAATCTCGGTATCAAGCTCCTCTTCTCATCCGCCTCGCACCCTCAAACCGATGGCCAAACCGAGGTTGTCAACTGAAGCCTCGAAACCCTCCTACGAGTATTGATCAAGAAGAATATTAAGAATTGGGAGGAGTGCATTCCCCATGCCGAGTTCGCCTACAATCGAGCTAAGCACTCCACAACAATGAAGAGCCCATTTGTGATTTGTGACACCCCCGTGATCAGGGTTAAACAAATCCCAGACCTTATTCTGACATAAGCTTAACTTAGAGCTCGAGGATATCCGGTGAAGAATCAATAACACAATAGTGACTCTAGGACACAAAAGTTATTACATCAAGCTCATAACAAAGCAGAGAACCAAAATATTACAAGAAAAGGTCATTGACCACAAACATCAAACAACAGAAGGCAAATTATTCTATTAAGTATAGTAAACTTAATAAATGGCCTAAGAGGTCTGAAGCATAACGATGACGTCCCAATCCATATATTGCAGGTTGCCGACTAGGAACCCCAAGCTACTCGTCAACGTCGATGTTGTAACAAATTGTTCTTATTTTGTTGACACTTACTCTGCAATAAAAGTATCAAAAATCAAGGTTGAGTACAGGGTGCACTCCGCAAGACTTATGGCTGGTAGGGTTACTTTGCACAAAGCTATCTTTATTTATAAAATAGAGAGAAGTAGAATCTTGGATAAACGGGTCATTTTAAAAGGGGTAAGAGAGCGATATATCTATCTTGATCATATTGATATCCATCGAATCTTTATCAGCCGAACCTAGCAACTAGGATCACCCTCTTGATCCCTGCGAAAGCATCCTTAAGCACACCTTACCTTACTTGCCAAGTTTTACGATTAGGTTATAGTTTGCTATGATCATCACATCCATTCCCAAGTCGTCCATAACCATGGACATGACTTTTCAAAAAGATTAAAACCCTACAGGGGTGTACAACTTTACTCACACGTACCAACTGACTCTTAATGCCAGTTAACATTAACCCTCTTCCTTGGAAGGCCAGCAGAGGGTGGTTGACCACGACCTTTACCTTGCTTTCGCTGAGACCATGAGTCACGTCCTAGGGATATGCCCCCATAATGGGTCAAGTCCCAAAGCCGATCCCCAGAGATGTGCACATGGTTCAAGATTACAGAGGTCGTGCCTCTCTTGTTCCCAACCATGCTTACCTACCTGTTATGAATGCACCTCCTTACCGCCTTTGAGAACAACCAGAATGCATATGTCGAACGGAACACCCGAACTATGTGACTTGTGGAATCTACTAGGCAAGTTAGTTGGTCGAGGGGGTTTCCAGGCCCCCGTGTGTTTGTACACTTGTCTTGGTTCAAGAGGAAAGAACTCGGATCCTAGTGGAGGAAAGTATGGGATTGAAAAAACCACAACTCAACGTGGCCTCCCGTACAAGCCTTAGCATGTTCAACTTACATCTCTGATCATACCA
The DNA here is from genome assembly GCA_910589775.1 of Avena eriantha. Lineage (NCBI taxonomy): Eukaryota > Viridiplantae > Streptophyta > Magnoliopsida > Poales > Poaceae > Avena > Avena eriantha. The sequence continues at coordinate 267,449,838 of OU342745.1, read as the reverse complement.
CGTCATCCTATCATACTAGGTTCATTCGTAGCTCTAATTCATCAACTGGATGGACCAGCGGTAACACCTAAGCATGGCTTAGCATAACACACATAAATAGCTCTAGCCAAGCTCATAAGACAAATCCTAGTTATGATAGGAGAAGTGGATTAGGAATATTGGCTACAAAAAGAGCATCAGATAGGATTACGCTATCTATCGATAAAATACTTTGGAATCGTATGCACATGGAAATAATTGAAATACTTTGAAATCATAGGATTATATCATGTGTGGGGCTATGCTTGCTTTTGCCTATTGATACCCAACTAAATATATTAGGAAACCTTTTACTTAGATTTATTATAGCTAGTCAAGTATTGATCTTCGATCTTCGATGGTGTTGATCTCCGTCTTCGATCTCAGACTCAATATCGTATTCTATCGGGAAGAACCAAAACACCGAAAAAGAAATGGAACGATCAACACATGGCATTGATGCAATGATCATTCAAGAATGATGATATGACATGTTTAAAGGGTGCTAAAATATAACCCTAAACATGGTCGTCGATTTAATTGGGGTCGAAACGCCCTAAAGATGGCATTTTCGGAGGAACCCCAAATGCACCTACAGGGTTTCTATTATTCTTCTAACAAACTTATTAGTTAAAGTTATTTAACAATGCATGATTATTATTCTATTGTGTAGATCTTATTTTTCTGAACATTTTGATATATTATTCATATTTTTTTACTTATAAATAATTAGTTATGAATTTTACAATATATAAACAATTTTTGGAATTAGTAAACCAAATAAAATGGTTTATTGCATCAGACTAACACCAGCACACCTCTTAAAACATTTTTCACGGAAGATAACCTAGCCACAGTCACTGACTGATGGACCCTAGGCCACGTCAGCAGGACACACTAGCGAACCTTGGTCGACGTCCACGTCACGCCACGCCACATGGGCAACACGCCAGCACCACCTAGGATCACCAGAGAGCGCGTCGGCGGTGGGGCCTGGCGGTGCTAGGGGCGAACGTGGATGCGTGAGGTAATTAGCTCAAACGAGCGCGACACGGCGGACCTAACTACGGCGGCGCCGCTACCTAGATGTCAACGGAGCATGGCCAGCGACGAGGCCAAGCGGCAGCGCTCGCAGATGCTTGCTGCATAGGGTGATCCAACTCGCGAGGAAGGAAGAGGGAAGGTCATCACGGACCAGAAGCTCACCCTTGCTACGACGGTGGCTTCGGTGAGGGCTAGGGTTGTCGGAATTGATGGCGATGGTGGCGGAGCTCGTCAGAGATGGAGGGATCGATTAGGCCTACAGGGGGCTTCCTAGCAAGTGTGGCTCTGTGGAGAAGGCGAGGATGAGATGGAGGTTCCAGTGGTGGCCTCAGCTGAGCGAGGGAAAGCGCAGAATAATGAGGTGGCATGGCGGTCGGCGGCTAGGGTTATAGGGCCTCCACGTGTTGGAAATATGCCCTAGAGACAAATAGTTATAAGGACTATTATCATATTTCATAAAGTTTATGATTAAGTTTTATATCATGCTATAACTGTATTGAAAGGAAATGTCAATACACGTGTGATATATAAACAACCAGGGGTTCCCGGTGATACTCTATTCACTTGTTCATTGGTCAACAGATGATCAAGGTTTCCTGATCATGTGGCATTTATGCCAGTTGGAAATGGAGTCATCTCATTATGAGAATGAGATGATGAACTAATACCCAACCTAATCATCGTGACCCGATCATGTCACAAAGTTCAAGTTATGGTGATTAGAATAGACCTAGTAGATTATTCCTTAGACCGTGAGGCTATATCAATCACTGTCTCCTAAGGGTGCTTTGATAGCATCAAACGTCACTTGGTAATACAGTGATCATAAAGGTATGTTCAGGCATTCAGAGGAACATTTGAGGCAATATATGTCAAGAGCGGGATTTGTCCATCCGTGTGATGGAAAGATACTCGAGGGCCCACTCGGAGAAGTTATATCCAATAGTTGGGCCGCTTGTGCGTCTGAATGATCTCCTTACTAGGAATCATATGGTAGATTACATACGCTGCATGATGGAATTGGCCGATCCTGATGGCTATGAGACCCCACAAGAGCTGGCGGACCACTACTATTGCCAAGAAATGTCCACTTACATTCAGATAATAATGTGTAACGGAATGGTGGATGAACTACATCCGCTCATGGGTGATCTTGATCCATATTCGATGGTGGATTAGCTGAGAGCAGAGTTCATAAGCCATGTGCGCATATGGAAGCACGAGCTGCTTGGAGAGTTCCTTTCCATAAAGATGGAGGAACACACTTGTCTAAAGAGTCATTTGGAGCGCATGCTTGATGCACACATGAGACTGGTTTACTTCGCGGGCCACTGGATGACTGAGTCATTTGCGATAGACGTGTTGCTTCAATCGCTACCTCCTAGCTATGAAGGACATGTCCAGAGTAGCATTATGTGTGGTGGTACGAAAATAATTGGATTTCCAAGAGTTCATATCACGTTTCAGGAACGTAAAGGTTGAACCAATTGCCGGAGAGGTCATCAATGACAAAGGTATATATTTGATATATAGTTTTATAAATGTTATAATCTTGCAAACACATGTTGCATGAGAGGTGCTTGCTGGAGAGGAGGTGACGTTGCGTTTTGATGGCAAGCATATGATGATGATGGCCAACAACACTCTCCCTCGACATTTATCACTTAGCTTATCGTTTGAGGATAACCAAAAGATTGTGAACTTCTTTAGTGTGTCTCATGTTTTGTGAGATGGTTATTCACATGAGTTTGTAACAAACAGTTGTTCTGCTTTTATGAATGATTTCTATTTGTGTTCATATCTTGTTCGATTATGTGTGACTTGTCCTAGTTATGAAACTAATTGATAATGCATGAACATTTGTAAAATATTGAAAATGCCTTCAAAATACCCAAATTAGTGATATATTCATTTTGAATGAAACCATTGGTTAAATTCAAAGTTATGTTGATAATATGTGAAAGTCATTCGATTTCTTGTCACATATAAATCGTGCCTAAGTTTGGCAAAATAACTTAAACACTGTGTATTACATGAATACAAAGTGTTTTGAGGAATTGTTAAAAGAGAATACATATTCGATGTATTGTGTTTAGCACAAATGGTAATTATCATTAAATGATTGTTTAAAATGTGTAAAGAAGTTTACCAAAGGAAACATGAGCATGAAACAATTTGATATGATCAAAGAATTCCAGTATATGAAGGGTATAAAGATAAAAGACAATCTAATTACTACAATTTGATCAATAGTAATGAAATTCAACTTTATAAGATTGGCATAAAGAAATTGACATACGATTTGATCAATAGTAATGAAATTCAAATTCAACTTTATATGAATGGTCTTTACATCTATTCACTGAATGCAATGCGTTTGAAATGTCAAAATGCAAAGCATCACAATGTGACATTAGATATCAAGTGGGTGAATAGATGGCGCCGAATAAATCGTTGTAGTGTAGATGTAAAGACCATTAGTTAGAAATAGTTAGCACTCAGTGAGAATATATAGTGAACCATATAAATTCGTGAGATCGACGACATATATTGTATGGATCGTCGTGAAAGTTTTGGGATTATTCGATATAACCAAAACAATAGCGAATAAGTCCTTGTAGAGTATTCATTGGAAAATGAATACGAATTCCATGGCTAGAACCAAAAGAAAGGCAAAATTAGTATTGCTTAAAGTTTTGGTGCTTTTTCGAGAAAGTTTATGTTCTCGAATGTGAAGCTTTTGGAAGATAGTGAAAAACACGATGAGGATTCAAAACCCTGCATCAAAGTGTTGAGAAGCGTAACGAAAAGCGTTCTTGAATGATTCTCTTTATAAAGGAAACAATCAATGATAATGATCATTGTGTTTTCCCCACAAGTGTTTTCACTACATAAAGTAGGATTAAAAATGTACTCCACATCTTGTATGGAGACATTTGAGAATCATTTGTTGTATTACCGGAATATGACATACCTACGAACTACTAAGGAAATAATGGTAAACTAAAATTATGAGAAATCCTAAAGCAAAATTCACTTAAGGTTAGAAAGCAATTTGCTGCTGAATCTAAACAAGTAAAGGGGTTACTTGAATTTTCCAAACGACTGCAAAGTCATGAAGGAAAAGGTGAATGACAAAGGCACGATTTGTCATGAATAATGTATTGGCCAAATCCAAATGAATTTGATTCAAGTGTGCTGAAAGTCTAGTGGATTTAAAACTAACACGGTACTAGTGTCTCATAGTAAATCTCTCAGTTTGATAATTTATAAAAGGATTTTGAAGTTGTTCAAAATAGTGAGTGGATATGCAATTTTCATGAAATTGGGTGGGATCTATGAAATTCTTCCTAAAAGAATATGTGAATGACATATTTTTGAGTGGGAGCAATATAAGTCTCGGACTCAAATATGTCGGGAACATACTTTGAGTGGGAGCAATATAAGTCTCGAACTCAAGTATGTTGGGAACATATTTTGAGTGGGAGCTTAAGGAGTGATTCTTAAGTGTGTATACGACACATTAAGAATGAAAGCGCAAGTACCAATAAATAATGATTTATAGGGAGTAGAAGTTGATAATAAGTATATTACAATATTATGTAGTATTCCTAAAAGGGATTCTGAAAACAGTTTCAGAACAGAAGTTAATTAAGGATCTGGTCCTTGATAACTCAAATTAGGAATAGAATTAAGTCTAACATCGATGGTTGAAAGAAAGAAAAGGATGATCATCATCCACTATGTTGAGACATATGTTCTGTCTTGGAAAACCATGATGACAACTTAACATAATATATGATCCAAGAAGGAACGTTTGAAAAGTGATTAATCATGAATCACAGAGCATTGAGCTAAGTTTGTCTGCAGTGTCTAATAGAGAACTGTAGACATAATTCCAAATCCATAAAGGATGACATATCTTAAAGCATAAAGGGTTATGTTATAAGGGAATATGTTGGAAACTCGTGTATCGATAATACCGACTAAAGTCAAGTAGGAAGCGAGGTGAACAAAACATCGAAAGTTGCACAGGGTGCACTAGTGTTTCGATGATTACATTTATAATAATAGATAAGGGTACCATCTAAAGTGATGTATACTGCTATGGCGGGACTAGTTTGTCTTTAGCATAGAATGATGTGTCCCAGGGCACAGTGCCCATGAGAAAGCCCATGAGGTTGTTCTAAAGTCACTATAGCCTCCTGGAAACCTGCCATGTTCTGCTGGCATAACGATGATGCATACACAAAGATGTTATCATGCGATGGTAAAGTATTAATGTCAATCTAGGGGACATTAGTAAGTTGCAAAGGATTTGGGACTGTAAAGTACTGGCCCAAGACTCAACCTCTTCCATGATAAAGCATGTTCAAGGTACCGAGATATATGGTGCCAATGATTGAGAACAAATGCATCTAGTTTATTTGTACTCTAGTGCAAGTGGGAGACTATTGGAAATATGCCCTAGAGACAAATAGTAATAAGTACTATTATCATATTTCATAAAGTTTATGATTAAGTTTTATATCATGCTATAACTATATTGAAAGGAAACATCAATACACGTGTGATATATAAACAACCAGGGGTTCCCGGTGATACTCTAGTCACTGGTTCATTGGTCAACAAATGATCAAGGTTTATTGATCATGTGGCATTTCTGCCAGTTGGAAATGGAGTCATCTCATTCTAAGAATGAGATGATGAACTAATACCCAACCTAAACATTGTGACCCGATCATGTCACGAAGTTCAGTTATGATGATTAGAATAGACCTAGTAGACTATTCCTTAGACCGTGATGCTATATCAATCATTGTCTCCTGAGGGTGCTTTGGTAGCATCAAACATCACTTGGTAATACAGTGATCATAAAGGCGTGTTCAGGTATTCGGAGGAACTTTTGATAATATGTCAAGAGCGGGATTTTTCCATCCGCGTAAGGAAAGATACTCGAGGGCCCACTCGGAGAAGTTATATGCAATAGCTGCACAGCGTGTGATTTGATATAGGGATATCACTTGTCGAAACGAGTCAAGTAGCATTTGTTGGTAATGAGACTGAACACGACATGGTGATGTTATTGATCAGATCTCGGGCAATGTAAGTATCGAGAGACAAAAGGAATAAGACACGATAGTCACGGTTCAAACGACGAAAGATCTTTGTGGAATGCATAGGGGTCACATAGCCACCCAGGTCCCTCTGTTGATCATTTGTCCGGGAGAGTCCCGACCATTTCTGGAGTGTTCCCAAACTGTGGGATATCACACTTAAGGGCTTGGTGATGCTTAGAGAGTGTTTACAGGATCGGTAGAATCACCGAAGAATAGAAAGAGAGAAAACCGAAAGGGTTTTGGTAAGTCCGAAGGATGTCTAGAGTGGAGGTGGAAGGTGTCCACAGCCACGGAGATTGAATAATATGTGAATGAATGTTTAATATTTTTTTAATCATTTATTCATAATTATTTAATAAAAGAGAAAATCAATTAAATGGTCAAAAGGCTTAATGGGCCAAATCCCGGAGGGGAAAGGGCCCATGAGGGGCCGAATCCCTAGGAGGGGCCAAGGGGGTGGTCGACGTCCTAGTGGGCTAGCCCCCCACGTGAGGCGCATGGTGGTGGCGGATGGTGCCTCCCCCTGCCCCTCTCCCATGATTAGTCCCACCCCGGGACTTTGAGGGAGGGAGTACCTCCCCTTCCTCCTATATATAGTGGGGTATTTTGACCAAATAATACACACAATATTCAATAAAGATTTCCTCACTTTTGGGGAGACCTCTAATTGATATTCTCTCTCTCCCGTGACCGTGGTCCCAAGTCCGGACTGCACACGAACGAGAGACATCTTCACCACGGAGCACCGTCGCGCTGCGGGATTCGGATCCAGGAGCTCTACTTCCGCAACTACTATTGGATTGAGGAAGAGGGTGTCATCGCTAGGCACTGGATGCATGTAACTCCCTGCGAGGTGTCACACCTGAGGCACTAGAAGTCATTGGCGCCACAGGAGCACAAGGACTTCATCACGACCTTGAGGTCGGCTTCGGCTCGTCTACATCAACCACGCTCTCCTGAGCATTGAAAGTGCTTTTCGGTCTTCAAGGGTAAGTTCACGAAAATCCCCTCATGTTGTTGCATTACTAATACATAGGTCCTGGCAGCATCAGGGATTCAGCGGCTTAGGGTAAAATTTTATTGTTTTTAGACGTGAACCCCTATACTACGCACGAATGACAAAGAGCAGGAGAGAGAGGTAAAAGAGGATAGGGATAGCGAGGGTGTTTGCGTGGTTCTTATCCATGCATCTGGGGGTGGCGGCGAGGCACGAAACACTGTGCGAGGGCATACAACAGTACAGCAGCCTTTGAGAAGATTAGCATCATCAACAAAGACGACGAGGAACATGAAGGTCGAAGCGGTACTAGGCTAGCGTGGACCGCGCTTGGGCCATACTGGGCTGTGGCAAAGCAAGAAAAGCCCGGGCACTGTGGCTGCTGGGCGGCAGGAAAGGGAGGAAAAGAGAGAGAAAAGTGGGTTGCGGTCCAGGTAGGGTTAGGATTTCTATTTTTTCTGTAAAACCTTTTTATTTTCTGTTTTTCTCTTTTGTATTTCAATTTCAAATCTATTTTGAATATTTCCAAAATACCAAAACTTTTGTAAACATATTAAAATACTGCAGGGCCCTTATAAGCAATTTGGGCTCCACTTTTTTTATGATTTGAAAATTAAAAACCATTTGGGAGGGATTTGAAAGAGAGAGGGGAAAAGTACGGTTTTAGGGTTTTTGATTTCTTCTTCATTCTCTTAAGGAAATATTTATCAAACTATGATATGCATGCTATGCTCATGATGCACAATAAAACCCTAATTACCATTTAATAAAACTAGGGGTGTTACAAGATCGTCTATGGATTTGAGCCCCTCACCGCGCTCGACATCCTACCGCTTCCTCTCCGCGAGCGCACCAACATGGACAGCGAAAAATGTGCTAAAGCAATGAAGAAACTACATGAAGACACAAGAGATACTATAGAGCAAAAAGTTCTTCACCAAGCGTCAAGGCTAAATAAGACCGAGAAAGAGATGATCTTCGAAGAAGGTGACCTTGTGTGGATACACCTAAGCAAGTACCTCTTTCCCAAAGAACGTGATTCCAAGCTTAAGCCAAGAGGATATGGCCCTTCAAGGCCCTCAAGAAGATGAACAACAATGCTTACATCATTGACATCCCTACGTCGAAGTATCGCGTGCGTAATATGTTCAATATGAAGGACCTATCACCATTCCATAGAGCTGAAGAGATTGATGCAGCCCGTCCTATGGATGTCCCTACATCCTCACCACCAAGTCCCCCAAGTGGACCAATCACATGTGCTCGAGCCAAACTCCTCCAACATAAGCGCTCCTCTCCTCGTTTGACTTTGCTACACCCTTGAATGATTTTCTACTTCATGCCTCTACGCTGTGTATCCTCAGGTATGAAGATATGAACCAGCAGAGTGAGGGAGCAGCCGAACCTACCAGGAGCTTCCTGGAGCCACCAGTACTACCAGCCACCTACAGCAGTACTACCGCCCAACGATAGTGGTACTACCGCCTGGACCCGACCCTATGAGCCGAAGCCCTCAGATCCCTCCGGTGTCAGATAGACGACACTACCAAAACAAACGGCACTACCGGAGTCTATGAATGGTACTACCGCACCTAGAGCTCTCCCACAGCCAAAGACTGAACCTACCGCCCGAGCCCGACCGCTACCAGTGAAACCCGGTACTAATGGTAATCACAGTGCCTACGCGCACCAGCTCGGGCCACATCCCATGTAACCCTTCAATAATTCCCTTCTTGCCCAAATTACCCCTATCTTAGTGGATGGCCTATATATAGAGCCACCACCCCTTATTGTACCATTTTGGCATAGATGATAGACTAAAGACAACCCCTTGTGGAATCTCTAGTTTTGCCTCATCCCCTTAATCAAGGGGACCGAATATCGTCACCAACCTCTTAGATTTTTCCTTTGGGCGTTCAAGTTGTACAAGGCCTTGGAGTCGGTGTCCCTTCTCAAAGTTGTCAAGATCTCACCAAGCGTCTTGCTCGCCGTGTCGGTTAGAGAGAGTGTGTTCTTGCCCGTCACTGATCCTAGGGATTGTGTCAGATCGATAGCCTTCGGCGTGAGCTATTGGTTGCTTTGTGTATAGCGTGTGCATTGCATTCATCGTGTTCTTCACGTGTGAGTTCGCTTGGATTCCATCCTTCCTCTCCCCCTTCACGATTCCATCACGATTCCTGGAGTTCCATGAAATATCGGGCCACCCGAAGGGGTCACCCCTAACACAGGCATTCCAGGAAGTGTCCTGGACTATCGAGTTTCATCAGAACTTAGGGGTGGATGAGACGAGAGCTTGGGTTGGGCTCCAGGACAACCTCCTGTTGTCCCTATCCCACTCTCATGATAACATGTCATGGCAACTGGCCACCTGATGGCAACAACTCTGTGTACCAATTCGTTGGGACTCCAAGTGGACAGTGTTGTAGCAAGCGTCTTTTCCCCACAAGGGTGACTTGAGGGTTTATATCTAACTTGGGGGAATTGGCTTAGAGATTTATTCTTCATCTCCTCTTCAAGGAACCTACAAAGCAAAGTTTTTTCTTGTGTCCCCAACCTACTGTGTGGTTGTCAAGCACAAGGTTTCGTGTTAGTAATAAGAAATAAGAAAAATAAAAAAAATAACACAAGTAAAAACTAGGCAAACAAAGTAAGAACAATAAAGGATAGTTGTTTGGGGGTTTTGGTTGTGTGTGCAAATGAAGAAAGTATTTTGTATTTTCGAAATAATAAATAGCATAAAATATAAAGTGTGGTAGTGGTGTTGGAAAGGTGTTTCTTATGGTTTAAAATGGATCGGGGTTCATGGGTTCACTTGTCTACTCTCTTTTTCAGTCGCAATGGACACAAACAATTCATCAAAGACATAATATTGGTGGAACTACTACATGTGTTTGATAAGCATTCATATGGGCATCACATCCTAATTAACATATATATGATGCAACACTTCTCTATTATACTCCTCGAGAAAAGGAAAACTCCAAGCAATCTTGAATTAAGAATCAACAGAGTGTAGCCTTAGGTATTTTGACATGATGTTTGAATCACAAATATGCTACCTTGACCAAACAAGATTATCTAACTGTCACGAGATAATCATAGCACATGGATTCACTTTATTCCTAGTGAGGCAGCAAAAGAAAGGTAAAAAACCATAGTAGATCTCGAATTTGTTGTCACTATTCAATCACTACCACCATGCTACTCCATCTAATACACACTTCTCCCCACACATCCTCTTGCATACAAGTTGGATCAAAACAAGTACTTAAGAACGGGGTACATGATATGCATCTATCAATACATCTTACACATGATAGGTTCCAATCTCATATATAAAATCATAGAATAAAGATGTACCACATAGAAATTACAAATATGACCATAATCATGTTAGGCAGCTCATATGGTAATAGATCTATGAAGAACAAGAGAGAGAGAGAGAGATCAAGCTACTTCCACAAACCCAGAGTCCAGAGGTGTACTACTCCCTCTTCATCATGGTGATGATGGTGGAGACGTTAGAGACGGTAGAGATCCCTCTAGCGGCGGCTCTGGTGGAGTTTCCTCCTCCAACCTTTGCTGGTCCTGGCTCTATTTTGGTGTTTCTGTGGCGCCCCTCTCTAGGAACTCCCTAGGGACCCTTTATATAGTGTTTTTTAGGTCAAACGAAGGAGATGGGTGAAAGATTGAAGCGAATCGACGGTCGAGGAGGAAACTAGCATGGGTGGCGTGCCCACCCTTACTGGGCGCACCACCAATGCTTTTTGGGGCCTCTTGGATCTTCTGGTGAGGTCCAAGTACTCTTGGTGCTTCTCTTGATGAAATATTGACATCCCCGAAAGCCCAGCTCCATTTGACTTTGTTTAGCTACCTAAAAGGCAAAAATACGCAAAACAGGGTTTTCCTGTCCTGCATAGTTATAAACAAAGTAAAGGGGATCATTGGTAAATCCCCATAAATCAAGGTAAAACATGAATATAACATCATATATGTAGATATGTGGGAATTCATAGAAACAAACTACAAGGTTCATGTATGCATTTTACATGCATCACCACCTTGGGGATCTTTACGGTTAGTTTGGCACACTGGGCCCTTTTTAGCAGGCCCTCCCTTCCTTGGACCCCCCCCTTGGAAGGACCCCTGCCCCTAAATATTAAGATATTCGTGTGGCAAATCTTGCATGACAGGCTACCTTCAGGGGTGGAGCTAACTAAGTGACATGGGCCAAGGATGCCCCTTATGTGCGGTCATGGAATATGGGAACCACATTCTGTTTACCTGTCCTACGTCGCACTTCCTATTGAACTTCATCAATGATGTGTTAGGGACTGAGTGGCATGCCTCAAACCTGTCTGAGTTCCTAGAAGCAAACGCAAACCATACCGATAGAAGGAGGCTCCTCTTCTGGTTAGTGTTTGTAGCAATGACCTGGACCTTATGGAATATTCATAATAAGATGGTCATAGAGCGTGTCTCTCTATGTTGTGAACCTGACTTGATCTTCAAATTCTTGGCTTTTTTGCAGCAGTGGCACCCGTTGTGTAGACAGTGGGACAAGGCGTGTCTAGACGAGAGGATGGAGCACCTTATAGTGGTTGCGCGCTGCTTATCTAGACAGTCTGGTCACTGAGTTGGGCTCCCCTCTAGAGTTGTATCGTTGTTTTCCTTTTCATTTGCTCTTGGTTCCTCTAGACTTGGGCGTTCTTATATTGTCGCCCTAGCATTTGGTTCTTTTCCGTTTCTTGACTGTATCAGGTCTTGTATGGATGATTGCTTTATTTATAAAGCTAGGTGGAAGCCTATTTCTAGGAGTTACGATGAGTGGAGGCTGGTGAGTAAAGGTATCTGTTCGCCCGGTCCACTCCCATGAGCGGACGGGAAAACCCTAAAACCTCTCCCACTACCCTCGCTGCCACCGGAGGGTTTCGCCGGACGAAGTCCCTATGGCGTTGGCAGCGACGAGGCCTCTTTCTCCCTCTCGTGTGGCAATGGTGACGCGGGTGGCTATGGTCGACAGGGGCATGGCGCTAGCCAGAGGACACGGCTGCTTGGCGGTGGTGTGGTGGCTTTGTGTGCATGCGCGCAGGCGGTAGTGCCGACGTTTCTGTGCGACGATGGTGGCATGCGACGCGAGCCAGCACACTGGCGGTAGGGGGCGGCTCCGTGGCCTCACTCGTGCTCTTGGCGGGGGCAAGGAAGCTCAGGCTAGGGCGGAGCTCACCATTCTATATTTGTTTTGCGAGTAACATTCAATGTTAGTACCTGAACTTGGCACCCCTTTTCGATACGGTCATTGACCTCAGGAATACACAATTTACAGTCACTAAATACGGTGGGTGTGTCATGATGGTCACTGGCTTCTGTATTGGATTCAGTATTGGAAGGTATTTGCTGACGTGGAATCAAGTGGACCCCATGTGTCAGCCTTTACCACACATATAGGAAACAAATTTACAATAATAAAAATCGAAAGGGCTCAAGTGCAAAATTGCCAAAAGATAAGGTGTATGGCTCCACGTCCCCGCGTCTGGATCCGGTGTCGCCCTCCCCGAGTCTGGACATCGCCCCCCCCCCACGTATGGCTCCGGCGGCCGGCGCCTCCCCCGGAAAGAACATTTCATGGTTCCCTGTGTTTTGTGTGTTAGATAACAATACCACGAAGTTTTCTCATGTGTGCTAAGTGTGCAGGGAAGTGTTTTTGGTGTTTGGGGGCCAAATTATCCGCCCCCATCAAGGGCTGGATAATCCGGTCTGGCCTCTTGGCAAAGGGTGGCATGGCGCGAGTCTCAGACTAGGGGCAGATTTTCCCCCAGACAATTCGAAGTGGGCAGATTTTCTTCCCCTGCCCAGATAATCTGGCCCTCACCTTGGGCCGGATAATCCGGCCCCCAGGAGACGAGCAAAGGGTAGCACGGTGCGATGCTTAGACTAGGGGCGGATTATCCCCCGAATAGTCCGAGGCTGGGGCAGAGTTTTCCCCGGGCCGGATAATCCGTCCCTCACTTAGGCCGGAAAATCCGGCCCCAAAAAGCTCCAATGGCTCCATCTGGACACGGGGTATAAAAGCCTCATCTTCCCTTCCTATCAGATATCCTGATTCATTCGAAAAAGAACAGACCTGTTGCAAAAGCTCTCTCGAGATCTCCCACTTCAACCACCCGAAGGCTTCGATCTTTGGGGGAATTGAAGGAGGAGAGATCATTCATCGTCATCACGAATCAAGCGCTTCAACTCCTCTCCATTCACTTGGAGAATCCCCGATCTAGTATTCTCGTTCATATCTAGATCTTGTGTTTTATTATTGATAACTATTGTTCTTGTGGCAGCTGTTGTCAATACGGGAGCCTCCAATTTGGTTGTGGAGTTGTGCCTCGCTAGTTGTGTAAAGGCGTCGGTTCCCGCCTTGAAGGGTTCCTATAGTGGAAAGGTGGATCAGGCCTTTGGTGGCAAGATCCATCGGAGAACAGGGTGAGGCCTATTGTGGCGTGGTGGTCTTAGTACCGCCCACCCCTCCAACGCAGATGTACTTCCCTTAACAAGGAAGGAACTACAGTAAAACAAATCATGTGTCTCCGCATGCTTCACTATGGTTTCCTTGTTCCTCTATCTTAATCGACTTTACTCGCTAGTAGTTAGGTTTGCATATAGGGAAATTCTACATAGTAGTATATCTAGAGAATTTACCTTTTGTGTCAAGCCTAAAATTGAAAAAGCATTAAAATTTGAAGTAGCACCTATTCACCCCCCCTCTAGGTGCCCATACGATCCATTTCAATTGGTATCGGAGCCCCGGCTCTTTATTCGGGCTTAACCGCCTAAGAGAAGTATGGGTACTAAGGAAAATGGGAATGAGACTGTGGACAAGGTCATAATGGATGACCTCAAGACGTTGGAAACGACCTTGTTGAAATCCTTTGAGATCAAGATGGAAGAGATGCAGCAAATGATTGCTCGCCTCACATCATCTACAACCCCATCCCCATTTTCCTCTGAGGCCACCACTCCTCTATCTAAGGAGAAGGCTCATGTCGGATCTAAGGAAGATGAAGTGGTAGGTGAAAAACATAATGGTTCCGCCTCCAAGAAGGTAAGTGGTACGGAGGACTATAGTGAGGTTCCTCGCCTATATTCTCCCAACCCACCTATCCCTCATCCTCATATAAACAATAGGGGTGATCCACCCAAGCTTACTGCATCTTCATTTAATCAATGGCAATTCTTAATGAAATCTCATGTATGCAGTTTGTCGATTGAGCTTTGGAGGATTATCGAAGATGGTCTTCATATTGGAGACCGCACCAACTTGACTAGGAGAGAAGTTGTGGATAGTCAACTGAATGCAACAGCTCTCCACATGATTCAGCTCGGAGTGGGTCCCAAGGACATGCCCCCACATTGAGCACTTCAACACCGCCAAAGAAGCTTGGGATGCGCTCACCGACCTATTCATTGGAAATGAAAGCATGAGAAGAAATAGGTATGATGCCCTTAGCAATGAAGCTGAAGGATTTTGCATGTTGGATGGTGAAGACCATGAAGATATGTATAGAAGGCTCAAGGGCATTGCAACAACATTTAGAAAGCATGGAGCCACTCACATTGATGATGCTTGGATAAAAAGAAAATATGTGAGTGCTCTAATGCCATTTGAGCCAACGGACTTGAAGAGTTTGCAAGGTAGACATAACTACCATCAAATGACTTCCAATGAAGTCATGCAAGAAATGGCGTCATTCAAGGTTGCAGCTAAGAACGCTGAAGATGCCCGTGCTTGGGCTATTGGAATGCAAAAAGGAGTCAATGTTGCTCTAAAGGAAAATGTTGTTGAACAAGATGAGGGTGAAAGAGGATACGAGGGTGTCTCCATGGGCTGTCCCGAGGAAGTCAAGCGTGCTCATGGTGAGTACATGGCTTTCTATGCAAGGAATTTTCGGAAGGATCCAGCCAAGGCCAAGTCTGAACTCGAGCGCAAGAATGGGTCAAGTGGAAGAAGAGAGAATGGCCCAAAACTGAGGACATGTTACAATTGTGGAGATAGGTTGCACTTTGTGGCTGGATGTCCTTATCAAAGTAGAGAAGACAATGGAGGCAGGCTCATCCTCAAAGAAAAATCCAAGGCTCCTCGAAAGAAACCATTTATCAAGAAGAATGGTCCTTACAAGAAGCAACCCAAGATTTTCTTGGTGGCCCAAGAAGAATATTCCTCTACAAGTGAAGACGAAGAGGATGAGGATAGTCCTTGAGAGGTGGCTTCTATAGCCACCACTTCTACTCCCACATCGCTCTTCGACTCTCCAAATGAAAATTTCATAAACAACAACATCACTTGCCTTATGGCAAGAGGGTCCGAGGTATCATCTTCTATTTCTTCATTTCATAAGACTAATATAAATATGGATATGGATGATCATACTAGTCTTAAGATAAAATAAGAAGTTATTGCTTTGGACAATTTTTTCATTAACTTGCAAGGTGAGCACAAACTTCATTTTGATGCTCTTATGTAACATCCCAAAACTCTAATTCAAGTGATCAAGATCCAAATCATCAAATTTTGGGTTAACAAAAACTTTTCCAATTAAAATTATTAAAGCATTCATATGTATGTGCATTTAAATTAGGAGTTGATTTGAATTGCCATGATTAAGTGATCCATTGATTGTAAAATGAGTCCTAGGTGAAATAAACCTCATCTGGATCATTCCCAAACAAATCCCAAAGAAAACCAAATCAAAATGAATAAAATAACCAAATGGTCATTTGTGCCATTTTAACTACCATGCCTACTTTGGCTATTCCTAGAACTCAATTACTAACAAAAATAAATATGGATCTTTGCACCCCTTGCTAGTACATGTAGTAATGTACCAAGGCCCACTTTGTGATCTGCCAAAAATTTTCAAACACTAATTTTAAATGGCATTTGAAAATTGAATCTAGTGTAGGTGTCAAGATCACACTTATTCAAAAACCACTCAAATGAGCTCCATTTTCAAAACCCAAGCAACCACAGAGGCTTAAGCATGTGTCTAGCAAGTCCACCAAAAATCATCCAAAAATTCAAAACTTGAATTCTTGCGGCCATTTTTACAAACACCTTGTGGGCCAAAGTTGTCAGAATCGTGATTCTACCATGCGATTTTATGACTTTACGACCCAAATTGAGTGGATCGATTCTACGATTCTAGTTAGTAGAATCTAATATTTCACGATTCTAAAAGTTATGATCCTACGATCTACGATCCTACCATAGAGTTTCCGATCCGATTCAGAATCACGATTCTGACAACTTTGTTGTGGGCAGAATCAAACAAAACCAAAAACACTATTTGGAGCAGTGTTTGGACCAAATTGGTCCCCCATTTTGCAACCACAGCCACCCAGTGCACTCCCCTACCCCTCTCTAGCACGGCCACCCACTGTGCCACGACCAAATGGTCATGGCCATTAAGCCCGAGCACCATTTGGGCACCCCACCGGCGACAGCACGCCACAGCTGCCGCCAGCGTCATCCACCATGTCCAGGAGGTTACATGTGGTCCACCTCCACCACCCAATCAGCCCCAGCCCGAGGACAGCGACCGGAGCAGCCAGGAACCGCCGCGCCCGGAGACTGTCGGCCATGCCGACGCAGCCGCAGAGCGTGCACGGTCCCCGTTCAACCAGACCCCGCCTCGCTCCAGCCGCCTGTCTACACGATCGCCACCATCCTAGGAAGCTAACGGACATCCCTTTCCCCCGACTGTGCCCTGTAGTTGCCGGCCGCCACAAAACTCGCCGTCGGCAGAGACATAGTGCGCGCAGCCCCACTCACCTCCCCCGACCGCAAACCACTGCACCCTCACTACCGTGACACTCGCCAGGGCACCACCCACCATCCTAGCGCACCGCCCACACCTCTAGCTCGATGTGCCGTCGTCACCAGCGAGCACCGCCCATACTCCTCTTCCGCTTCGCCGAGCCTATAAATAGAGGCCTCCCCAGCACCGTTTCCCCACACCACTCCACTCCCCTCTCCTCACTGATCCTTCCTCACCTCTAGCCGGAGCAAGCTGCCGTCCGCAGCGCTGGAATTTCACCGGAGCCCGACGCGGAAGGAGGAGAAGGGCGCCGTTGATCAAGGCCACCTCTCGGGACGCCGTCGGTACCAGGAGGATCGACGTCGTCTACCAGTTCGTTTGCCCGCCTCGCCGTAGTAGTTGGCGCCCTGGTATGCCCCCTGTGTACCCCCACCGAGCCGCTAGGGTTAGCCCTCGCCAGCGACATGTCCGTCGTCGACGACGAGCCCTAGTCGTCGATCTAGGTTTTAATCTAACGGCCCACATCGCCCCGTACCGCTTCGCGTGTAAAGAGCCAATGACATGTGGACCCCCCTGTCAGCTGTTCTCTGCACTGCGGAACGCCACTGGGTCGGCCCGTTTTCCTTCCCGCGCTAGCCTAGCAATTCAAATTTAGATTTTTCTATTTAGGTTTGAACTTAGTTCTGTCCCCTAGTTTGAAAATCATTTCAGAGAGATGTACAAATCCAAATGGAGTGATTCCAATTGTGTTGGAAAGCTTCTGAAGACATCTATCCCAGCCCGTTGGATTTAATTCATTTAGAGTTAGAGATCTCTCCTAGTAAAAATAACAAAACAGAAGCATTTGCACCTTGCAACATTTTTATAAAATCGACCAAAATAGCTTTTGAGTTGATTCCAACTCTCAAAAAATCACATTTAACCATATCTATCTGAATATGTAATAATATTAAGGTTGGCATGCAGTGACTTTGGACTAGTACCAAAATAATGCTATATAGGCATTTCTAGTCACTTTAAATCATTAAATAATAAACTTAAACTTAAGTTAATGTGATCCAACCCTTAAATCACATTCCCACATGTGAGAATATGTGGTGAGGACATGTGTCCACATGATCCCATATTTTAAGTGGAGAATATTAAATCTTAGTTATTTTCAATGAGTAGAAATTACTTTTCTTAAATAAAAAGTATGAAACTAGTTAATAAAACCTTGTGATGCTTGTGAAGGTAATAGATCATCAAATGTGTGCCTTAGAGTGCTAAGTAAACTAGTTAAGTATTGTTTGGTGATTTTGTACTCCGTATGCATTTATAGACGATAATACCGACCAAGCTTTCGAGGAGGAGGAGGTCTACCAAGAGGAGGAGGAGGAAAACTTCAACCACTGCACTACCCAAGGCAATCTAACACTTGCAAGTATTATACTAGAAAGCCATCATTGACAATGCAAGCTAGACCTTGCAAGCTAGATAACTTAAGCAAGATGCATTAGGCATGCTTTGGTTATACAACTTTCACTATTACCTACCCCAAGTTTTATCTCCGAGCTTTTTACTTTATTAAAGTCCTTTACTTGTTTTGAAGGTAGCATAAAGAGTATAAAACTTGACCTATTTAGATAACATTAGATGTCATTCTATGGCATGAGATTGATCCCATCTTTCCACCTTAGTGAACACTCTTAACTTAGTAGTTTAGAGTAGATAAAAACTTGAGTCACTTTAGATGGGAACACTTGGTGAAAATGAATTGTGAAAACCTTAGAATGAGGACTCATTCTATTGAGTTGTTTTGACATGTGTTGAGAAACACAAATGGTTTATGAGGATGAAAATGTTGAGGCATGACCCTTGAACCTTTTATAAAACTGATTGTTGGATTCGGATGCGATACCATTCTAAATTTATCGTACAACCACAATACCGGAATTGGGTAAGGCTTAGCCAGAAGTTTATATGCATTAGTATTCGTTCCCTTGCGGGAGAGGTTTGAGCTGAGGCTACATCTCAATGTTGTCCACCTATGCAGTGCCCAAGATGACAGATGGTCATGGTTGGGGGGCCATGCTCATAGGAGAGGTGCTTATACTAGGGTGTGTAAAGGAAAGGTTATGTTTGATTATCTGCATAATAAGTATGATGATTCAGGGTTATCCCTAATAGATGTATCAAATCTTGTGGTGAAAGTGTACCATGTCTGTAGAGTGTCAAACTATTCGAATAGCCGCGTCTGCGGTTATGGACAGTTGGAGTGGCCATACTGTTTCGTTGTCAGGTGTTTTCAAAATGACTTATGAAATGAATGATGAATCTTGTCTTGACCACAACAGGGTTGTGACAATGACACTAGCTTCCCAACTTAAGTGATTCTAGAACTTTATTTTATCTTTCTTTGTTTCTGAACTCAGCTTAGGTTTGAAACTTAACTTTATATTTAAACTTAGAGTTAGATTTTTTACTTTAGTACTATCCTACTTGTTAGTGGTAGTTTGCGAGTACTTAAAGAGTACTAATGGATTTTGTCCCTGGCTATTCTAATGGCCAGACTATGAAGGAGACTACCAAGATGACAGTCAGTAGGACGCCTATGATAACTAGGACTATCTGCCTTTGTCAGCATTGCATGTGCCCCTGAAGATGGACCCCACAGCTACGCTTATTATTTATTCCGCTGCTTGTTGTATTAAGACTGGATCATGAGATCCTTTATTTCTGTAAGACCTTATGTATGGTTTGTAATGGATGATGTACTGTGATATCCAGTCTGTTATGTCTCGCAAAAATGGTAATCCTAGGATTGCGATGTATGACATAACATGCATCTGGGATTAAAAACCCGGGTGTGGACAAGTTGGTATCAGAGCCATCCTGGCCATAAGAGACCCTAGTTAGAATGGACATCTAAACCAAAAACTTAGTTCCAAAAACCAAAGTGACTATTTATGAAAAACTATTTCCTCTCTTACCCTTGGGAATTCATTCTTTCTAAAAAATTCATGTTCCTCCAATTCTTACAGTACTACATAAAATTTGACACACCTGATCACTTCACTAACTTCCTCATCCTTAATTCTTGTAGATGGAGTCTCAGTTCAGCAAGTTTTACCAGTTGGGAAACGGAGGTCAGCTGATCTTCGAGAGGGATTTGGATTCACTGTCTGAGCTGTTGGATGCCTGCATCCAGAGTTTCTTAGAGCTCAACTTCCAGGACCCCCAAGAGGAGATTTGCAATGGCTTGTCACCGCTGATCTTCGAGGAAGCATCAAAGCACCAATGTCCGGGAGAATCCAGTTCTCCGTGAGAGAGAACAACTGGCTAGATGGATTAGCCAGGGCAATGCATGAAGATCTCGCACGTCTATGTGCCCTCAGTGTCAACCAGATCCAAGGAACCCGTTTTGCCCACTATGCAAGACGTGACTTCATGGGAATGCCGATGGAGATACCAAGTCATCCAGAACTCAAGCGCCAAGTGGAGAACCTCGACTTCTTGTTGTACGATCGCCAGAAGGAATTGGACAATGCTAGGGGGTTTGCCAACCACAACTGTGCCATCGCCAACCGGAAGGCACAGACTTTCTCACTGCTTGTCAAGGACCGTTAGTCTCTTCGCCGCCAGCGCGAGAAGAAGGATTGCATCATTGCCCGTCTTCGTAAGAAGGTGGCCGACCTCGAGAAGACCGTCAAGGAGCAAGAAGCTCAGCTTGCCGCGAAGGAAGAAGAAGATGAGGGTGAAGACATCCAGGGAGATATGGATTCTTACCTTAGCAATGATGATGACTTTCTGGAGGAGGATGCTGTGGACTTCTACACTGACGATGATGACTCCGACTTCATCCACGATGAGTAGATGCACTAGAGCACTATCGTAGCATGAGATGTATCGGTCCCACTGTATCGTAGCTTGCGGAATGGTTCTTAAAACCATCTGCTTTTCTTTGTTGTGATGTGTGTGTGTTGTATCGTGTGCCTGTTTGCATGAATGAAATGAAGTTAGTTGCAAAAACCTGAGTCAAACTCAAAGTTTTAGCTTTGAAACCAAAACCATGAACCATAGAACTTTCCCTCTTACCCCCTTTATCTACCTCAATCTTTAGATGACTCGTGGAAACCAAGGAGGGACAAGCTCATCGCAAGACCCAATGTTGCAGATCTTGCAGAATCTCATCGCAGACAGAGAAGCAAGCAGGGCAGAGCGCCAAGCTAATCTAGCAACACTACAACAGATCGCCTAGATGGCTCTCAACAACCAAGGGCATGGAAACCAGGATCATCAAGGATCCAAGCTGAAAAACTTCCAGAATACTAATCCCCCAATCTTTAGCACTTCAGAGAATCCCTTAGATGCCGATGACTGGTTGCAGATGATGGAGAACAACTTGGTGGTAGCCAGAGTTGATGACAACGAGAAAGTTCTCTTTGCCACCCACTACTTGGCAGGAGACGCAAGAGCCTGGTGGAACAGTATCCGCCTGATGAACCATGGTCAAGTTATGACATGGGAAGCCTTCAAGATCAAGTTCAGCCACACCCACGTGCCACAAGAACTAGTCACCCAAATGAGGGATGAGTTTAGAGAATTGAAGCAAGGTAGAATGACTATAGTGGAGTACCATGACAGATTCTTGTCGCTTGCTAGGTATGCCCCTGATGAGATCAACACAGAGGCCAAGAAGAAGAAGAGATTCCTGAACGGACTACATGATGACATGCAGACTGTCCTCGTCAACATCCGATTTGATGATCTCGAAGAACTAGTCGACTCTGCCATTCAGATGGAAGGGAAGATTAACCAGGCAAACGACAACCGCAAACGTCGTATGATGCAGCAATCTGGATCCAGCAGTCACCAGAAGTACCGTCCCAACCCCTCACCAGGATATGCACCCAGAAACAACCGACCCCCAATGTCTCGCCCAAGCTACCCCAACTGTAGCGGAGGCAATGTGAAGTCCGGAGGAAACAACAAAAACTCCGGCAACACCAACAATTTCAATCGTGCCCCTCCCAAGAGCAACAACAACAACAACACCGCACCCAGAACTGGTAGCAATGTTGTGCCTGTCGTAGCAAAAGACAAGTCCCAGATCACCTGTTTTGAGTGTGGAGTGAAGGGCGACTACTCCAACGAGTGCCCCAAGAAGACTTCCGCCACTGCCAATGTGAATGCCCCAACTCAACAGCAGCGTCGTGTTCAACCAGTGAGAAGATTTTCCCCAGGGAACCCTCACAACCACAACGGTCGTCTCTTCCACATGAACGCGCAGGAAGCCCAGGAAGCGCCAGATGTAGTGCTGGGTATGTTTTCTGTCAACTCAGTTTTAGCAAGAGTATTGTTTGATTCGGGAGCATCACATTCATTTGTCATCAAAGAATTTGCATGCACTAGTAAGATTCACCCAACCAACCTGAAGCATGTCATGATAGTTCAAATCCCCGGTTCAACTACAAAAGATAGAAAAAATTGCAAAGATGTGCCTATCAGAATACATGGGATAGATATTTATGCCAACCTAATTGTACTCGGAACCAAAGGATTGGAAGTAGTACTAGGTATGGACTGGATGTCAAGGCATAAAGGACTGATAGACTGTGCTAAGAAAGCCATCACCATGACCAGTAGCTCTGGAATCACAGAAGAGCATATATCTGAAACCTTACCCGTCAATTCAAGTGCAACAAGAGTCTAACCCTACCCACCATAGACCAAGTCAGAGTAGTCTGTGAATACCCCAACGTGTTCCTAGATGAATTGCCAGGTATGCCTTGGATAGGGATATTGAGTTCATTATCGAACTAATCCCTAGAACCGGACCCATAGCCCAGAGACCCTATAGCATGAACCCCTCAGAGTTAGTAGAGCTGAAGAAGCAGTTGGATGCCATGTTAGCAACAGGCTTGATTCAACCAAGCGCATCACCATGGAGATCACCAGTGTTATTCATCGACAAGAAAGATGGAGGCAACCGTCTGTGCACAGATTACAGGAAGATGCATGACGTCACCATCAATAACAAGTACCCTTTGCCAAAGATAGAGGATCTATTTGATCAGTTGACCGGTGCCCAGGTATTCTCAAAGATTGATCTTAGGACTGGTTATCACCAACTTAAGATTCGTGCAATTATTTCATGAATCTCATGAATAAGATCTTTATGAATTTCCTGGATAAGTTCGTCATTGTGTTTATCGATGATATCCTTATCTACTCCAAGTCAGAAGAAGATCATGAGCAACATCTGAGAATCATCCTAGAAACCTTGAGAGAGCATCGGTTATATGCCAAGTTCAGCAAGTGTGAGTTTTGGCTGAAGGAAGTAGGATTCCTAGGACATATTGTGTCTGCCGGAGGAGTCTCTATTGATCTCGTCAAGATCAAAGATGTCGAAGAATGGGAAGCCCCAACAACTCAAACCGAAGTCCGTGCATTTCTCGGATTAGCGGGATACTACCGCAAGTTCGTAGAAGGATTCTCAAGCATCACCAGACCCATGACCCAATTGTTGAAGAAGGACAAGAAGTTTGAATGGACCGACAAATGCAAAGCCAGTTTCCAAGAACTGAAGAAGAGATTGATTTCAGCCCCAATATTGATCATGCCAGATATCAAGAAGCCGTTTGATGTATATTGTGATGCATCCAAGATTGGTCTCGGATGTGTATTGATGCAAGAAGGCAAAGTCATCGCCTATTTGTCTCGACAACTGAAGCAGCATGAGCAGAACTATCCGACCCATGATCTTGAGCTAGCAGCCGTAGTTTTGGCATTGAAGACATGGCGTCACTATCTGATGGGTAATCGCTGTGAGATTTACTCAGATCACAAGAGCTTGAAGTATATTTTCACTCAGAATGAGCTGAATATGAGGGAAAGGAGATAGATAGAGTTAATCAAGGATTATGACCTTGACATTCACTATCACCCAGGCAAAGCCAATGTGGTAGCGGATGCTCTTAGTAGATTGCCGTGTAGGCTAAACACCATGATCAAGGAAAAGCAGCCAAGTTTGTATGAGGAGTTGGAGCAGTTTAGAACTAAGCTGGTTAGCAAAGGATTCTTAGCTAGCATTGAACTTCAACCCACATTAATCAGCCAAATCAAGGAAGCCCGGAAGGGAAATGAAAGTATCGACGGAATCAAACGTCGTACTGGCACAGGAAAGGTACCTGGATTCACTGAAGACGAAGAAGGAGTTCTGTGGTACAAAGGTCGTATCTGTATGCCGGCAGATTCGGAGCTAAAGCAAGTTATCATGCAGGAAGCTCATGATACTCTTTATTCTATCCACCCCGGAGGAACGAAGATGTATCAGGATTTGAAAGAGCAATTTTGGTGGCACAAGATGAAGAGCGAAATTGGAAGCTACATCGCCAAGTGTGACATCTGTCAAAGAGTCAAAGCAGAGCATCAGAGACCCACAGGACTATTGCAACTTTTGCAGATTCCGGAATGGAAATGGGATTCTGTCGGAATGGACTTTATCACCGGATTACCTACTTCTAGTAGAGGAAATGACTCAATCTGGGTCATTGTTGATAGACTGTCCAAGGTAGCTCACTTTATACCTGTCAAGACCACATACCAGAGTTCGAAGCTAGTAGAGCTATATATTGCTAGGATTGTTAGTCTACATGGAACCCCCAAGACCATAGTATCAGATCGAGGAACCCAGTTTACCTCGAGATTTTGGCAGAAAGTCCAGGAAGGATTGGGAACCAAGTTGAACTTTAGCACCGCTTATCACCCGCAAACTGATGGACAGACTGAAAGAGTCAACCAAATCCTAGAGGATATGTTAAGAGCTTGTGTGTTGGAATACGGATCAAAATGGGAAGACTGCCTGCCTTTCATAGAATTCTCATATAACAATAGTTCTCAAGCTAGTTTGCAGATGGCACCATTTGAGTTCCTATACGGAAGAAAGTGTCATACCCTGTTGAATTGGTCACAAGTAGGAGAGAGTCAGATCTTTGGACCCGACATTCTCTGAGAAGCTGAAGTGAAGGTTCACAAAGTCCGTGAGCACCTCAAGACCGCTCAATCCAGACAGAAGAGTTATGCTGAGAAGAGAAGGAGAGACCTGACTTTCAATGTCGAAGATTTTGTATATCTCAAGGTTTCGCCATTGAGGGGAACCCAATGCTTTAGTCTAAAAGGAAAGTTAGCCCCCAGATATATCGGACCATTTAGGATCCTGAACCGTTGAGGAGAAGTATCGTATCAACTGGAACTACCTGAAGAGATGTCAGCCATCCACAATGTGTTCCATATCTCGTTACTTCGCAAATGCCTAGAAGTGCCAGAGAAGACTGAAGTTTTCAAGAACATCGATCACAGAGCTGTGGAAATCAACAAGGACCTGACGTATCATGAAGTGCCCATCCGTATCTTGGAATAAGCTTACAGAACCATCAGGACCAGGAGTATCAAGTTTCTCAGGATTCAATGGAGCAACCATACCGAAGAGGAAGCCACTTGGGGCGAGAAGATTACATTAGGATAGAGTTCCCAGATCTCTTTAGTTCCTAGTTTTCTTTCGTAAATCTCGGGATGATATTTTGTTTAAGGGGGGAAGGTTTGTAACTTCCCAAAACTCTAATTCAAGTGATCAAGATCCAAATCATCAAATTTAGGGTTAACAAAAACTTTTCCAATTAAAATTATTAAAGCATTCATATGTATGTGCATTTAAATTAGGAGTTGATTTGAATTGCCATGATTAAGTGGTCCATTGATTGTAAAATTATTCTTAGGTGAAATAAACCTCATCTAGATCATTCCCAAACAAATCCCAAAGAAAAACAAATCAAAATGAATAAAATAACCAAATGGTCATTTGTGCCATTTTAACTACCATGCCTACTTTGGCTATTCCTAGAACTCAATTCCTAACAGAAATAAATATGGATCTTTGCACCCCTTGCTAGTACATGTAGTAATGTACCGAGGCCCACTTTGTGATCTACCAAAAACTTTCAAACACTAATTTTAAATGGCATTTGAAAATTGAATCTAGTGTAGGTGTCAAGATCACACTTATTCAAAAACCACTCAAATGACCTCTATTTTCAAAACCCAAGCAACCACAGAGGCTTAAGCATCTGTCTAGCAAGTCCACCAAAAATCATCCAAAAATTGAAAACTTGAATTCTTGCGGCCATTTTTACAAACACCTTGTGGGCAGGATTCAAACAAAACCAAAAACACTATTTGGAGCAGTGTTTTGACCAAATTGGTCCCCCATTGTGCAACCACAGCCACCCAGTGCACTCCCCTACCCCTCTCTAGCACGGCCACCCACTGTGCCATGACCAAATGGTCATGGCCATTAAGGCCGAGCACCATTTGGGCACCCCACCGGCGACAGCACGCCACAGCTGCCGCTAGCGTCATCCACCATGTCCAGGAGGTCGCATGTGGTCCACCTCCACCGCCCAATCAGCCCTAGCCCGGGGACATCGACCGGAGCAGCCAGGAACCGCCGCGTCTAGAGACTGTCGGCCATGCCGACGCCGCCCAGAGAGCGTGCACGGTCCCCGCTCAGCCAGACCCCGCCTCGCTCCAGCCGCCCATCTACACGATTGCCACCGTCCTAGGAAGCTAACGGACATCCCCTTTCCCTCGACCGTGCCACGTAGTCGTTGGCCGCTGTGAAACTCGCCGCCGGCAAAGACATAGTGCACGCAGCTCCACTCACCTCCCCCGACCGCAAACCACTGCACCCTCACCGCCATGACACTCGCCAGAGTACCACCCACCATCCTAGTGCACCTCCCACACCTCTAGCTCGATGTGCCATCGTCACCGGCGAGCACCGCCCATACTCCTCTTTCGCTTCGCCGAGCCTATAAATAGAGGCCTCCCCAGCACCGTTTCCTCACACCACTCCACTCCCCTCTCCTCACTATCCTTCCCCACCTCTAGCCAGAGCAAGCCGCCGTCCGCAGCGCCGGAATTTCACCGGAGCCCGCCGGGGAAGGAGGAGAAGGGCGCCGTTGATCAAGGCCACCTCTCGGGCGCCACCGGTACCAGGAGGATCGACGTCGTCTACCAGTTCATTTGCCTACCTCACCATAGTAGCTGGAGCCCTGGTATGCCCCCTGTGCACCCCCACCGAGCCGCTAGGGTTAGCCCACGCCGGTGACATGTCTGTCATCAATGACAAGCCCCAGGCATCGATCTAGGTTTTAATCTAACGACCCACATCGCCCCATACCGCTTCGCGTGTAAAGAGCCAATGACATGTGGACCCCCCTGTCAGCTGTTCTCTATGCCGCGGAACGCCACTGGGCTGGCCCGTTTTCCTTCCCGCGCTAGCCCAGCAATTCAAATTTAGATTTTTCTATTTAGGTTTGAACTTAGTTTTGTCCCGTAGTTTGAAAATCATTTTAGAGAGATGTACAAATCCAAATGTAGTGATTCCAATTGTGTTGGAAAGCTTATTAAAATATCTATCCAAGACCGTTGAATTTAATTCATTTAGAGTTAGAGATCTCTCCTAGTAAAAATAACAAAATAGAAGCATTTGCACCTTGCAACATTTTTATAAAATCGACAAAAATAGCTTTTGAGTTGATTCCAACTCTCAAAAATCACATTTAACCATACCTATCTGAATATGTAATAATATTAAGGTTTTCATGTAGTGACTTTGGACTAGTACTAAAATAATGCTATATAGGCATTTCTAGTCACTTTAATTCATTTAATAATAAACTTAAGTAAATGTGATCCAACCATTAAATCACATTCCCACATGTGAGAATATGTGGTGAGGACATGTGTCCACATGATCCCATATTTTAAGTGGTGAATATTAAGTCTTAGTTATTTTCATTGAGTAGAAATTACTTTTCTTAAATAAAAAGGATGAAACTAGTTAATAAAACCTTGTGATGCTTGTGATGGTAATAGATCATTAAATGTGTGCCTTAGAGTTCTAAGTAGACTAGTTAAGTATTGTTTGGTGATTGTGTACTCCGTATGCATTTATAGACGATAATACCGACCAAGCTTTCGAGGAGGAGGAGTTCTACCAAGAGGAGGAGGAGGAAAACTTCAACCACTGCACTACCCAAGGCAAGCTAACACTTGCAAGTATTATACTAGCAAGCCATCATTAACATTGCAAGCTATACCTTGCAAGCTAGATAACTTAAGCAAGATGCATTAGGCATACTCTGGTTATACAACTTTCACTATTACCTACCCCAAGATTTATCTCCGAGCTTTTTACTTTATTAAAGTCCTTTACTTGTTTTGAAGGTAGAATAAAGAGTATAAAACTTGACCTATTTAGATAACATTAGATGTCATTCTATGGCATGAGATTGATCCCATCTTTCCACCTTAGTGAACACTCTTAACTTAGTAGTTTAGAGTAGATAAAAACTTGAGTCACTTTAGATGGGAACACTTGGTGAAAATGAATTGTGAAAACCTTAGAATGAGGAATCATTCTATTGAGATTTTTTACATGTGTTGAGAAACACAAATGGTTTATGAGGATGAAAATGTTGAGGCATGAGCCTTTAACCTTTTATAAAACTGATGGTTGGATTCGGATGCGATACCATTCCAAATTTACCGTACAACCACAATACCAGAATTGGGTAAGGCTTAGCCGGAAGTTTATATGCATTAGTATTCGTTCCCTCACGGGAGAGGTTTGAGCTGAGGCTACCTCACAATGTTGTCCACCTATGCAGTGCCCAAGATGACAGATGGTCATGCTTGGGGGGCCATGCTCATAGGAGAGGTGCTTATACTAGGGTGTGTAAAGGAAAGGTTATGTTTGATTATCTGCATACTAAGTATGATGATTCAGGGTTATCCCTGACAGATGTATCGAATCTTGTGGTGAAAGTGTACCACCTCTGCAGAGTGTCAAACTATTCGAATAGCCGCGTCTGCGGTTATGGACAGTTGGAGTGGCCATACTGTTTCGTTGTCAGGTGTTTTCAAAATGACTTATGAAATGAATGATGAATCTTGTCTTGACCACAATAGGGTTGTGACAATGACACTAGCTTCCTAACTTAAGTGATTCTAGAACTTTATTTTATCTTTCTATGTTTCTGAACTCATCTTAGGTTTCAAACTTAACTTTATATTTAAACTTAGAGTTAGCTTTTTTACTTTAGTACTATCCTACTTGTTAGTGGTAGTTTGCGAGTACTTAAAGAGTACTCATGGATTTTGTCCCTGGCTATTCTCATGGCCAGACTATGAAGGATACTACCAAGATGACGATCAGCAGGACAGCTATGATAACTAGGACTATCTGCCTTCGTCAGCATTGCCTGTGCCCCTGAAGATGGACCCCACCGCTACACTTATTATTTATTCCGCTGCTTGTTGTATTAAGACTGGATCATGAGATCCTTTATTTGTGTAAGACCTTATGTATGGTTTGTAATGGATGATGTATTGTGGTATCCAATCTGTTATGTCTCGCAAAAATGGTAATACTGGGATTGTGATGTATGACATAACAGGCATCTGGGATTAAAAACCCGGGTGTTGACATCTTATGAGTCAACTTGCTCATTCCGAAGTTCTTCTCGAAGAAAAGGGTAGAATTGAAAGAGAAGATGCATTGGAGAGAGCCTCCTTGAAGAATGCCTTAGAAGAAGAAGAGGAAGCTCGAGTATCCTTGGAGGAGAAACTCAAGTTAATTGAGGAGTCCCAACTCATAAAATAACGTGACAATGCTCTTGCTAAGGTAAAGAAACTAAAGAAGGAAAGGATTGAATTTGGGGCTGCTCATGCTAGACTCTCAGAGAAGTTTGAGAAACTTCACATTGCTCACACGGCATTGGAGGGTGAACATTCTACTCTAAATGATTCTCGTGATCAGCTCCAAACTCAATTGAACAAGTATGATATGCCCAGCACCTCCACTCTAACTTGTGGACATAAATACATCGTTGAAGAAAATGCAAGGCTAAAAGAAGAACTTGTAAAGGGATCTCAACATAAAGGTAAAGAATTCCTAGATGAGGTGCTTAGCAAGAAAAGGACAAACAATGGGAAAGAAGGTCTAGGTTATGTCCTCAATACAAAGAAGAACAAGAAGAAGAAGAAGAAGAAGAAGAAGAAGAAGAAGAAGAAAAAGAAGTAGAAGAAGAGCAAAACTGCTCAACCAAACACAAGCACCACCTCTAATGACAAGACTAACTATGATGGTTTTGCAGGGGCTAATAATCCTAATTATGAATTATTTTGTGATTATTATGGTGATGTCTATGCTATCTATGTAGGTCCTTTTGATAGTTACATATCTTGGTCTATTTGGGTTCCCAAAACCCTTGTCACTAACATGAGAGGACCCGTTGAAAAATGGGTACCTAAAACCAAGAAGTAACTTTCTTGCAGGGCTATGCTTCCGGTGGGTCTAAATGGGTACTCGATAGCGGGTGCACTAGTCATATGACCAGAAGCAAGGAGATCATCTCTGAGCTGTGGCCAAACCATGATCACATAACTGTCTCCTGTGGTGACAAGTCAAAATCTGAGGTATTGGGTCTTGGCAAAGTTGTGGTTTCTCACGATATCTCTCTCGTGGACGTCATGCTTGTTGAGACCCTCGGTGACAATTTACTTTCTGTCCGTGCCCTTGGTAAGATGGGCTTTGCAATTTTCATTGATGGTGATTTGGTGGTACTCTTGTGGAGCAAGTCTCTAAAGGTCGATTTCGTTGGATATGACGAAAATGACCTGTATGTGGTGGACATTTCGGGGAAAACCACTATAGGCCCGATGTGTCTCTTCGGAAAGGCCGACGCGAGCTGGCTATGGCATCGCCTACTAGCCCACATCAATATGAGAACTTTGCAAAGTCTCCACAAGGGTGGCCACATCCTTGGACTAAAAGAAAATGTTTCCTTTGCCAAAGATCGTGTATGCAGGGCTTGTGTTGAAGGAAAAATGCATGACTCTCCCCATCGACGGAAGACCATTATTTCATCGACGAGGATTTTGGAGCTCCTTCATGTGGATCTCTTTGGTCCTCCATCTCATGCAAGCCTCGGTGGGAATAAATATTGCCTAGTAATTGTTGATGACTATTCGAGATATACATGGGTCTATTTCTTCAAGTTGAAGAGCGAGACACAACAAAAGGTCATTGATTTTGCAAACAAGGTTCAACATCAACACAATCTACCTATTTTATCAATTAGAAGTGATAACGGCTCTGACTTCAAGAACTACACCCTGAATGAATTTCTAAGTGAAGAGGAGATAAGACATCAATATTCCACTGCGTACACCCCTCAATAAAATGGTGTTACCGAGAGGAAGAACCGGACCTTAATGGATATGGCAAGGTCTATGCTAGCTGAATTTAAGTCTCCTTATAACTTATGGGCTAAAGCAATCTCTACTGCATGCCATTCATCCAACCGGCTCTGTCTTCGCAAAATCTTGGACAAGATTTCGTATGAAATACTTACTGGTAACAAGCCAAACATCTCCTACTTCCGGGTATTTGGTTGTAAGTGTTTCTTTCTCATTAAAGGAGTTCGTTTATCTAAATTCGAGTCTAAGGCTCTAGAGGGCATTTTTGTTGGTTATGGTGCCGAATCCCACACTTATAGAGTCTACAATAAGCTCTCTGGAACTGTTGTAGAATCTTGTAGTGTGGTGTTCGACGAAAATGATGGCTCCCGTGTGGGGCAAGTTAATGTTTGTGATGCAGATGTTGAAATACCCCAAGATACCATAAGAAGAATGGGCGTGGGATTTTTCCGCCCCATTGAGGAACCCCTTGTGGCGGATCAGGAAGGACAATGCTCTACTCAAGTAGAGCCCTCATCGATAGAAGCTCAACATTCTCCAACCATTGGAGAAACCTCTTCACCAACCCAACAATCTGCTGAAGATCATCAAGAAACTGCTCCAGAATGCTCCAGGCCAGATTATCCGGTGGACACCGGATTATCCTGCCAACCATCCTCAACTGGCAGAAATAATCAAATCGTCGAAGAACCTGTTGCAAGTCCCAGGCCGGATTTTCCGACTGAACCCCGGATTATTTGGCCCCTCTCCAATTCGAGCAAGAACTAGTCAAGACTGTGAAGGTTCTTCAGGTTCCCCCAGGCCGAATTATCCGGCCCCACCCTCGGCTAGATTATTCGGCCCTAAAAATCCTGAAGAGCAGCAGCCTCATGTTACGACAGTTGATCAACATCAAGGGCAAGATTCATCATCTCCTATTCCTGCTAATCAAGCTGAAGATCAAGGCCATGCCAATGATTCCAATGAAAACTCAAATGATGAAGTTATTCCCCCAAGAGACAACAAGCTAATTGAACTTCGTCGCAAAGCTCGTGCAGATAGGAACCTTGAATTAAGGGGTCACACTCTTGAAAAAGTTGTAAGTGATCTCCGACGAAGGGTATCCACAAGAAGGGAGCTGGCAAGTTTCGGTGAGCATCAAGTTCACATCTCAATGGTGGAACCCAAGAAGGTGTTTGAAGCTCTTGAAGATCCGGACTGGGTTGTTACTATGCATGAAGAGTTGAATAACTTTGAACGCAACAAGGTTTGGAAATTAGTAGAGAAGCCCAAGGATTGCCGCAATGTTATCGGCACAAAGTGGATATTCAAATATAAGCAAGATGAAAATGGCATTGTCGTAAGAAACAAGGCAAGACTCGTGGCACAAGGATATTTTCCAAGTTTAGGGCATCGACTTCGGTGAGACTTATGCTCCAGTGGCTCGTATTGAGTCCATCCATATCCTTCTTGCTTATGTTGCTCATAACAATTTTAAATTACAGCAAATGGACGT
Organism: Avena eriantha; assembly: GCA_910589775.1. NCBI lineage: Eukaryota > Viridiplantae > Streptophyta > Magnoliopsida > Poales > Poaceae > Avena > Avena eriantha. Next base: position 267,417,051 of record OU342745.1, on the reverse strand, counting down.
TAAGAGTGCTTTTCTTAATGGTCCTCTACATGAGTTGGTATATGTAAAGCAACCCCCGGTTTTTGAGGATCCTAACTTTCCGAACCATGTCTACAAACTCGATAAGGCACTCTATGGCCTTAAACAAGCCCCACACGCGTGGTATGAGCACCTTAAAGAGCTTTTGCTAGACCATGGCTTCGAAGTTGGGCAAATCGATCCCACTCTTTTTACTAAGAAGGTTAAGGGGGAGCTCTTCGTATGAAAACTATATGTAGACGACATTATCTTTGGCTCTACTAATAAAGCTTTTAATGATGAATTTTCAAAGCTTATGACTGACAGGTTTGAGATGTCTATGATGGGGGAGTTACGGTTCTTTCTTGGATTTGAGATCAAACAACTTAGAGAAGGAACCTTCATAAATCAAGAAAAATACATCCAAGACATGCTCAAGAGATTCAAGATGACGGATCTTAATGGCATTGCCACTCCGATGCAAACAAAATGTCACCTTGAACTTAATACCCATGGTAAAGATGTGGACCAAAAGTTATACCGATCCATGATCGGCTCTCTCCTTTACCTCTGCACATCTAGACCCGATATTGTGTTGAGTGTAGGTGTGTGTGCAAGGTATCAAGCAGCTCCTAAAGAAAGCCACTTAGTGGCGGTCAAGAGGATCTTCCGATATTTGGTTCATTCCCCTAATTTTGGTCTATGGTATCCCAAGGGCTCCAATTTCTCTCTATGTGGCTATACTGATTCAGATTGGGCTGGTGATAAGGATGATCGGAAATCAATTTCTGGAGCTTGTCAATTCTTCGGAAGGTCTTTAGTATGTTGGTCTTCTAAAAAGCAGAATTGTATATCTCTCTCCACCGTCGAAGCTGAATATGTGGTTGCTGCTAGTGCATGTACCCAATTATTATGGATGAGGAAAACTTTAAAGGAATACAGTGTCAATTGTGACAAATTTCCTCTTTTATGCGATAATGAAAGTGCAACCAAAATTGCGTACAATCCGGTGCAACACACAAGGACGAAGCATATTGAGATTCGGAATCATTTTATTTGGGACCATGTAGCTCGAGACGATATTGATCTATCTTTCGTGAGCACGAAGAACCAACTTGCTGATATTTTCACGAAGCCACTTGATGAAGCAAGGTTTTGTTACTTGAGGAATGAGCTAAATATCGTTGATTCAAGGAGCTTGTCTTGATTACCCATGCACTCACTCTTATATCTCTTCCTTATTTGGTCTAGGTGTGGGCATGGATATAGGGGGAGTGTGGTCCTAATTGATTGGGCTAACCCGCCCCCCATAATGCCGAAAGCAATTCAAATCATTTCTCTTAATATCATTTTGTGATATGTGAGCTTACTGATGAGTATTGGTCATGAACCCAAGATATATCTTCGTGGTGTCATACCATACACTCCAACAATGTGGCCTCGGCCACCGCCCCCTTCCATGAGAAGAGTTGGTTTTATGTGGATCTTATTGGCTGTTTTTGTTCATCTCGTGTTCTTATGGAAATCACACTCAATTTTGGCCTTTCGTTGCTTTGATTCTTGCAATCTTGAGTGTGTAGTACCATCTCAGTTTGGTTCTCTAATCCCAAGCCTCTCCCTACCCCTAAGCCATCTTATCTAGCACACAAGTCCTTTGTTCATCTTGTGGGGGTTTTGTTTGGGGACGTGCGGGCCTGAATCTATGTGTAATAGAAATTCGGATTTGAGGCCGAATAATCTGGCCCAAATATAGGCCGGATAATCTGGACCTAGAGGCTGCAGTCTTTTAAGGCTGGAGTCAGGGGAAAGGGCTCATAACGAGCAGCTCTTCCCCCTCCCCCTCCCTCCTCTCCCAAGCCGCCGCCTGCCGCCCCCACCCTCCCCGGAGCCCTCCCGGCCACCGAATTCTCCGGGCCTCCCTGGATCTTCTTCTCCGCGCCTCCGGGTACCTTCTCCTCCGCGTTCTTACTCTAATGAGTAAGGGTAACTCCCTCTCTCCCCATCTTTGCTTGATGTGTCATTTGTTGGGTGGAACGTGGTCTAGAAGGATGTTGTTTTATTTAGAGATCATAGTTTTACAGTACCTAGGTTCGATCTACATTTTTGCATTCAATCTAGGTGAATCTAAGATTTTTCTGCCAGGGCTAGATTATCCAGCCTGACAGAGTCCAATCTGCTTCATATTCTTATGGATTTTGTGCATTATGTATGTTTGGACTATGGACTGCCTGACTACGATTTCTATGGTATCTCTCGGGATTGTGTGTGGGCTTATCCCCATGTTATCCATCTTGTTCGTTTCACAGGTGGTTCAGGTGCTCCGAAGACCTACAAGCGCTGTCCTCGTGGTTACTACTTTTGGGACGACGGTGAGGGTAACTTAGTGGACGAGGTTGAGCTGAGGACAATGAAGAACGAGGTTGCACGCATGGCTGAACAGGCAAAGAGGGATAGGAGCAGGAAGGGTGTGTCCAAGAGGAAGGGCAAAGAGCCCAAGATTAACTATAAGAAGATGGATGATGTTACTTACTCTTCCATTCGTCATCGTGATCTGTTTGATGAATCTGCGCAAGATACTGAGCTTGGTGACTCTCGCTTTTGGTGTGCTGACCAAAAGTCTATCTATGAAGATGTTTATGCTTGGTAGAAGATTCGACCTATACATCCACTGATTATTGCTGAGGCCATGGGAAAACCTCAACTTATTCATGCTATGTATGTGACTGAGAGGATGGGGTTGTACCATCTTATGACTCTTCAATGCTCCTATGACTCCGAGATAGTGAAGCAGTTCTTCTCCACTTTGATCATTTGTGGTGATGAGCACCACACCATGAATTGGATGACCCGTGAAAGGCCATTACAAGCTGATTTTCGTGTTTTTGCTGGAGTGCTTGGATATTCCTTCTGCCACAGGGATCATGCTAGTGGCCATCGTATCATCACCCAGATCAAGCCCAATAAAGATGCAGTTCTCTCTCCTTGCACAGTTGACAATGGTATTGTGGGCTCCTTTGCTGGCCTTTCTCCTCTATATGCTATCTTGGTGGGCCTCTTCCGTGATTCTATCACCCCAAGTGGAGGTAATAATGACAGTATTTGTGGTCACCTGGTTCAACTTCTAGCCTTCTCTCATGAGGTTGCATCTAGTGAGGATGAGTCCATTAATTACAAGTTGGATGTGATGGACTTTATTTACCATGAGTTGACCGATGCAATGTTCAATAGGCTATCCATCCCGTATGCACCCTACATTATGATGCTTATCAAGCACTTGCTTCCCACTGAAGAGTTTAACATTGATGTTGAGCACAAGGCAAAGAGGATCTACAACAAGGTTAGGAAGACCTCACACCCATCTTCTGCTTCTGAGGGACTCATGAGGGATGCTCGTGCCAGTGCTCGTAGGCCCCCTGTGCCTCCTATTGCTCGTGAGATTAAGCAGCTGAATTGATTCCAGCGGAACATTCTTTGCATGGGAGTGGACACTCGCAAGGGACAGTATGAGGCGTACAAGCAGCGCCACGAGATGGCCCACACTCAGCAGCTCATTCTTCACCATGTGTCTGGAGCATCAGGCGTTCCCCTACTCCTACTACTCCCACACCATATGCTCGGTGGAATTCTTCGTCTGGGCTCAACTATGGAGATCTTGAGCGTCACATGTTTCCTTCCACGGCCACTGCTGATGACAAGGAGGATGACACCGAGGAGCTTGAGGATGAGGACAAGGACGGGGACGAGGACGACGATGATGACTACGAGTGATCCCTTGGGGCGCTAGCATCGCTCTTCTTCATTTTTAGCGTTTCAATGCCAAAGGGGGAGAGGTAGTTCTATTAGGTCTTTGTGGATTTGCATGGGTCAGGCGCAAGCATTTGCACTTTATCTTTTCGGTCTTTTTCTCGCTTGTGCCAATTTAGCGTTGAACTTCTATTGTGATTTTCTCTATATGAGACTATGTTTATGTGTGGCTCTGGATTTATCTAGTGGATTATCCCTATGGATTCATCTATCATATTAGCTATATTGGATATCTATATCAAGGAAGGCGCTCATTATGGCTATCATTGGATATTCTTATAATATATTGAGGACACCTTTTTCTCTCTCCCGGTGGTATGAATATTTTGCCTATGTTCCAATGAAATAGACTTGTACCTTCTTGTGTGTATTTGTAATCAAATGCAAATTTTATTATGCACACATTGAGGGGGAGTCTTTTTCATTCGTTTAGTATTGTTGCTATGAGAGCTATCTTGCAAATCCTAGTATTGTCATCTAACACCAAAAAGGGGGAGATTGAAAGAACATTTCATTGTTACCTGTGTTTTGTGTGTTAGATAACAATACCGCGGAGTTTTCGCATGTGTGCTAAGTATACTGGGAAGTGTTTTTGGTGTTTGGGGGGCGGATTATCCGCCCCCATCAAGGGCCGGATAATCCGGTCTGACCCTCTTGGCAAAGGGTGGCATGGTGCGAGTCCCATACTGGGGGCGGATTTTCCCCCGGATAATCCGAAGTGGGGCGGATTTTCTTTCCCTGCCCAGATAATCGGGTCGTCACCTTGGGCCAAATAATCCGGCCCCAAGGAGATGAGCAAAGGCTGGCACGGTGTGACGCTCAGACTGGGGGCGGATTATCCCCTGGATAGTCCGAGACTGGGGCAGAATTTTCCCCGGACCAGATAATCCGGCGCCAAAAAGCTCCAACGGTCCATCTAGACAGGGGGTATAAAAGCCTCGTCTTCTCCTCCTGTCAGATCTCTTGATTCATTCAAAAAAGAACAGACATGTTGCAAAAGCTCTCTCTCGAGATCTCCCACTTCAACCACCTGAAGGCTTCAATCTTTGGGGGAATTGAAGGAAGAGACATCATTCACCGTCATCATGAATCAAGCGCTTCAACTCCTCTCCATTCACTTGGAGAATCCACGATCTAGTATTCTCGTTGATATCTAGATCTTGTGTTTTGTTAATGATAACTATTGTTCTTGTGGCAGCTTGTTGTCAATACGAGAGCCTCCAATTTGGTTGTGGAGTTGTGCCCCGCTAGTTGTGTAAAGGCGTCGATTCCTACCTCGAAGGGTTCCTATAGTGCAAAGGTGGATCAGGCCTTTGGTGGCGAGATCCATCGGAGAACAGGGTGAGGCCTATTGTGGCGTGGTGATCTTAGTACCACCCACCCCTCCAACACAGATACACAGATGTACTTCTCTTAACAAGGAAAGAACTGTGGTAAAACAAATCATGTGTCTCCGCATGCTTCACTACGGTTTCCTCGTTCCTCTATCTTAATCGCCTTTACTCGCTAGTAGTTACGTTTGCATATAGGGAAATTCTACATAGTACTATATCTAGAGAATTTACCTTTTGTGTCAAGCCTAAAATTGAAAAAGCATTAAAATTTGAAGTAGCACATATTCACCCTCCCCCCTCTAGGTGCCCATACGATCCATTTCATCCCACGCCTCCGCCGCTCTCCCCTTCTTCCTAGAACTCCTCTATGCTCCCTCCCTATCTCGCTCGAAATCAGAGAAGAACGACGCCATGCAGCTTGGCCTTGTCGAGGATGTTGCTCTGGTAGACTCTAGGATCGCTGGAGCGGAATGGGAGGATCAGCATATATTTCTAGTTCTCCATGGCTAGTCGATGCGACTCGGAGAGGCTTCCTCCAACGGAATTGCCCACCGGAGCAATAGCGGCGGCGCGCTTGTGCGAGCAATTTCGGTTGTGAGAGGTATCCGACCATGTGCTCGTGCTGCTCCTTGCGGACGTCCCTGGCTGTGCCAGCCAAAGAGCGCCTCAGCGGCGCGACCAGGGCATCATGGGCGGCGGACGCAGACAGGGTGTCATGGCCGGCGGGCGCGGCCATGGCTGGAGCATGCCTTGGGTGTGGATGTCGGTCGCCAGCGTGGAGAGGCTGGAGACACGCGCCGATGTCTGGTGGCGGTCCGATGGAGTCGGGTGGGGGAAGAGAGGGGAGAAGAGAGGAGGGAGAAGAGAGGAGGGAGAAGAGGGTGTGTGACATTGAAAAGTAGGCCCACCTGTCAGTCTAGGCTAGAGGACCCTACGTGTTAGTCTGTAGGCTTGGACTTGATTTAGAGGAGGGCTTTTTTCAAAAAGGGTTACGGTGTTTCTGTTTAGACTGGTCAACACCCATGGAATACATTGTTGTACACTTGCCCAATGGTCGTAGTGACACTTCCGCCGTATTTAGTGACCGTAAATTGCGTATTTCTATGGTAACAGGTACTAACTGTTAATTTTATTCTTGTTTTGCCGTTGTTGTTGACGTTATTAATTCGGGCACGTTGGCCTACTTTCAAGGGGGGAAATGTCACTACGTGAGTGAGACGAGGTGCTGCAGCCCTCGCGGCACCGGCGGCGCGTGGACGTGGACGACGCCCTCCAGCGCCTGCACGACCTGCGCCATGGTCGGGCGGTGCGTCTCCTGGTCCTGGATGCACCAGCACGCCACCCTGCACGCCCGCTCCAGCTCCTCCTCCTTCGCTTCGCCGCGCAGCCGCGGGTCGGCCACGGGGCCCACGTCCCCTTCCACAACCTTCCCCGCAGCCCACACGGGGAAGAACGCTGACGACCCCGCCGCCTCCCACTCATCGCCGCCATTGCCATGCCGTCCGTACCCCGCGGAGTTGCGCTGTCCGGAGATGAGCTCGAAGAGCACCATCCCAAAACTGTACACGTCCGCCTTGGCGCTAATGGGCTGCCCGGAGATCCACTCCGGCGCGAGGTACCCGATGGTGCCCCGCATCGTCGTCAGCGCGCGGCTGAAATCCCTCCCGACCAGCTTCGCCATCCCGAAATCGGCGATCTTCGGTGACATGCCCTCGTCCAGCAGTATGTTCTCCGGTTTAATGTCGCAGTGTATGATGCACTCGTGGCACCCGTCGTGCAGGTAGACCAGGCCCCTCGCGACGCCGAGCATGATGCCATAGCGGTCGCGCCAGCTCGGGCACGAGCCGCTGTCACCGCCGAAGAGGTAACCGTCGAGGGAGCCGTTGGGCATGTACTCGTAGACGAGCAACTTGTCGTCGCCTGCCGAGCAGAAGCCGAGGAGCCGGACGAGGTTCACGTGCTGGATCTGCCCCAGCGTGCTCACCTCCGTCCGGAACTGCTTGTCGCCCTGCCGGAGACTTTCGAGCTTCTTCACTGCCACTTGAATCGTCGCGTTGTCTCCTTTCTTCCCCTTCCGCTTCAGTACGCCACGGTACACCGAGCCGAAGCCGCCGCCACCCAGCCGTTCCGAGAAGTTTTTCGTGGCCGCGCGGAGGTCGCCGTAGCTATACACGGCCAGGGAGGAGCCCTTCTCGTTGGACGACATACTCCTCCGGGCAAGAAGAAACCTCCAGGCTATGAATGACGACGCGCCCAATGCTGCAACACCGGCCAATGCGATGCCAAGAGCAAGCCATAACGTTCTGGCCCCTTTCTTCCCTTTTTCTGCGCTCCGCAAATCTCGCAGCCCTGATTCTGAAAGCCGGATATGCATGCCTGACCCGGAGACGCCGGAGTCAGTGTAGAGCTGCTGGAGATTGCGGAACTCGCCGTGCCAGACGGCGCACCCGCCGCCGGAGAAGGTGTAGGCCTGGCAAGAGCAGTTCTTTAGGCAAGCAGACTCGCACTCTGCTTCGTTCTGCGCGGCGCCCACAGAAACCGAGTCGTCGGGGAGCTTCACGTCGTTGAGCGCCAGGAACCCGTCAGTGGTCGACCCGTTGCGCGCGCAGATGAGCGGCGAGCTTCGGCGGCACCCACCGCTCCAGTCGCTGAGCGTCCAGTCCCTCTCCGAGGCCGGCGCGAACCCGGGCGGGCACAGGCACGACGGTTGGCTCCTCTGGTCGCAGACGCCGAAGGCGCCGCAGAGCGCGTAGACGTCGCACTGGACGGTGGGCGCCGCCCAGAAGAATTGCCAGCTCTGGCTGGCGGGCACCCAGATGAACTGCTTGGTCTGGCCGGTGAGGTCGAGCACCAAGCGCGTGATGGTCGCGTTGTCGTAGAGCACGTCGGTAACGCGCCGGTACTCGGGCGTCTCGAAGTAAGTCTGGTTGAAGAGGACGTTGTTGGTGGCCTCCGGCACCCCGGCGAAGACGCGGCCCGTCCAGACACCGCTCCGCCAGTAGGTGCGGGAGCGGTTCCAGAGGAAGAAGAACTCGCTGGTGCCGTTGGGGTCCACCGTGTCGGAGAACATCCCTGGCGCAGGGTCCTGGGCGTTCCGCCAGGACGTGAGCGTCTGGTACTCGCCGGTGAGCTTGTTCTCCCCGAGCCACGCCTCGGGCACCTGCGTGTCCGTCGGGTGGTCGAAGCTCTGCCACAGCACGTTGGAGGAGTTGCCACCGTCCATAAGAACCAGGTTGCCGGTGTCGCGGATCACCGCGGTGTTGGACCCCGGCGACGCCGACAGAGACGTGGACGACATGTTGGACGACCACACGACGCTCGGCGCGGACGACGACGGGGTGGCGAGACCGACGAGCTCGAGGTTGCCGTCGTCGGCGGACACCCGGAGCTCGGCGGAGGCGACGTCGGACAGAGGACTCGCGCGGTTGCCGACCCAGATGACGGTCTGGACGGGGATGTTGCCGTACCAGATCCCGAGGTAGAACCTGCCGGAGCTGCCAGCAGGGCTGAAAAGGCCGAGCACGAACTTGCCCTGCGCCGAGACGATCGTGTCATTGCCCCGCAGCGGCCGCCGCGCCGAGATAGCGTCTGCTGTCGTCGCCGCTGCGCCCGGAGCAGGGGCGAAGCTCAAAGCAAGGACTGCAAGAGTGGCAATGATGATCGGTGGCATGGTCGAGCAATTCCTTTTCATTTGCCACTAAATTCTCAGGCGAGCAGAGAGCCGGAGACAGGTAGATGGCGATCGAGTTTGCACGAAGTGATTGACAGGGAGGTGAGTACTGAGTAGGTATATGGTCTCGCGGCGAGCGACACCTACCTGCGTGATGATCCTGGCTTCAGGAGTCAGGACAGGAAAAGGGTCATGGGAGTACAGATAGAGAGATGGATAAGCGAGAGAGGTGAGTAAATGCATGTCCGGCCGGTGCGGCGTTGAACTGGTCCGTCGCTTGAGTTGAGCGGCCGTAGGCTGCAAGTCCTCCGTTGTGACTTACGTTCGTTCAGCTAGAGCAGCTGGAATGGAAGGACATGTCCGTATACTGATTTGGTTGGTCCGCTCCGCGATCCCTTTCACGCTCCATCTGAGCGGTCCGTTCAGGTAGAAAAACAGCAGCAAACCTGGGGTCAGTCGTCGTGTGAGAAAAGATTGTAAAGGAAGGGATTTGGTTTTGCTTCGATAAACTATGTGGACCGGGCGTTCATATCATCGTACCTACGCCCATCATAGCACGCCTGAAATTCGGAAAAGCTCTTTCCCATTCCCACGACAAAAGAAGGAAACGCAGATGTGAGAAAGAAGCTCCTTCGTGTGCCGTGGGTCTTTCGAGTTTTTCCTAAAGTTATGTTGGCAAGATCTTTATGACGATTCCCATGCTAGTGATCATACGTACAAGATAGCTGGGTGTAGCACGTCTTACCCGCTTACGTGATAGCTTTGACAAAGCGGTGTTCTTTTTTCCGAAAGAGAGAATTTTTCGAGAGAAAGATGATGTGCAGTGATTAATCGCTCCCGTAATCCAACGTAGAGGTCAAGCAGCTCCTCTTCGCAGTTTCACACAGCCACGAGATATTTCGCACAGACCTACGCAAGTTGATTTCGTTTTATAAAAGATTAGAAAACATACATGTGCGTTGCACCGGCAGACAAAACTTTTTGATGGGAACTGATGTGATCCAGATTTTAGCCTAAATAGTAGTCATACTCGTGCGTTGCAACGGGAGAAAAATATACTAAAATAAGTTTTCGACCATGCTTTTGACGATGATAAATCGTGAATTTTTCTTACATAGCAAATAAGTTTGCGGCTTGCTACGAGTTGATTTTTATTAGGCTCCAAAAGATAACAGAGAGACTATTATTTAGGCTATGAAGAATTTCCCTATAGTCAATTTTTATTTTATTTTGACAGGGACGCTGCTCTTCTCCATAATTAGGCTTAATGGTCATTATTTTTTAGCATGGACGATTCAAGCGTGTATAGACCAATTAGCTGGCAGTTTTTGAGGGACGTATTTACACGAAGCTGCTTAGTATCAAATACTTTTCGCTCTTTCATCGGCCCCGCGTTGGGCAGAAACCATCCAGATGCTCATTAATGAGGGTAGGGGTCTCTCTTTAAATCATGCACCACGGCTCACTGTCCCTCCCGTTTATATATTTAGCTCACAATCATACCAGGCACTTATTTATTCATAGCAAACAACGGTGTTATTGCTCATTGATTCCCTGACTTGGCTTGCCTCTGGACAACCTGACGATGTATATGAACCGGTAGGGCTCGGTGTTAAAAAGCAAGGTGGGACTAAAAGGTGAGTCAGTAATTTTTTCCTTCTATTATCCAACCTTTCATGTTAGAGATACAGAGGGTATTCGGTGGCAGAGCCCAGAAATCGACAGCCCAAAACTGATCGCCAAATTGAAGCCTTACATCAGAGCCCATCAAACAGCCAGGAATCAGAGCCCGGATCAAGATAAGGTTCTCTCCTTTTGTATCCGGTGTGGTTCAGATACGTAGCAAATTCATCCGAAATCAATCGATTGCCATAGAGACCCTTGACATGACACTCCAGCAAAGCGGGAGGAAGTTCCCTTGCGCCGGAGGGCGTCCCCATGGCATGCCCGCACCGGCCGTTGGCCGCTGTCGCCGCCACACGTCTTAGGCAGAGTTGTTGGGCATCCTCGCACGGACGTCCCCCAGCTGTTTTTTTCTATTTTGAATGGCTATTTTTCACTCACGAGTGGTGGCGTAAGTGTGTATCGTGTTTTATGCCTCAGGTATTAGCCACAGCTAGTATTCATTCAGTAATTCTACCCCTTTTTCATTCTTGGACCTCGCTTCTTAATATTTTGACTCTTCCATGTTGTGTCTCAGGAACCTTTTCAATACGGTCCGGATTGCTAGCTCCCGTTCATAGTTCTGCTACAGACGATACACGAGGAAGATTTTTATTGCGGTTCTTCCTTCTAATTACAAGCATATCTATGACTCTTTTTTACCAGATGAAGCAGGAGGCATCGGTCCGTAGAACCTATAAAAAAGAGATGGTTGTGGCGCCAAGTACTCTTGTGCACCTACATCACTCGGCTCAGCGCGCAACCCCGCCCCGTAATGTTATGTTATGTTATGGAAGAATTTAGCTTCTTGTCGGACTGGTTATTCAGAGCAAGCAACTGGCTGCCGGATTTCGTCCCGTTCGTAGCGCTTCGGAAGTCACTCTGGCATGGCGCTGCTGGATACTTCTGATCAATAGGAGTAGGAGGAAAAAAGCTTATGATGAGCATCTATTGGAGTCGATCATTTCTAAGATCTAATTCGAGCTTCTTATTATGTAGTGAAAACGCCTCACAATCTTCAGTTTTACGCTTACGCTTAAGGGAAGAAATGTTCTTGGTGGATGCAGGACCTGGTACCCCCAAAATTTGTATGCAAGATGAGCTTAAACGACTGCCAATCAAGCGAGCCACCAGGTTTGAGAATAAGGTGGGATCCAAGAATGTAATGGCTGGTGAATCACTGATCAAAAAGTGGTCGCCGCCACACGCCTTAGGCAGAGTTGTCGGGCATCCCCGCACGCACGTCCCCCAGATGTTTTTTTCTATTTTGAATGGTTATTTTTCACTCACGAGTGGTGGCGTAAGTGTGTATTTTGTGTTTTCGGTCAAACCATTTTTTACTTAGGGGTGGTGATCGGTGGGTAATTTTAGGTTGGTGGAAGGGTAAATCTGTCTAAAAAAGAGTTGGACCAGGAGAAACAATCCGTCATTTATTATTATGTATAGAAATATATTAGTATCGCTAAGCGAGATGCCTACAAAAATAAAAAGGAGAAAAACAACCACCCCGCAGCAACAACACATAAACCACCAAAGATAGCACCCGGAATAGAGTGTACAAGCACCTTCGTCACCCGATTAACTGATCTTAAGTTTTAACCTTAGAGAATGTCCGAGCGCCCAAAACAACGCCTCAGCAAGGTCATTGTCAGATACAACCAATAAAGATCAGACATTAGATGTTCACCCTAGAAATCGAGATTCCTTACTAGATGAGCACCACCAAAAAAGAATTCCTCTAGTGATGTCGTCGCCACTTCTCGATGTCTCTACTGTAAGTCATCGAACACCGGTCTCTCTTCGTCACAACCAAGACCACCCACCGCTATTACTAGCGTCAAACTCGACATGAGTCACGGAACCTTCTGGCCCTCCAATCACAGTCTTAATAACATTCTCCGCCTCAGTCGACACCGTGGGAATCTAGACGTAGACATGTCCCATAGTGTCGACCGCAAACGGAGCTTCGCGTTAGATGCCTGCAAGAGCACGAGTTCATTTTAATCATGTTTTTGTGGAAGCATTACTTCCAATTTTTATATTGATCCCAACGAATTGTCTAGGAAAGTGTTTATCAACGGTGTTTCTATCGCACCCAATGTGTCACTAGTCTTGAGTGAATTGATTGCAAGTATTGAAAGTGAAAAGGTGATGGGTATAATTGAGTGTGAACTAGAGTTTGAACAGTGAATAAATAACATAAAAGTAAAAGGTACGAAGGTTGATTGGAGTTATTGAAGATGAAAGGTTAGGCACGAAGAGACTTAGTTCATGATGATAGTGAATGTGTCAGATGGAATAAATGAAATAAGTAATTGTAATTCTTCATATGGATATGCAAGTAGGCGACCAACCCATTATTAGCTAGGACTCCTCTAGGTGGATTCGTCTAACTCCCATGATTATTTTGCCTATTACCATAGTCATGGTCAGCGAAGCATTTAAGGTCGTGAGACCGAATAAAGGCTTTAAGCTTTATAGTTCCTCATTCTCCTCGAGTTGTAGTAGATCCCCTTTGATATAAGCCGTGTCACTCGGAGGTAGCCGATTCACTAGCAAACAAGTTCTTATCTATGTAGTTCTCTAGATCATGTTATTTGGGCCCTTCAAGTAGATAACAAGCATTACACATGATATAGATAATCATTCTTGCACAAAATAATAGTAACAACAATCACATATGGATGGAAGATAAGATAGGCACATCACATCTTATCAACCCCTTACACCGTCTACGTCTAGAGGGATTTACTGGTACATGAGAGAAGAATAACACAATAAGATAATCATGATATAAATAGGGTTCATCTTGATATTATCATAGCAAGCCACAATAATAAGGAAGATTGAATCAATTACAAATCCAAATTTGAGTAGAGTTACAAACCATAATCTTACAAGTGTGAAGATCTCTATCTCTCATGTACACGGGTAATGTTGGTGGAGTGGATGATCTAGAGGTTGAAGATCTTAGAGTAGATACGAAAGGAGTTCTTCTTCTTCTCAAGATCTCTTGTTCCTCCCTTCTAAAACAAATTACGATCGACGTTTCTATTTTCGCTCCCATATCTTTCATGAAAGTTGATCTATTTGAGAAGGCGAAGACGGTGTCATATGGTATGGGCGCACGGTACGGGAGGGACGCGCCCGTCCAAATGGTCGTTAAAGCCTCTAACACCTCTAGTGCCGATCTTCCCAATTGATGACTTGCTTGATTTCCTCCATTAAGCTCATAAATGGCCTTAAATCCTTCCTAAAGTGCACAACAACTCAAAGTCATCATAAAAAACAATGTTCCTTTGTTTTCAAAATATTAGCATTAGTTGAAAGGTGAAAACTATCGAAAACAAACAAGAATCATTGCAAAAGATTGTTGGGTAAAATATGATCAAATTGGGAGCTATCAGCTCCATTCCCTCTTGAAGCCGCACAAGACGATGATATAGACGCGCACGACCATATCCCATACGATTTATAGATCAGGGGGCCCAAGATCCAATCCAAGAAGATCTCCCGTGGTGAAGTCCATAACTCGTCTCTAGGCATATCGAGGAGGACCAACAACAACAACATGTAGAACGTGTTGGAAATATGCCCTAGAGACACATAATAATATGGAATATTATCATATTTCACAAAGTTTATAATTAGGTTTTATATCATGCTATAACTGTATTGAAAAAATGTCAATACACGTGTGATATGTAAACAGCCAGTAGTTCCCAGTGAATCTCTAGTCACTGGTTTATTGGTCAACGGATGATCAAGGTTTCCTGATCATGTGGCATTTATGCCAATTGACAATGGAGTCACCTCATTTAGAGAATGAGATGACATACCCAATCTAAACATCGTGACATGATCATGTCACAGAGTTCAAGTTGCGATGATTAGGAAACGTAGTGTCTTGTTCCTCAGACCGTGAGACCATATTAAACTCTGTCACCCGAGTTGCCTTGATAGCATCAAACATCACTCGGTGAAATGGTGATCATAAAGGTGTGTTCAGGTATTCAAAGGGGCATGTAGAGGCCTATGTGTAAAGAGTGGGATTTGTCCATCCGCGTGACAGAGCGATACTCAAGGGCCCACTTGGAGAAGTTAAATCCAATAGTTGCGCATCGTGTGACTAGGTCATGGGGATATCACTTGTTGGAACGAGTTAAGTAGAATTTGTCAATACCGAGATTGAACACGACATGGTGATGGCATTGATCATATTTGGGACAATGCAAGTATCAAAGAGACAAAAGGAATAACATGCTATGTCATGGTTCAACGACGAAGATTTCGTGGAATGTACAGGGGTCATCATGGGCATATAGGTCCCGCTGATGATCATTGGTGCGAGAGGGATCTCGACCATGTATAGAGTGTTCCCCAATAGTGGGGTATCACGCTTAAGGGCTTGATGATGCTCGGAGATTTTTTTGGTATTGCCAGAATCACCGAAGAATAGAAAGAGAGAAAACCGGAAAGGTTCCGAAAAAGTCTAGAGGATGTCCGGAGTGGGATGGAAGGAGTTCCATAGCCATGGGGATTGAATAATATGTAACTAAATGTTTAATATTTATTTAATAAAATAAAAGGAATTAAATTGGTCAAATTCACTATTGGGCCAAAATCCCTAAGGGAAAAGGCCCATGAGGGAAAGACCAAAGCGAGGAAGGAGGGGAGGTGGCCGGATGGTCCTAGGGACCCCATGTAGGGCCCACTAGGGTCTTGTCCGGTGGCGGCCAGACCCCCTCTCCCCTCTCACTTGCTTAGTCCCACATGGCTTAGCTAATGAGCCATGAGGTCCCTTTTCCCCTATATATTGAGAGGTATATTGAGAAAATAAATACACCAATAATCAATAAAAGGTTTCCTCTCTTTTGAGGAGACCTCTAGTTGATCCTCACTCTCACTCTCGTGACTATGGTTCCAAGTCTGGACTGTGCGAACAAGAGACTTCTTCACCACGAAGAGTCGTCATGCTGCGGGATTCAAATCCAAAAGGTCTACTTCCACAACTGTTGACAGATTGGAGGAGCGGGAGTCATTGTCAGGCACCGGACGTGTGTAACTCCCACGAGGTGCCACACTTGGGGCACTAGGAGTCATCGGAGCCGCAAGAGCTGTTGGACTTCAACATGACCCCAAGGTCGGCGTCGGTACGACTACATCAGCCATGTTCTCCTGAGTTTTGACAATGCTTTTCGGTCTTCAAGGGTAAGTTTTGAAAATCCCCTCCCGTTACTGCATTACTAATAGATAGGCCCTGGCATTAGGGTTCTTGGCATAGGAAAATTTTATTGTTTTCAAGCGCGAACCTCTACAGTGGTATCAGACTAGATCTATGTGTAGTATTGCTAGTAAAGGTAGAACATGCGAGTTGTAGCATGTGGGAGTTGATCTTATAGTTGTTACCCTCCCACATGTACTTGTTCATAATGTAGTAATGCTTGATGAAGCGTCTTCCAACCGACTTTACGTGTTAATTCGCGAGACTGGTCCACACTTGACATACGGCTTGTACCGTATAAAGTGGCTTTGGGGGTGTCTGTCTCTCGCATTAGTTGGTACGCCATTTGCAACGGAGGGCCTTGAAAGGGGTATACCATAGACAACTATTTGATCAACATTGTGGTTGAAGTTCGTAGGTAAGTACGGTCCTTGCGCGAAAACCTAACAGCCACGTAAAACATGCAAAGATAAAGTAGAAGCGTCTAACTTTGTTTTGTCGAGCATTCTGATGTGATATGGTCGTGGTCAAGGTAAAGTAGTTTATTTTATGTTGTTAAGTAGTAGTAGCGGTCATCATGATGGTGGACTACGACACCAGAGGCATTGGTACCCTGGTGCCCACGGCACCTGAACCTTGGCGCCGAACCTAAAGACGCAGGATGGAGATCATAGCACGAATGACCATATCACATCGCACTTATATATGATGTTTATTGTTTGTGCATCTTTTGTGTGCTAGTATTAGATACTCGACGATAGCATAGATAAAATGATCCCTAAAAAATAATACTAACAAAAGTATTCTCCCTTAGTGCGCACCACCAAGAAAGTTCTCCGTTATGAGGCACGCCGTGACGATCGGGTGTCACATATATCTGCGTTCGCATACAGTGGGTGTAAGCCATGTTGCATAGAAAATACACATAATGTTATGTTGGAGAGCCTAGCATATACATACATGGCCTCGGAACACGGGTTGATCGAAAGATCAAGCATGAGTCGAATGAATGATGTGATTGACGTTTCGGCGTCCACCTTTGCAACTATATCACCAGCCGTGACGATCGGCGGCGGTGTAGTAAATAGGGATCGTGTAATAACTAAAACCTTTTTGGGATAGTAGTTTTAGTAGAGTTCTTTATAAACACAATTTAAATTCAACTCATATAATTATAAACTTAGTCTAAAAGTCCTTTTGCAATTGTAAATATAGAAATGGCTCGTCGTGAAGCTTCTTTTGAGATTGTTGAGTGGGTAGTTGCTGAAAAGCTAAAACTTGATGGATCCAACTTCCCTGAATGTCTTATGCGTTAGAATGAAATCCTTAGTAAGAACAATATGGTCGATTACATATGCCGCATGATGGATTTGGACGAGCCAAATCACTATGAGACCCCACGAGAGCGGGAAGACCGCTATTTTTGTCAAGAGATGTCCATGTAAATTCAAGTGATTATGTGCTACGGGATGGTGAATGAACTCCATCCTTTCATGGGTGATATTGACCCATATTCTATGGTGGATCAACTGAGAGCAGAGTTCGAAAGCTAGGTGCGCATGTGGAAGCACGAGCTACTTGGAGATTTTCTTTTCATAAAGATGAAGGAACACACTTGCCTAGAGAGTCACTTGATGTGCATGCATGATGCACACATGAGACTGGTTTACTTCGTGGACTATTGGATGACCGATTCCTTTGGCGATAGGTGTATTACTTCGGTCGCTGCCTCCCAGCTACCAAGGATACGTCCGGACATTCATTATGAGAGGTGATGGAGAAACACTTGATTTCCATGAGTTCATATTATGTTTCAGAAACGTGAAAGTTGAACCCATTACCAGAGAGGTCATCGATTACGAAGGTATATATAATATACAGTTTTATAAATGTTATAATCTTGCAAACACTTGTTTGATATTTGTTCTGTTTTGTGAAAACAAGTCCTTCTGCATGAGAGCTGCTTGCTAGAGAGGAGGTGACGTTGCGTGTTGATGGCGAGCATGATGATGGTGATGGTCAAATTGTAGATCTAGATCTCCTCTCTCTCCTCTCAAATATTGGCAAGAATGATTGGAGGGGAAGAGATTAATCAAGCTTAAGAGATGTAAGAAAATGGGGAAAAAGGGCTTGAGAAAAGAGGAAGAAGCAACGAGTCAAAAAGGAGAAAGGGGGCTATTTAAAGGGAACCAAAAAAACTACCTGTTGGGGCCTCATCCCGGATTGGGCCGGTAGTACCGCTGAGACCCGGTACGCACAGGCAGCGACACGAGCCAGCGAGCAAAGATGGGCAGGGGATCGGGCGGGAGCCAGGGCGAGTGAGTGATGCGAGCCTGTAGCGCGCGCAGGGGATCGGGCGGGAGCCAACGGGATTGGGGCGAGGCAGCAAAGCTAGCTACGCTAGTGCGCACGCGAGCGACAGCGTTCAATGCGGGCGCAGTGATGCGAGCGAGAGCCAGCAGGGGTTCGGGGGAGCAACACCTGAGCAAGGCGGGATCGCAAGCGGTGGGCCAGTGGCGGCTGAGCGCGGCCCACGAGCAAGCCGCGCGAGGCAAGGAAACGGGAGGCAAGGAAACTGAAGGCCAGGCGGACAGGAGCTAGGCGAGCAGGCTGGGCCAGCCGGTACTACCGGCCCGCCCGGGCGGTAGTGACGCTTTGGGCCGATAGTACCGGTCAAAGCTATCGGGCGGCACAGAGCTACCAGGCCCCATGCAGAACAGGCTGTTAGTACCTATGGTACTACCACTGGGCCCAAGAATAGCAAAATCCTTTTTTCTTTTTAAAACAAATAAGGCAAATATTCAAATCGCAATAACTTTAGCTAGGGAACTCCGGACCCGAAACCAATTTTGTTGGAAAGAGGATGACAAGAGCTACCCAACCTTTATATCCGACAAATATTGGATACCACCAAGTGACAATGTATCAAGTATTATAATGTGAGATACCTCACTTGGTGAGAATCTGGAAAAACCTCCAAGATAAAAAATGCAATAAGATATAAAAGGCAAATCCGTTTTTGATGAGCAAGTGTAACATCTCAAAATATTAAAAGGAGTATACCATTTCTAATCAACCAAAATGAGGGTTAACAAAAGCTTTTACTATTAAAAAAACTATATGAATGCATGTGTGTGTTTGTTATTAATGTATGAATGCATGGCATGACATGTTTGTTTGTTATAAATGATGATAATTGATTGAAAGACCAACACAATATCATCTAGTTCAAATCCAAACCAAATCAAGTCAAAATAAAATCAAATTATGAAGCATATGACCTAATGGTCATTTTTGCAAAAGTTAACACCTAGCTCACTTGGAGCATCCCTAGTAAATGATTTCAAACAAAAATAATTCCATTTCCTTTCTCACCTTGCTAGACCAAGTGACAAAGAACCCAAGTGAACTTTCAAAACTTACCAAAACAAATTCAAATGCATTTGAGAGAATTTTCAAAAGTGAATCTAGTGTAGACATCAAGATAGCACTTTTTCAAAAACCATCCAATCTTTCTCCACTTGACCAATCCTTGCAACCAGAGACTCCTAAGCATATGATCAACCAACCCACTAAATATAATTTGGAAATTCAAATAATTCTTTCATGCGGCCATTTGATCGAACACCTAACAAGCATAGTACATAGCTACCAACTATTTACTATTTTGATCAATCTTGTGATCATCTCTGTACCACACTAAGCCTCCACTACTCTCCCACGATCACCCTAGTACCAGCCCGTTTAGTGGAGCCTCTCTCACTCGCCCAAATGACCAGTGCCAGCCCGTACCTGAGCATACCATGCTGGCCGGACATGGACACGCCGATTCAAGCCGCGCCGCCCTCGCCTACGATGTCTAGGAGATAGCCATGACCTCACCGCACCCGCCAGTGTACGCCTCGGCCAACGACAGCCAGTGGAGAAGCCAGCGCAACCGCGCCCATTTATTCTGTCTGCCATGCCAAGCACACGCTAGAGCGTTGAGTCGTCCCGCGCAACCACATCGTGCCTCGCTCCCCCTTGCGCCACTGCAATCGCCACGACACCAGCGACCGCCCAGACATGCCCGCCTATCCTCGCGCGCCCCGTGACCACCGTACGCTGTGATGAATGGCCATGGTACCTGAGCAGAGCATGGACATCCCCGTCCGATTAAGACCGTGCCTCGCCATGCCACTATGTGCATGACAATCGCCAAGGACCACCGCGTCGACCTACACCCTCAGCCATGCCGATAGCACCTTGTAGCGACGTCGCCGACGAGCCCGAGCCATGCCTCGTTGCTCCTCTTGCTGGGGTATAAATAGACCCCGCCCTGGCCTCAAAGCGCACACCACTTGACTCACCTCTCCCCCAGAAACCCCTTTGAACCATCCCTGGAGCAAGGCGAGGAGTGCAGCGTCGGAATTTCACTAGAGCCCGCCGCCACAGTGAAGGAAGGGAACCAGTGCTAGGAGCCGCCCCAGGAGCTTCCGCGACCACCATTTGAACCGTCATTTTCTACGAGCTCGTTCGCCCACACCTCCGTACCCAGCTAGAGCCCTGGTTAGCCCCCGAAGACCCCTGTCGTAGAGTTAGGGTTGAAATCCCCCACGCACCGTGCGATGGAGAAGACGACGCTGAGCCATTGATCGTGTTCTAATCGTGCGGCCCAGATTAGCTGATACCGATTTGTGTTAGAATAGCCACTGACGGGTGAGGCCAATGCCAGTGCAGCCTGCTGCACACACGCCATGCAGTTGGGCCGGCCCAATATCATTCCCGCGCATGCCCACTAATTCAAATTTAGATTTTTCCTTTTATTCCAAAACCCTATTCTGTAATTGATTTCAAAATTGAATTCAAGGAGAAGTACTAAACCAAATTGCATGATCCAAATTTTGTTAGAAAGGTAATAAAAATATCTAACCACTCCCATTGGATTCAAACACTTTGGAATTACAGATCACCCATAGAAAAAATAACAAGGCAGAGACTTTTCGAACTTCAAACATTTTTCTAAAATCAACCATAAATGCTTTTGAGTTGTTTCCAATTCTCAAAAATCACATTTACCATGATCTATCTGAATATATAAAAATATATTGTTTTACATGCATTAATCATGGACTAGTATTAATAGAATGCTATATAGTCATTTCTAGTCACTTTAATATTATTAAATAGCAATATTAAACTTTGTAACCTATCCCATCTACTTTAAATTACATTCCCATGTATTGGAA
This sequence comes from Avena eriantha, assembly GCA_910589775.1. NCBI lineage: Eukaryota > Viridiplantae > Streptophyta > Magnoliopsida > Poales > Poaceae > Avena > Avena eriantha. The sequence goes on along the minus strand of OU342745.1, from coordinate 267,396,132 downwards.
TATGTGGTGATGACATCTGTCAATGTGATCTCATATTTTATAATTGGAGAATATTAAATCTTAAGTATTTTTTCAATGAGTAGAAATTGCATTTCTAAAAATAAGTTAAATAAGATTATAAACCTAATTCATGTGGTGATTGAGATGATGCTAGATCATCTAGGGTGAACCTTTGTGTTCTAAATATAAGTAGCTAAGTATTGTTTGGTGATTGTGTACCTCATATTTATTTATAGACAGTAGTACCAACCCGGGCTATGAGGAGGAAGTCTACTACGACGAAGAAGAGAACTTCGACAACTGCACCAACCAAGGCAAGCTAATCTATGAAAGCCCCAATATGAAAGCTAGTCATATGCAAGATATATTATGCATGCTATTGTGATGCAACCATGATTATACCAATCCCAAGTTTTACCTGCAAGCTTTACCTTTTCTTCCCTTTACCAGAGTTTCCTAAATAGTTAATTAATTGGTGATTAGTGGAAAAATAGGAAAGATGCCATCAAGAGCATAGAACTAGACTTAGGTAGTTATACTTGGTTAGTACCCCTCAATAGTGACCCCTCATTGATAGATGCTAGTGCTAAACTAATATAGATCACTTTAGATGGGAACACTTGGAGAAAATGATTATGAAAACCTTGGGATAATGAGTCATTCTATTGAAATGTTTTGACATGTGTTATGAAACACAATGAGTTGAATATGATACTGAATGAAGCATGTGCCCTGACTTTGATAAAAATTGATGGTTGGATTCGGATGCGATACCATTCCAACTTTACCGTACAACCACAATACCTGAGTTGGGTAGGGCTTAACTGGAAGTTTATGTGTCTTAGTATGGGTACCCTCACGGAAAGAGGGTGAGCTGAGGCTACCTCGTGAATATGAACATCCACCTATGTAGTTCCCGGGATGGAAGATGGCCATGGCTGGGAGGCCAAGCTCATAGGGGAGGTGCCTATACTAGGGTGTGTAATTGAAAGGTTAGGATTGATTATCCGCATACCAAGTAAGATGATTCAGGGTTATCCCTGACGGATGTATCGAATTTTGTGGTGAAAGTGTACCACCTCTATAGAGTGTCAAACTATTCGAATAGGCGTGTCCGTAGTCATGGATAGTTGGATGACCATACTATTCTGTCGTCAAATGTTTTCAAAATGACTTGTGACTCGAACTATGACTTTGACTGGACCACAACATGGTTGTGGAAATGAAAACTAGGTTCCCACTTGAGTAATATAGATAACTAAAATAGGTCTTTACTACTAATTACTCCTGAAATAAAACTAGATTATTGCAAACAAGCCTAGAGCTTAGGATTCCTACTAGAATTGTCTTACTTACATTGGTGATAGTTTGTGAGTACTTTAAGAGTACTCATGGATTTGTCCCTGGCTATTCCCATGGCCAGACTATGAAGAGGACTATCCGGAGGACGGACAACAGGATGTCTACGATAACTAGGATCATCTCCCATCATCAGCATTGCCTGTGACAATGAAGATGGAGCCTCTACTACGTTTATTTTCGATGCTTTGATATGTATTAAGACTTGATCATGAGATCAACTATTTGTAAGACTACTATGGTTTGTAATGGATGATGTACTGTGCTATCAACTCCGTTATGTCTCGCAAAAATGGTAATCCTGGGATTGCGATGTACGTCATAAGAGGCATCTGGACTTAAAAATCCAGGTGTTCACAAGTTGGTTTCAGAGCCATCCTCACCATAGGAGACCCTAGTTAGAATGGACGTCTGAAAAACTTAGTTTCAAAACAAAGGAAGTGAGTATTTATGAAAACCTATTCTCACTCTTATCCTTGAGATTCTTTCAAAAAGAAGAGTTCACTTGCTCCTCAAAGTTTTTTTTGCAATCCTACATAAAATTTGAAACACTGGATCACCTCACTAACTTACTCATCCTAATTGCTTATAGATGGAAGTCAAGTATAGCAAGTTCTTCCAGCTTGGCAACAGAGGGGAACTCATCTTCGAGAGGGACTTGGGTCAGCTCGCGGAGTTTCTTGGACGCCCACACCTGGAGTTCTTTGGAGCGCAACTCAATGACCAGCCTGGAGGAGAACTGCAGTGGTTGATCGCTGCCGATCTGAGAGGCAAGATGGAGCCACCCACCTTAGAGAAGATATAGTCCAGCTTGAGGGAGAACAACTGGCTGGATGGAGTAGCTAGAGCCATGCAGGAAGCACTTGCCCGTCTGTGTGGGCAGAATATCAAGCAGATCGTTGGCACTCGCTTCGCGCACTACGCAAGATGTGACTCCATGGGACAACCTTTGGCCATTCCAGGACATCCGGAGCTAAAGCATCATGTGGATCACCTCGACTTCATGCTGCGTGAGACTCGGAAGGAGTTGGACAATGCCCGTGCCTACGCCAACCATAAGCACATTGTTGCAACAGAGAAGAACCAAACCCTCGCCATCCTAGCTAAAGAGCGCAAGTCACTTTGTCGCCAGCGTAACAAGAAGGACCGCATCATCACTCGCCCCTGCTAGAAGGTGGCAACCCTCGAGGAAACCATCCATGACCAGGAGATTTAGCTTGAGGAGAAGGAAGACGAAGGTGAAGATATTCGTGGGGATATCACTTCTTACCTCAGTGACGATGATGACTATCTAGACGACATCAACATGGAGTTCCACACTGATGAGGAGGACGTCGATTTCCAGGATGACAAAGAGCCCACCAGTTCTGATGATGAGTACTTGCACTAGAGCACTGTCGTAGGTGTGAGTTTGTATCCGGTCCTGATGTATCGTAGCATGACAGAATGGTTCATAAAACCATCTACTTTGTAGTTGTGATGTGTTGTTTGCAATGTGTGGTTTGTATGTGTTGCTTGGAATGAATGAACAAGAGTTGTGGTTTTCAAACCTTAGCCATACTCAAAGTTTAAAGATTTTTGAACCATACCCATAAACCATAGAAACTTCCCTCTTATCTTATGATCTATCTCAATCTTCAGATGAATCGTGGCAACCCCGGTGGAAACAACTCATCCCAGGATCCAATGGTTCAGATTCTACAAATGCTAGTATCAGATCGAGAAGCCGGTAGAGCTGAGCGTCAAGCCAATCTCGCCACTCTTCAACAGATAGCCCAGATGGCACACAGCAACCAAGGCCATGGAAATCAGGATCACCATGGATCTAAGCTCAAAAACTTTCAAAACACCAACCCTCCTATGTTTAACAAGTCTGAAGAGCCCTTAGATGCTGATGACTGGCTGCAATCAATGGAGAACAACTTAGAAGTTGCAGGAGTAGATGCTATGGAGAAAGTATTGTTTGCCACCCACTATCTGGCAGGTTATGCAAGATCCTGGTGGAATAGCACTCGTAAAATGAACGGAGGACAAATGATGACTTGGGAGGAATTCAAAATCAAGTTCAGCAGGACCCATGCGCCCCCAGGTTTGATCAAGAGGATGAGGGATGAATTCAGGTAGTTGAAGCAAGGAAGAATGACGGTGGTGGAATACCGTGACAGATTTCTTTCTCTGGCTAGGTATGCCCCCGACGAGATCGACACTGAAGAAAAGAAGAAGGAAAGATTCCTGAATGGCCTGCATGATGGGATGCAGATAGTGTTAGTCAACATTACTTTTGATGACCTAGAAGCTCTAGTGGATTCTGCTATCCAGATGGAAGGAAAGATCAATTAAGCAAGTGAGAACCGCAAGCATCGTATAATGCACCAGCCTGGACCCAACCATACCCCGAAGTACCACCCCAGCTCATCTGCAGGATTTGCACCAAGAAACAACAGGCCGCCTATGTTCCGTCCGAACTTTCCCAATCATGGAGGGGAAACCCGAGGCCCGGAGGTCACAACAACAACACTGGTAACTCCCATAACTTCAACCGAGAAATGCCAAGGTCCAGCAATCACAACAACAACAATAATAATAATACTGCCCCAAGGACTGGAAGCAATGTTTTGCCTATTGCCAGGAAGGACAAGTCAATGATAACCTGCTTTGAATGTGGAATCACGGGTCACTACTCCAATGTGTGCCCCAAGAAGCTTGCTGCAGCCACCAATGTCACTGCACCTTCCCAGCAGCAGCACCGTGTCTAGCCTGGAAATAGGTTTGCCCTAGGCAACCCGCACAACCGTACCGGCCGTCTGTTCCACATGAATGCGGAAGAAGTCTAGGAAGCGCCAAATGTCGTGCTGGGTATGTTTTCTGTTAACTCAGTACTTGCAAGGGTGTTGTTTGATTCTGGAGCATCGCACTCGTTTGTTACAGAAGAATCTGCATGCACTAGGAAGATTCAACCAACAAATTTGAAGCATGTTATGATAGTTCAAATACCTGGGTCAACCACCAAAGCTAGAAAAATTTGCAAGGTCATGCCTATCAGAATACATGGGATAGATTTTTATGCCGATTTAATAGTACTTGGAGAAAAAGGTTTGGAAGTAGTACTAGGAATGGATTGGATGTCGAAACATCAAGGATTAATAGACCGTGCCAAGAAAGCCATAACCATGACCAGTAGCACCGGAGTATCAGTAGAGCATGTGTCTGAGATGTTGCCCCGTCAATTCAAATGCAACAAGAGTTTAGTCCAATCAATCCTAGACCAAGTCAGAGTAGTCTGTGAATACCCCGATGTGTTTTGATACGTCATAAACCTATCTATAATTTTTGATGCTCCAGGCTTGTTTATATCAACTTTATTATGTTTTGTTCACACTTTGAGGTATTTTTATACATTTTCTTGAAGTAACCTATTGACATGATGCCACGGTGAAAGTTGCATGTTTTCTGCTATTTTTGGTGTCAGAAAAGCTAGTAATGAAATATTCTCGGAATTGGACGGGACAAAAGCCAAAGTCAATATTTTACCTGAAGCAACATGGAGTCCTAAGGGGAGACGAAGTGGCGCACCAGGGCGTCCACACCTGGTGGCCACACGGCCAGGGGCATGCCACCAGGTGGTGTGGGCCCCCTAGAGCTCCACCGACATTGCCTCTTCGCCTATAAAAGTACCCCGGGACAAAAACCCTAAGGACCCTATCAAAATTCCACGAAAGAGTCTGTAGTCACCGTCATCTCCATCCCTAGATCGAGGGGGATCCGAAGCACTTCCCGGCACCCTGCCGGAAGGGGGAGATCACCCTGGAAGCCTACTTCATCACCATGCCAGCTTCCGGAGTGATGCGTGAGTAGTTCACCCTTGGACTATGGGTCCATAAAGTAGCTAGATGGTTGGTTCTCCTCCTTTGTGCTATCATGTTTAGATCTTGTGAGCTTAGTTCATGATCAAGATCATCTATTTGTAATCCTACATATTGTGTTTATGGGGATCCGATGGATATTGAGATACTATGTCAGATTGATTATTGATTCTATCATGTCTATGTTATTTGTGATCTTGCATGCTCTCCGTTGTTAGTAGCTATCTTGGCCAAGTAGATTCTTGCAACTCCAAGAGGGATTATTTATGCTCGATAGTGGGTTCATGCCTCTAGTAATCTTGGAAGTGACAGAAATCTCTAAGGTTGTAGATGTGTTGTTGCTACTAGGGATAAAACAACAATCCTTTGTCCATTGGGCAATCATATTGTTTACTTTACACACTTTTCTTAATGCAATTATCTGTTGCTTGCAACTTAATACTGGAAGGGGTTCGGATGATAACCTGAAGGTGGATTTTTACTCATAGATGTAGTTGGATTACGGTCTATGTACTATGTTTTAATGCACAATCAAATCTCATAGGAGTCAAGATGTCTAGTATATGCATTGTTATGCTTTCTCAATCTGTCAATTGCCCCGCTATAATTTGTTCACCCAACATGCTATTTACCTTAAGGAAAAACACCTCTAGTGAACTGTGGACCCCAGTCTATTACTTTACCATTGATATACCATCTATTGTTTAACGTTTACTATTTACTTTCTGCAAGCAATTACTATCTTCCACACTATACATTGAATCCTTTGTTTTCAGCAAAACTAGTGAGATTCACAACCTCATTGTAAGTTGGGGCAAAGTTCTGTGGTTGTGTTGTATAGGATTCCAAGTTGTTAGCAACACCTTGGAGTTGTTTCCTTACTCCTACTAGTTCGATAACCTTGGTTTTATAACTGAGGGAAAACCGTCTACTGTGCTCATCATACCTTCCTCTTGGGGTTCACAACAAGCTCTATATATTTTGAGCCATCATGTTCCCAAATGAATTACCCGGTATGACCCCAGATCGGGATATTCAGTTTATCATTGAACTAGTTTTTGGAACTGGACCCATAGCTCAGAGACCCTATAGTATGAACCCAGCCGAATTAGTGGAGCTGAAGAAGCAACTTGATGACATGTTGGGAAAAGGTCTGATACAACCAAGTGCATCACCATGGAGATCACCTGTTTTGTTTGTGGATAAGAAAGATGGTGCCACCCATTTGTGTACGGATTACCGGAAGCTGAATGACGTCACCATCAAGAACAAGTGCCCACTGCCGAAGATAGAAGATCTGTTCGATCAGCTGACTGGTGCCAGAGTGTTTTCTAAGATTGATCTTAGGACTGGTTATCATCAACTAAAAATCCGTGCAACAGATATCCCAAAGACTGCCTTCACTACCCGATATGGATTGTATGAGTACAATGCCATGTCATTTGGATTGACCAATGCCCCTGCTTATTTCATGAATCTCATGAATAAAATTTTTATGAACTTCTTGGATAAGTTTGTCGTTGTTTTTATCGACGATATTCTGATCTATTCCAATTCGGAAGAGGACCATGAACAACACCTAACAACCATCCTTGAAACCCTTAGAGAGCATCATTTGTATGACAAGTTTAGAAAATTTGAGTTCTGGTTAAAGGAAGTAGGATTCCTAGACCATATCTTGTCAGAAGGAGGAGTTGTCGTCGATCCTGCCAAGGTTAACGATGTTGAAGATGGAAAACCCCAACCACTCAAACCGAAGTCCGTGCATTTCTTGGATTAGCGAGATATTACCGCAAGTTCGCTGAAGGATTTTCAAGCATCGCAAGGCCGATGACCTAGCTATTGAAGAACGATAAGAAGTTTGAATGCACCGACAAATGTGAAGCAAGTTTTCAAGAGCTCAAGAAGAGATTGATTTCAGCCCCAATTTTGATCATATCGGATATCACGAAGCCTTTTGATGTATGCTGTGATGCATCCAAGATTGGTCTCAGATGTGTGTTGATGCAGGAAGGCAAAGTAATATCATATCTATCCCGGCAACTGAAGCAACATGATCAGAATTATCCCACCCATGACTTAGAACTGGCAGCCGTAGTTTTAGCCTTGAAGACATGGCGTCAACCTCATGGGTAACCGCTGTGAGATTTATTCAGATCACAAGAGTCTGAAGTATATTTTCACTTAGAAGGAGATGAATATGAGGCAACAGAGATGGATAGAGCTAATCAAGGATTCTGACCTTGACATTCACTACCACCCCGGCAAGGCCAACGTAGTAGCGGATGCTCTTAGTAGACTGTCGTGTAGATTAAACACCATGGTCAAGGAAGACCAGCCAAGTTTGCATGAGGAGTTGGAGAATTTCAGAATGGAGCTAGTTAGTGAAGGATTCCTAGCTTGTATTGAACTTCAACCCACTTTGATCAGTCAGATAAAGGAAGCTCAGAAAGGAAACACCAGTATCGATGGAATTAAGCGTCGTATCAGTACCGGGAATGTACCTAGATTCACTGAAGATGAAGAAGGAGTTCTGTGGTATAAGGGACGTATCTATGTACCAGCAGATTCAGAGTTGAAGCAAGTCATTTTGCAGGGAGCCCATGATACTCTTTATTCTATTCATCCGGGAGGAACGAAGATGTATCAGGATCTAAAGGAGAAATTTTGGTGGCACAAGATGAAGAGAGAAGTCGGACGCTATATCGCCAACTTTGATATCTGTCGAAGAGTCAAAGCGGAACACCAGTGACCCACAGGACTGTTGCAGCCAGTGCAAATCCTGGAATGGAAATGGGATTCAGTTGGAATGGATTTCATCACCGGTTTGCCTACATCTAGTAGAGGAAATGACGCTATTTTGGGTCATAGTAGATAGATTGTCCAAAGTAGCTCATTTCATACCCATCAAAACCACTTATCAAAGCTTGAAGTTGGCAAAGTTGTATATTGCTAGAATCATCAGTCTGCATGGAACCCCCAAGACAATTGTGTCAGATCGAGGAACCTAGTTTACCTCAAGGTTTTGGAAGAAAGTCCAAGAAGGATTAGGCACCAAACTGAATTTCAGTATAGCTTATCACCCGCAGACCGATGGACAGACGGAAAGAGTAAACCAGATACTGGAAGATATGCTGAGAGCATGTGTATTAGAATATTGATCTAAATGGGAAGACTGTCTGCCTTTCGCAGAATTCTCATACAACAACAGTTATTAGGCCAGTTTGCAAATGGCCCCATTTGAGTTTTTGTATGGAAGGAAGTGTCGTATCCCCCTGAATTGATCCCAAGTAGGAGAGAGTCAGATATTCAGACCTGACATCCTACGCAAAGCCGAAGAGAAGTTTCACAAGATTCGTCAACATCTCAAGACCGCTCAATCCAGACAGAAGAGTTACACTGACAAAAGACGTCGAGACTTGACCTTCAATATCGGAGACTTTGTGTATCTCAAAGTATCACCCTTGAAAGGAATGCAACGTTTTTAACTCCAAGGGAAGCTTCCACCAAGATATATCGGACCCTTCAAGATTTTAAGTCACCGCGGAGAAGTATCCTATCAGCTAGAACTGCCTGAAGAGATGTCAGCCGTGCATGATGTGTTTCATATCTCGTTACTTAGGAAATGCTTAGAAGTTCCGGAGAAGACCGAGGTTTTCAAGAACATCGATCACAGAGTCGTGGATATCAATAAGGATTTAACTTATCGCGAAGTACCCATTCGTATTTTGGAAGAAGACTTTAGAACCACCCGGACCAGAAGTATCAAGTTTCTAAAAATCCAGTGGAGTAACCATACGGAAGAAGAAGCCACCTGGGAGCGAGAAGATTATATTAGGACTGAGTTTCCAAATCTCTTTAGTTCATAGTTTTTCTTGAATCTCAGGACGAGATTCTGTTTAACGAGGGAAGGTTCGTAACATCTCAAAAATATTAAAAGGAGTATATCATTTCCAATCAACCAAAATGAGGGTTAACAAAAGCTTTTACTATTAAAAAACTATATGAATGCATGTGTGTATTTGTTATTAATGTATGAATGCATGTAATTCCATGTTTGTTTGTTATAAATGATGAGAATTGATTGAAAGACCAACACAATATCATCTAGGTCAAATCCAAACCAACAAATCAAAAGAAAATCAAATTATGAAGCATATGACCTAATGGTCATTTTTGCAAAAGTTAACACCTAGCTCACTTGGAGCATCTCTAGTAAATGATTTCAAACAGAAACAATTCCATTTCCTTTCTCACCTTGCTAGACCAAGTGACAAAGAGCCTAAGTGAACTTTCAAAACTTACTAGAACAAATTCAATTGCATTTGAGAGAATTTTCAAAAGTGAATCTAGTGTAGACATCAAGATAGCATTTTTTCAAAAACCATCCAATCTTTCTCGACTTGACCAATCCTTGCAACCAGAGACTCCTAAGCATATGATCAACCAACCCACCAAATATAATTTGAAAATTAAAATAATTCTTTCATGCGGCCATTTGATCGAACACTTAGAACATATAGGTTGAACCTTTGTGTGCTAAATAGAAGTAGCTAAGTATTGTTTGGTGATTGTGTACCTCGTATTTATTTATAGACGCTAGTATCAACCCGGGCTGCGAGGAGGAAGACTGCTACGATGAAGAAGAGGAGAACTTCGACAACTGCACCAGCCAAGCAAGCTAAACTATACAAGCTAAACTATGCAAGCCCCACTATGCAAGCTAGTCATATGAAAGCTAGCATATGCAAGATATATTATGCATGCTATTGTGATGCAACCATGATTATTCCAATCCCAAGTTTTACCTACAAGCTTTATCTTTTGTTCCCTTTACTAGAGTTTCCTAAATAGTTAATTAATTGGTGATTAGTGAAAAAATAGGAAAGATGCCATCAAGAGTATAGAACTAGACTTAGGCAGTTACACTTGGTTAGTACCCCTCAATAGTGACCCCTCATTGATAGATGCTAGTGCTAAACTAATATGGATCAATTTAGATGGGAACACTTGGAGAAAATGATTATGAAAACCTTGGGATGATGAGTCATTCTATTGAAATGTTTTGACATGTGTTATGAAACACAATGAGTTGAAGATGATACTGAATGAAGCATGTGCCCTGACTTTGATAAAAACTGATGGTTGGGTTCGGATGCGATACCATTCCAACTTTACCGTACAACCACAATACCTGCGTTGGGTAGGGCTTAACTGGAAGTTTATGTGTCTTAGTATGGGTACCCTCACGGAAAGAGGTTGAGCTGAGGCTACCTCGTGAATATGAACATCCACCAATGCAGTTCCCGGGATGGCAGATGGCCATGGTTGGGAGGCCAAGCTCATAGGGAGGTGCCTATACTAGGGTGTGTAATTGAAAGGTTAGGATTGATTATCCGCATACCAAGTAAGATGATTCAGGGTTATCCCTGACGGATGTATCGAATTTTGTGGTGAAAGTGTACCACCTCTATAGAGTGTCAAACTATTCGAATAGGCGTGTCCGTAGTCATGGATAGTTGGATGACCATACTATTCTGTCGTCAAATGTTTTCAAAATGACTTGTGACTCGAACTATGACTTTGACTGGACCACAACATGGTTGTGGAAATGAAAACTAGGTTCCCACTTGAGTAATATAGATAACTAAAATAGGTCTTTACTACTAATTACTCCTGAAATAAAACTAGATTATTGCAAACAAGCCTAGAGCTTAGGATTCCTACTAGAATTGTCTTACTTACATTGGTGATAGTTTGTGAGTACTTTAAGAGTACTCATGGATTTGTCCCTGGCTATTCCCATGGCCAGACTATGAAGAGGACTATCCGGAGGACGGACAACAGGATGTCTACGATAACTAGGATCATCTCCCATCATCAGCATTGCCTGTGACAATGAAGATGGAGCCTCTACTATGTTTATTTCCGCTGCTTTGATATGTATTAAGACTTGATCATGAGATTAACTATTTGTAAGACTATTATGGGTTGTAATGGATGATGTACTGTGCTATCAACTCTGTTATGTCTCGCAAAAATGGTAATCATGGGATTGCAATGTACGGCATAATAGGCATCTGGACTTAAAAACCGGGTGTTCACAGCAAGAGCTTGTTATGAAGACTATCTCAAGCTCTATACCCTCACGTGCATAGGACCAACAAACAACCAAGAAAGATGATGCTCAGAATGAAAAGGTTTGAGCTCTCCCCGAAAGATATGATCGAGCTACTCACTGTAGAGCCCCTCTTGATAGTACGGCTATCTATCCTAAACCCGGTCTCTCAACTACCAACACGAGACCAGCAAAAGGGAAAACCTATCAAGAATATCTTTCCCTTGAGCATATTTTGACATTGTCTTCATTGATCCATGAACACTAAGGATGCCAAGCATCAAGCATGAGATCTTCTAGAGATGGTGCATTTTGAGCTTGCACAACACATCTCCTTCTTCATTTCATCTACCTTGAAGCCAACACATGATCCAAGCGATGCAAATGGACAATTCCTACAAGTGTAACTCAATGCAAACATTAGTCCATAAAGATTGTCATTAATTACCATAACCACACATAGGGAACCACATGCTCTTTTAGGTGCCATAGCCAATGCTAAGGAACCAATGTCTCACAAGAATTTCAAGCATATCAAGTGCCGATATCACTCCATCTGGGAACATGTCCAGGATGGCGATATAAAAATTTGCAAAGTAGACACGACTTTGAACATTGCGGATCAGTTGACTAAAGCTCTCCCAAAGGCAAAACATGATCAACACCAGAATGCTTTGGGTGTGAGATTCATAACTATTTAATACTAGATTATTGACTCTAGTGCAAGTGGGAGACTAAAAGGAATATGCCCGAGAGGCAATTATAAATGGTTATTATGTTATTCCAGGTTCATAATAGATGTTTATTTATCATTTTATAATTTTATATTTGTATTAATAGGAAACATTAATACATATGTGTTTCCTAGTGATGTCTCTCATTACACTAGCTTGTTGATTAACAGATGATCAATGTTTCTTGATTATGACATTGGATGTTGTTAATAACAAGGTCACAGCATTGGTGGAATGATGTGATGAACAAGCTCCCAAAAGTATAGTAATACAATCATGCCATTATGTTTACACTACCATAACATCACTCAAAGTAACCCTAATCCTTAGACCATGAGATCACGTTAATTGCTGACTCATGAAAAGTATTTTGATTACATCAAACGTCACTTGGTAACTGGGTGATTATAAAGGTGTCATTGGATACTTGGAAAGTGTCTATTGAGGCTTGTGGATCAAGAGTGGGATTTGTCCATCTAGATGGCGGAGAGATATACTCAGGGCCCTCTCGTTGATATCACAATAACATAGCTTGCAAGCAAGTGACAACGATCACTTAGAATATTATATCATGGGAACAAGAAAAGAGTAATTGTCAGTAACGGGATCAAAATAGGTATAGATGATACTAAATGATCAGATCCCAGGCAAGTAATATATCACGAGACAAAAGGAATTGGTTACAGTGAATAAAGGTTCACGCGATCACTAGTTCATCATTTGAGCTGGTTGGAGTCATTATGGATCTCCAGGTCCCGCTAATGATTATTGACCCGAGAGTGTCTCGATCATTCCCACTCAGCTCGTGAACCTGTAGGGAGACACACTTAAGGGTAGCTGACGCATTTGAGTGGATAGGGAACACCGGAGAAAATACTGGACAATGCAGGAATTATTCTAATATATCTGTCGGAATAATTTTGGTGTATCAGAATAATATCGGGGATTGGATTATCAATGTGTTCATTAAATGAAGTGTTCACTAAATGAAGTACTTATTAAATGATGTGTTCATTGAATGAGTGGCATTAAATCAAGTGAATTAAAAAGGAGTTTTAATTGCATGACTCTTGATTTTGAGTGGAGATTAATTATGAGAAAGTGGAGATGAATTTTGGGTGAGTGGAGACTCCACCCACATGAATGAGAGGTGGGGGCACCCACCTTGTCTACCGGTCATGGAAAGGGGCTGCTCCTCCCCCTATAAAAGCTGGGGTGGAGCTCCCTCTCACTCACACACTCATCCTCTCCTCTCATATGACCTTTGGTTGGCATCTTCCTCCCCATTCTAGCATTGTCCATTACCACGAGCATGACGCTTAGGAAAAGCTCTGCTCAAGATCTTCTCCACCTCCGCCACCACCATGTCATAGTGTTGGCGGAGTTACCAGGGATCCACTACTTCCACTGCCATGCTAGAGCGAGGGACTGAAGTCGTCGACACACCGTATGTGTGACCGATTATGGAGGCGCTGACTTGTGGCGTTGGGTCATCGTGTCCTTGAGGACCGTCGTTTACACTCTACAACAGCCACACTTGTTTGCAGGAACGTTATCCCACGTTACAGTCTTCGAGGGTGAGTCCATCTGAAACCGTTACAAGTATCTCCTAGATATTATCTTGGTAGTTGCCATCGTAGGAATTTTTTTATTTTCCATGCAACGAAACCCATCAGTCCATTTACCCTCTCGACCTATCTGTTGGACTTCAAGTGAGAGACTGACGCGAAGCATAGGCGGGTGGCATACTCTTTGCAAAAATCGATGAAGGCATGGCTAGCAAAATGGCTTTTGTTGTCCATTATAATCCTGCTTGGTACTTCGAAGCACGTGAAGATATTCCTTAGGATGAAGCTGGTAACCCTGGCTAAAGTTGATAGTGGTCATTGGTTCCACTTCAATCCATTTGGTAAAGGTGACAATCTTGACCATCAGGTGAGTGAATCCCTCGAGTGCCCTAGGAAAAGGTCCCAAGAGGTCTAGCCCCCAGGTCGCAAATGACCAAGAGAGAAGATGGTCTGCGGGGACTGAGCGGGCTAGTGGATCTTCCTCCCATGGAACTGGCATGCCTGGAACATCTTGATGAGCTCGCTGGCATGCGGTGGGCCAATAGGATCCTTGTCTAAATTCCTTGCCCATGATAGTCTAGAACGAGGCGTGCAAGCCGCACAACCCACCATGTATGTCTTCCAGAAGCGAGCACCCTTGTTCTGCAGTGATGCACTGGCTAAGGACTCCGAGTGCCCCTTTTCTATAGATCTCTCCTTTGACTAGTGCATATGTCAAGGCCAGCCTTGCTATTTTATCAGCCTCCTCTTGCTCATATGGTAGTTGACTATTTTCCAAGTAATGTTTTAAGGGGCTTGACCAGGTGGCACCTTCGGAGGAGGACTACATGACATGAGAGTTGTTGCCTTCTCGATGTTCTTCCTCCTGTGGCCAAGGGGCCTTTGGCCGAGTTCTTGTGTCGACCTCTTTGGGGACGTGTTCAGTGGGGACCTGTTGCGCCATCTCTGCCGCGAACTGGCCCCTTGTGGCCTCGGATCTAGTGGTCACTACGATGACCTCTTCGGTGACCCCCACGGTGGGTCTTGTGTAGGGTTGGCCAGCTCCCCAAGCTCATATCCTCCAGGAAGGGCTTCCACGCATGCAATGGATGGCTAGGAAAGCTTTTGGATGAACACCCCTATTTTTCCGAGATCCCTCATGGATGCTTGCCTTGCTAGGTGTATCTGCTAGGCAATTTTCCTTCCACGGGATGTAAATGAATTCAACCCCGTCGAAATGGGACTTGAGCTTACCGACCTCCTAGAGGTAAAGAACCATGGTGTCGTCCATAGTCTTGTATAATTTTTTCACCTGCATTATTACCAATTGAGATTCTCCCATGATCTTAAGGCGCCTTACCTTTAGGGTTGAGGCTACCCTTAGACCTACTAGCAATCCTTCATAATCCTCCACATTGTTAGAGGTGTGGAAGTGCATCTATAGGGCATACTGTAGGCATTCACCGGTTGGGGCAACGAGGACGATCCCAGCCCCCGGGCCTTGTATGGTGAGTGAGCCATCAAAGAACAATGTCCAGACCTTCGGGAGGGCGCTGGGTTCGCCTGAATGGGACATCTTGTTCGTCATTCCCCCACAAAGTCAGCAAGTTCATGCCCCTTGATTGCTACATGTGGGGTGAATTGTATCCCTTAGTTGGCAAGCTCGATGCTCCATTGCACGATCTTTACTGTGTTTTCCTGGTTTCCTATGATCGTCTCTAGGGGGAAATCCATGTGAATGATGACCTGGTGCGCATAGAAGTAGTGCTTCAGCTTTCGGGTTGTCAGCATGATGGCGTAGAGGAGTTTCTGGATCTGGGGGTATCTATCCTTTGGTCCATGCAGTATCTCGCTAATAGTATACCGGTCACTGCACTTTCTCTGTTTTCCCTTCCTTTGATGTCTCGATGATGAGAGCATTGGAGACCACCATAGGATAGCATGACACATGGAGGTACAAGATTTCTCCTGCGTTGGGCGATACTAGGACGGGCGGCTCGAAGATGTATGTTTTCAAGGCCTTGAAGGCCAATTCTGCTTCCTCTCTCCAGTCGATGCCCCCGTGATTCCTGAGAATCTTGAAGAAATTTAATGATTTATCCCCGAGTTTAGAGATGAAGCGAAAGAGGATTACCATGTGCCCTGCCAATTTCTGAATTTGTGACCAGTTCCGGGGTCATTCCATACGCTGGATCGTGCTTATCTTGGGGTTGGCCTCTATCCCGCAGTGTGAGACAATCACCCGAGGATTTTTCCTCCTCCATCCCGAGCACGCACTTCATCAGATTTAACATAATCTGATACCTAAGGAGATTATGGAAGGTTTGCTCTAGGTCTAGGATTAGGTCTTCCTTTTCCCTGGATTTAATGACGAGATCATTAGTGTATACCTCCATGTTTGTCCTGATCTGATCCAAGATGGCAACATGCATGGTGTGTTGATACGTGGCGCCCATGTTGTTGAGTCCGAATGGCATCATCTTGTAGCAATGAGTTCCATCATGGGTGATGAAGCCCGTGCACGGGATGTCTTCCTTGCGTAGGTGAATCTGGTGGTACTCGGAGTACATGTCCAGAAGGAAGAACAATTTTCTCCTAGAAGTGGAGTCGATGATCTCGTCTATCCTTAGGAGGGGAAAGGAATCCTTTGGGCAAGCGTTGTTCAAGCTGGTAAAATCCAAGCATATCTGTTGTCCTCCCCTTCCTTCTGGCCTATGATGGGGTTGGCCACCCAAGTTGGGTAGTCGATTTTCTTGATCTGTTCCATGAGGAGGAGCTCTTTGACATTCTCTTTTATGAACTCCCTCTGCTCGGGAGTAAACCTCCTTAATTTCTGCCTCACCGGTTGTGCACGTGGGTCAATGTTTAAACGGTGATTGGCAAGGTCTCGTGGTATCAGTGCGGTCGCGATCTCAGGCTATCAATGCGGTCGTGATCTCGGCCTCGAGATTTGTTCTAATGAGAATTGTCCTTCTCATGTCATCAGTGTTGAGAGGGACCGCGCAAGCTTGTTCTACTAGCCGAACCGTTGGACTAGGCCTTGGCTCTTGGTGGGAGTCATGATCTTCTCGTGTCCCTTCCAGTTCTGCAATTTTTTTACTTCAATGGGGGTGAACCGGGGCAGGCAGATCACTCCAGACCTCCTGGTCATGCACGGGTCGTTGTGGCAAGCCTCCCCTAGGACGATGATTATCCCCATCGGTCCCGGGAGCTTAAGTACCCAATACGATTCGTGTGGTATGGCAGAGAACTGAGAGAGTTGCGGTCGTCTAAGGATGGCATTGTACGACACCGCCATGTCCATTACTTCGAACAAACACATCTCCATCCGAAAGTTGTTCCTAGACCTGAATTTAACGGGTGGTGTTATCTTCTAGAGAGGTACATCTTCACTTCCTGGTATTATCCCAACTATCTTCTCCACGATCGTCCTCACAAGAGCACGCATGATCTGAAGCCAATTCAAGGTACTCGTCGTGATGAGGGCGCAGGAACATCCCCCATCGATCAAGACCTGCCCGACTAGGATGCTGGCGATTACTGCCGAGACAAGTAATGGCGAGTACCCAGCTGTTGCTCCCCATCTTAGGCAATCTGACCCAGAGAACGTGATTGTGGGCTCCATCCATATGCTCAGTTGATGAGGCATAGGTCTTGATACGAGTGTGGTCCATCATACGGCATTCATCTATGCCTTGGTTACCATGAGTTTCGGTTCCCTCTCAACATCCTGGCAGCGATTGTTATGGGGGCAAGGCTTCTTTCTCCGGGGCGATGACGTGTTGTGTCCGTCTTCCTAGACACATCCTGGTGATGAAGGCCCCGTGTTATGTTATTCCCCTTGGGTGGGAGCGATCAACGGGAGCTCCTTCGCAGATCCGATCTACATGACGCACCCCCTTCCTGGCGCGCCAACTGATGAAGGATAGTTTTCACAATCCATCCATAGTCTCACTTCCAAGGAAGGAAAGAGAGTTTATTTGTTCGACAATCAATTCAGGTCAGTAGGTTTGGATCTCCAAAGACAAAGAAAATAATGTGTGTATAACAGGGAGGATTCTCTCAGACTTTATTCATAAGTGTTGGGGTTCGCATCATAGAAAACAAAAAAATTCTTATGATGGGAACAATTATACGCCAAGATCTATCTACTAGATCCAAGCAACGGGTGGATATACATCCATAGAGAACATACCCTTGAAGACCGACAAAATGTAACGAGGTTGAACTCATGGATGATGTAGTCGAACACTTGCCGATCTTAGGATCGAGAAGAAGTCCAACACCGCAACTCAGCAGCGCATCCGTGATCGCACATAGGTTCAAGACACTGAACAACCTCCACCCCTCGCTCAGCGATGCAGCAGAAGCAGCAACTCCTTCCAGACGAAATGCCACCGGGAACATGTATCTCACTAATCCGAGACCATGGGGAAATAATTCTAGAGGGGGAGAGAGATCCTTCATGAGGAGGTGTGAGTGAGAAGGAGGGAGAGGGGGCAACCCCCTCCCCATGGCCGGCGCCCATGGGGGTGATACGTCGTAAACGTATCTATAATTTTTGATGCTCCATGCTTATTTTATATCAAATTTCTTATGTTTTTTCACACTTTGAGGTATTTTTATACATTTTCTGGAACTAACCTATTGACAAGATGTCACAGTGCCAGTTGCCTGTTTTCTGCTGTTTTTGGTTTCAAAAAAGCTAATAAGGAAATATTCTCGGAATTGGATGGGACAAAAGCCAAAGTTAATATTTTACCCGAAGCAACACGGAGTCCAAAGGGGAGACGAAGTGGCGCACCAGGGCGGCCACACCTGGTGGCCGCACGGCCAGGGGGTGTGCCACCAGGGGGTGTGGACCCCCTGGAGCTCCACCGACGTTGCCCATTCGCCTATAAAAGTACCCCGGGATGAAACCCTAGGTACCAGATCAAAAAGCCATGAAAGAGTCTGTAGCCGCCGCCATCTCCATCGCTAGATCGGGGGGATCCGAAGCTCTTCCCGGCACCCTGCCAGAGGGGAGAGATCACCCTGGAGGCCTTCTTCATCACCATGCCAGCCTCCGGAGTGATGCGTGAGTAGTTCACCCTTGGACTATGGGTTCATACAGTAGCTAGATGGTTGGTTCTCCTCCTTTTTGTTATCATGTTTAGATCTTGTGAGCTCCATTCATGATCAAGATCATTTATTTGTAATCCTACATGTTGTGTTTGCGGGGATCCGATGGATATTGAGATACTATTTTAGATTAATTATTGATTCTATCATGTCTATGTTATTTGTGATCTTGCATGATCTCTGTTGTTAGTAGCTATCTTGGCCAAGTAGATGCTTGCAACTCCAAGAGGGAGTATTTATGCTCGATAGTGGGTTCATGCCTCTAGTAATCTAGGGAAGTGATAGAAATCTCTAAGATTGTAGATGTGGTGTTGCTACTAGGGAGAAAACAACAATCCTTTGTCCATGGGGCAATCGTATTGTTTACTTTACACACATTGCTTAATGCAATTATCTGTTGCTTGCAACTTAATACTGGAAGGGATTCGGATGATAACCTGAAGGTGGATTATTAGTCATAGATGCAGTTGGATTACGGTCTATGTATTATGTTGTAATGCCCAATCAAATCTCATAGGAGTCAAGATGTCTAGTATATGTATTGTTATGCTTTCTCAATCTGTCAATTGCCCCGCTGTAATTTGTTAACCCAACATGCTATTTATCTTAAGGAGAAACACCTCTAGTGAACTATGGAACCTAGTCCATGCCTTTACCATTGATATACCATCTAATGTTTACTGTTTACTGTTTACTTTCTGCAAGCAATTACTATCTTCCACACTATACGCTTAATCCTTTGTTTTCAGGAAAACTAGTGAGATTTGGGGCAAAGTTTTGTGGTTGTGTTGTGCAGGATTCCAAGTTGTTAGCAACACCTTGGAGTTGTTTCCTTACTCCTACTAGTTTGATAACCTTGGTTTCATAACTGAGGGAAAACTTGCTACTATGCTCATCATAGCTTCCTCTTGGGGTTCCCAATGAGCTCTACATATTCTGAGCCATCAAGCACTTTTTCTGGCGTCGTTGCCGGGAAGTTAAGGACAACTTCAATATCTTCCTCCTTGTCAATCACTTTTCAAGGAGAAATAAGATTCTTGCAAGGGGAGTCTCTCACAACCAATCTATTTACTTTGTTTATGTTTTTCTTTGTTTATTTTGCTTTGTTTTGCTTGTTTCTTTATCAAAAACACACACAAAATTAGTTCCTACTATAGTTGTTATTTTTGTTGGTCTGTTATTGTCTTGCTTTATCATGCTTTCTAACAATGGTTGGTTTATTTGAAACTAGATCTTATTGGCAAGGAGGGTTCACGGAAGAACAAAAATATTATGAGGAACACCGCTTGTCACAAAAATGTAAACACTTATGGGAACAAATTAATAAACTGTATACCATTGCTAGAAACATGTGCTCTACTTATAATGTTACTTATTGCTTTGATAAATCTTGTTGTTGTAGGAGGTATAAACACCTCCCTTTTCAATGTCAGTATAATGATAATGTTACCACATCTTCTTATGTTAAGGGAAATTATGACTTTTATGATGTGGAACAAATGGAAGAATTTATTGCTTGGAAGGGTGCATTCGAACTTGCTTATTTTCTTGAAAATACTGATGATGCACCTTATAAATATGGGGGTTATGATATACTTAAATTTTTCTTTGATAATTACAAGGAAGAAAATGGCTATATTCTTAAATATCTTAATAGGTGCTCTCCACCAACAGAAGAGACTAATGCCTTGCAGGAGCCTATGGAAGAAGAAATTTCTGAAATTGGAAGCTAATTGGATGAAAAAGAGGAGGAGAGTGATGATCAAGAGGAGGAAGAATGGAGCAGCTACCCATGTCTACCTCCCAATAAGAGTAACTCTTTAACTAATACCTTATTTGATGGCCATCCATGCTTACCAAAGGAGGATGAGTGTGATATTTATATTGTTGAGTTTGTTCATGATGCTAATGAGAATCATTATGATAGAGTAAAATATGGTTGTTGGAATTCTCATGTTACTAAAACACCTCTCTTTATATTGAAAGTTCCAAAGTTGCTCTTGTTTTATCTACCCATTCTTGTTACTATGTGCTTCTTTGATTTATTTTCTTACAAGATTCCTATGCATAGGAAGTGGGTTAGACTTAAATGTGTATCATATTTGCTCCTTAATGCTCTCTTTTGCTTCAATTCATATTTCTTATGTGAGCATCTTCTCAAATTACTGAGCCTAGCTCAAAGGTGTGAAAAGCACTACTGGGAGATAACCCAAATTATTTTTACTTTCAGTAAGTTTTTATTTTGTTGAGTCTTGGAAGTTATTTCTTCAGTAATAACCACTCCTTATCCTTTTTGTGTGGTTTTTGTGCCAAGAATAACCTCTAATGAGAGAGAAGTAAGACTTGGGAAAGTTGGTGTCCCGAAACAGGTTTTTTGTGTTTCACTATAAAAAATCGTGAAAAATCCCTGTGCGTAGGATTGAGCTGCTATTTTCTGTGCTTATGCCCCAGGTCTTTATATAACTTTCGTTAGTTTATAACTTTTATATTTGAGCAACAGAAGGTCTTCGAAAAAATCGGTTTTTACCTGCTGGTCTGTTTTGACAGATTTCTGCCATTATTTGCATCTTAATCTCTTTCTCTTTGAGTTCTCTTTGATCACTTGAGATTTTAAAAGGAATTTCTACAGTAGCTTGTGTTTTAATGGAAGTTTTACTTGTGTTGAAACTAAACCCAAAGACTTAATATCTTGAATACACTAATGTTGCTAATGAAGATTGTGTGAAGTTTTGTATGAAGGAAATTTTCAAGTGTAGGGAAGAATAATGCGATGAGATGAAGTATGGACAAAAGCTCAAACTTGGGTATACCACCTGTGTAACCCCAAGAAATATTCAAGAAGTACAAGCGTCAAAGCTAAAAATGTCAGGTTTTCTTCTAAAACACTATGTTTTTATTGTTTCATGCACAATTGTGTTGTTCTTGGAGCGTCTTTGTTTTTGCTTTTAGTTTTATTTTGTTTGGTTTTCTTAAATAAATTGGTTGGACCCCCACATTCATATGTGGTTTCAAATAAGTTTATTGGTGATTGGAAAAGAGTAGGAAGCTTCATGCTTATAAGTGGTACAAAAGGAGTTTGTTTTGACTGTGGCCTAGACTTTACCATGTTATGTTTTCTATTGCTTTGACCTTATGCTTAGTGATTATTTCTATAGCATGACTTATTCCAAAAAATTGATATTGCTTAATGTGGCTTGAAAGAATCATGTGTTGTTTTAGCATACAAAAGCATAATATTGTGGTATTCTCCTTTGATGCTTTATTTGGGTTGACTTGGCACATGCTTACACCATGTTAAGACTATGAACCAGTAACCTTAGCCTCTATGATCATTTAGTTTTTGACTTATAATATCACTTTATGCTTTATTTAATAATGTTTTGTCGCTTTGCATGATTATGGCCATTATTTCTCTCTTAGTTGGTCGCTCCCGGTCTTTTGCTAGCCTCCACCTGTACCAAGTATGAGTTCCACTCATGCATCCAACCTCCAAGAAAACCAAGTTATTCCAAAGAGTCCGCTATAAATTCCTATGCATGGTGTGTTACACCATTCCAAGTATATTCATATTTTTATCTACCTTCCAAATTAAACTTGTTATGTGAAAATTAGTGATTAAAGCTCTCACAAACTTGATGGCACACTTTACTTTCTTGCACTTAATAAACTTGAACCATTGTGTCCATCTATGCTACTTATATGCTTGCACTTTATAAGTTGCGAATTAGCAGAACCATGTTGTAATGTGGAACGCTTTCAACATTGCACTTATTATTTAGTTGATATCATGTTCTTTTGTTTATGGATCCCGGCGGTGTGAAATAAAAGGGGAGCTTGTAAGCTCATGGAGTTTGTATGTGTGTTAGAGAAACGCCTGGGAGGCTAGCCTAAGCCATGCCTAATCATGGTGGAAACTTGCAGCATAACCATAGTGAGCATTCTGTGAAGCTTCCTCAATAAACACCTATGCAAATAGCAAATAAAAAGATCGCTGAGATGCTCATTGTCTGTTGCCTTGTCATTTTAATATGGGATAGATCCTGTGTCATGGGGCAAGGGGTACCCCATTGGCGGTTCTCTATGATACACATGTACTTACAATGATAAAAACTTACTTGTGACTAAAGTTGAGTAGCATGAGGTTCGGTACTAGTAAGCAAGGGGCATGAGATTTTCAACTTATAACTTGTCAAGCATATCCTAATATTGGTGTCACTTTAACCTTAATCACCTCAAGATGCTTATGATAGGGGAAATGAGAGCTAAAAGCTAATAAGTACCATAATTGTTGGAAGCTCTTTATGAAACTTGAATTCCTGCTTCCCTCTATGAAGGGCCTTTCTTTTTTACTTTTATGTTGAGTATCCATCTTCTAACTTTATGCACCAATTGAGAGAGCATAGTGGTCATTCTTAGTTTAATGTGCATTGTCCCAAAACTTGTTGATTGATTCATAACTTTGATATTGCTTGTTCTTAAATTATTTGTATCTAGTCACCCTTATGAACTATGAAGGTGTCCTATGCATTTATGTTTTGCTATACCATAAGGGACAAGCTGAATACCACTCTTATTATGTTTTGTATGTGAAACAAACAAACGTATTTCAATGCATTGTTAGTCATGATCTTTTGTTTATACCTTTTCATGTTACAACATAGTTGCTATTTCTTATTGTTAGAACTCTATCTTTCATGCTTATGTTTAGAGTACTTTGATCCCAGCTATCAACGCTTTGCAAATATCTTAATCAAGATTGTGATGGTGCATGTCACCTCAAAAATTATTATTTTTATCACTTACCTACTCGAGGACGAGCAGGAGTTAAGCTTGGGGATGCTTGATACGTTGTAAACGTATCTATAATTTTTGATGCTCCATGCTTGGTTTATATCAAGTTTCTTATGTTTTGTTCACACTTTGAGGTATTTTTATACATTTTCTGGAACTAACCTATTGACAACATGCCACAATGCCAGTTGCCTATTTTCTGCTGTTTTTGGTTTCAGAAAAGCTAGTAAGGAATATTCTCGGAATTGGACGGTACAAAACCCAAAGTCAATATTTTACCCAAAGAAACACAGAGTCCAAAGGGGAGATGAAGTGGCGCACCAGGGCGGCCACACCTGGTGGCCGTGCGGCCAGGGGCACACCACCAGGTGGTGTGGGGCCTCTGGAGCTCCACCGACCTTGCCCCTTCACCTATAAAAGTACCCCGGGACGAAAACCCTAAGGACCCAATCAAAATTCCACGAAAGAATCTATAGCCTCCGCCATCTCCATCCCTAGATTGGGGGGATCCGAAGCTCTTCCTGGCACCCTGCCGGAGGGGAGAGAGCACCCTGGAGGCCTTCTTTATCACCATGCCAACCTCCAGAGTGATGCGTGAGTAGTTTACCCTTGGACTATGGGTCCATATAGTATCTAGATGGTTGGTTCTCCTCATTTGTGATATCATGTTTAGATCTTGTGAGCTCCGTCCATGATCAAGATCATCTATTTGTAATCCTACATGTTGTGTTTGCGGGGATCCGATGGATATTGAGATACTATGTCAGATTGATTATTGATTCTATCATGTGTATGTTATTTGTGATCTTGCATGCTCTCCGTTGTTAGTAGCTATCTTGGCCAAGTAGATGCTTGCAACTCCAAGAGGGAGTATTTATGCTCGATAGTGGGTTCATGCCTCTAGTAATCTGGGGAAGTGACAGAAATCTCTAAGGTTGTAGATGTGCTATTGCTTCTAGGGAGAAAACAACAATCCTTTGTCCATGGGGAAATCGTATAGTTTACTTTACACACTTTGCTTAATGCAATTATATGTTGCTTGCAACTTAATACTGGAAGGGGTTCAGATGATAACCGGAAGGTGGATTATTAGTCATAGATGTAGTTGGATTATGGTCTATGTATAATGTTGTAATGCCCAATCAAATCTCATAGGATTCAAGATGTCTAGTATATGCATTGTTGTGCTTTCTCAATCTGTCAATTGCCCCGCTGTAATTTGTTCACCCAACATGCTATTTATCTTAAGGAGAAACACCTCTAGTGAACTGCGAACCCTAGTCCATTCCTTTACAATTGATATACCATCTACTGTTTACCGTTTACTATTTACTTTCTGCAAGCAATTACTATCTTCCACACTATATGCTTAATCCTTTGTTTTCAGGAAAACCAGTGAGTTTGACAACCTCATTGTAAGTTGGGGCAAAGTTCTGTGGTTGTGTTGTGCAGAATTCCAAGTTGTTAGCAACACCTTGGAGTTGTTTCCTTACTCCTACTTGTTCGATAATCTTGGTTTCATAACTGAGGGAAAACTTGCTACTATGCTCATCATACCTTCCCTTGGGGTTCCCAACGAGCTCTACATATTTTGAGCCATCAGGGGGTGCCCCCACCTCTTCCTCATTCATGTGGTGGAAGCTCCACTCACATAAATTTGGCCCTCCATTTTCTCCACTCAAAATCCCACTCAAAATGCATTAAATTTCCACCAAATTTAATGCAACTCTCATTTAATAAAACTCTTTTATTTATTTTACTTAGAATCTTGTTAATTCCTTTACTTAACAAAAATTCACATAAAACCCCCTATAACATTTCAATATCACATGCGGAACCAATTTTAGGAATTTCACCCGGAACAATTCCGGTGTCCATTATTGAAATAATTCCATCGCTTTGCAATTCTTTCATATAGAACATATTTTTTCCAAATGGTGTTGGTAACCCTTAAGTGTGTCACCCTATGGTTCGCGAATAATGCAGACATGATCAAGACCATTCTCGGATCAATAATCAGAAGCGGGACTTGGAGATCCATACTGACTCCCACACATTCAACGATGACTTCTATGATCGTGAGAACCTCTAACTCTAGTAACTTAACCCCTTTGTCTCGTGATATATTACATGTCCGAGATTCGATCATCGATATCTCAATACCTAGTTTGATCTTGTTATCGACATGCACTTTTTTCTTGTTCCCTGATATAACATTCTAGTGATCACATCACTTGCTTGCAAGCTATCTTAATGTAATATCACAGAGAGGGCCCAGAGTATATCTATCCGTCATCAGGATGGAAAAATTCTACTCTTGATCCATGAGCCTCAACATAACATCTTCGGAGTATCTGAACCCACCTTTATAGTCACCCTTTTATGGTGTGACGTTTGATGTTATCAAGTCACTCTTCCGGTGTTAGCAATTAACATGATCTCATGGTCTAAGGACTAAGATTACTTTGTACGATGTTATAGCAATATAAACACAATGAATTAGATCGTAATGCTATACTTCGAATGAATGTTCATCACATCATTCACCAATGTTTTGACCTCGTTATTAACAACATCCAATGTCCATGATCAGGAAACCCCGATCATCTTGTTAATCAACGAGCTAGTTTATCAGAGAGGCATCATGTATTAACGCTTCCTATTAATACAATTAGCATGAAAAATAAACATTTATCATATACTTGGAATACATATAATAACAACTTTATTATTGCCTCTCAAGGCATATTCCCTTCCGTCTCCCACTTGCACTAGAGACAATAATCTAGTTTACATAGTGATAAATCTAACACCCATGGAGTTCTGGTGTTGATCATGTTTTGCCCTAGGGAGAACTTTAGTCAACGGATCTGCTACATTTAGGTCCTTGTGTACTTTACAAATCTTTATATCTCCATCTTTGACATGCTCGCGGATGGAGTGAAACCGACGCTTAATATGCTAGGAATTCTTGTGTGACCTTGGTTCCTTGGCGTTGGCTATGGCTCCATTGTTGTCACAATAGATCACCGTTGGGTCCAACGCACTAGGAACCACACCTAATTCCATTATGAACTCCTTCATCCAAACAGCTTCCTACACCGCTTCTAAAGCAACAACATATTCTGCCTCCATTGTTGATCCAGCCACCACAGGTTGTTTGGAACTCCTCCAACTAACTGCTGCTCCGTTCAAGAGAAATACGTATCCGGATTGAGACTTAGAGTCATCCAGATCAGTGTCAAAGCTAGCATCGACATAACACTTAGCGACCAGCTCTTCCTCACCTCCGTATACAAGAAACATATCATTCGTTATTCTTAAGTACTTAAGGATATTCTTGACCACTATCTAGTGTTCCAAACCTGGATCAGATTGGTACCTAATAGTCAAACTAATAGCATGTTACACATATGGTCTTGTACATAGCATGTCATACATTATAGAGCCTATGGATGAAGCATATGGGATCTTATCCATTATCTCTCTTTCTTCTACCGTAGCCGGACTTTGAATCTTATTCAATGTCTTGCCTTGCAACATAGGTAAGAACCCCTTCTTACTTTCGTCCATATTAAACTGCTTTAATATCTTATCAAGGTATGTACTTTGCGATAGCCCAGTTAGGCGCCTTGATATATCTCTATAGATCTTAATGCCTAATATATATGATGCTTCACCAAGGTCCTTCATCGAAAATTTATTGTTTAGATAACTTTTAACACCGTTTAAAAGATCTATATCATTTCCAATGAATAATATGTCATTCACATATAATATCAGAAATTCCACATTGCTCCCACTCACTTTCTTGCAAATACAAGCCTCTCCATAAGTTTAGACAAATCCAAACTCTTTGATCACCTCATCAAAGTGCAGATTCCAACTTCGGGATGCTTGCTTTAGTCCATAGATGGATCGCTGAAGCTTGCATACCTTGTCAGCATCCTTAGGATCGACAAAACCCTTAGGTTGTATCATATACAACTCTTCTTCAATATTACCATTGATGAACGCAGTCTTGACATCCATCTACCATATTTCATAATCGAAATATGCAGCAATTGCTAACATAATCCTAACTGACTTTAGCATCGCTATGGGTGAGAATGTCTCATCGTAGTCAACTCCTTGAATTTGTCGAAACCCCTCTATGACAAGTCGAGCTTTATACATGGTCACATTGCCATCATCATCACTATTTCTTTTGAAAATCCATTTACTCTCAACGGCCTTTCGATCGTGAGGTAAGTCCACCAAGGTCCAAACCTGGTTTTCATACATGGATTCCATCTCGGATTTCATGGATTCTAGCCATTTGTTGGAATCTAGGCTCGTCGCCACTTCTTCATACATCGCAGGGTCATCTATTTCATCAACCATGAAATTCATAATAGGATTCCCGTACAGTTCAAGAGCTGCACGTGTCCTGCTTGAACTGCGAGGCTCGGTAGTGTCCTCTTTGGGAGTTTCATGATCATTATCATTAGTTCCCTCTTCATTCGGTGAAGTCAACTCCGGAACAATTTCTGGTGCTGTGCCACACGTCGTTTCATGAAGAGAAGGTTCAATAACCTCTTCGAGTTCTACCTTCCGACTACACACACCTTTCGTGAGAAACTCTTTCTCTAGAGAGGATCCATTCTTGGCAACGAAAACCTTGCCCTCGGATCTGTGATGGAAGGAATACCCAATTGTTTCTTTAGGTTATCCTATGAAGACTCATTTTTCTGCCTTGGGTTCGAGTTTATCAGGTTGAAGTTTCTTCACATAATCATCGCATCCCCAAACTTTAAGAAATGACAGCTTAGGTTTGTTTCCAAACCACAATTCATACGGTGTCATTTCAACGGATTTAGATGGTGCCCTATTTAAAGTGAATGCAGCAGTTTCCAATGCATAACCCCACAATGACAGTGGCAAGTCAGTCAAAGACATCACAAATCGAACCATATCCAATAAAGTACGATTACGACGTTCCGACACACCACTACGTTGTGGCGTTCCGGTAGGCGTGAGCTGTGAAAGTATTCCACAATCTCTCATGTGTGCGCTAAACTCGTAACTAAGATACTCACCTCCAAGGTCAGACCGCAGAAATTTAATCTTTCTATTATGATGATTCTCCACTTCACTCTAAAATTCCTTGAACTTTTCAAGGGTTTTAGACTTGTGTTTCATCAAATAGATATACCCGTATCTACTCAAATCATCCGTGAAACTAAAAAAATAACAATATCCACCTCGTGCCGACACACTCATTGGATCACATATATCAGTATGTATGATTTCCAATAAATCTGTGGCCCGTTCCATTGAACCGGAAAACAGCGTTCTAGTCATCTTGCCCATAAGGCATGGCTCACATGTATCAAATGATTCAAAATCAAGTGATTCCAAATGTCCATCAGAATGAAGTTTCTTCATGCATTTAACGCCAATATGACCTAGACGGCAGTGCCACAATATGTAGATATATCATCATCAAGATTAATCCTTTTAGCATCAACATTATGAATACGTGTAACACTATTATCGGGATCCAATAGAAATAAACCATTCATCACAGGTGCATGACCATAAAAGATATCATTCATATAAATCGAACAATCATTGTTTTCAGACTTAAATGAATAACCACTTTGCATCAAACATGATTGAAAGAACATGTCATGTTTTCCTATGTTTTGCGTGTTAGATAACAATACTCTGGAGACTTTTCATGTATGCTAAGTGTGCAGGAAGTTTTGAGGGGGCCGGATAATCCGCCCCTCCAAGGGCCGGATAATCCGGCCTACCTCATCTCTCAAGGAAGCCAAGGCGCGTCGCTCTGTGTCTAGTCGGATTTTCTCCCAGAAAATCCGAACTGGGGCGGTTTTTCCTCCCCAGGCCGGATAATCCGAGTTTCGCAAGGGCCGGATAATCTGGGCCCCAGTTTTCGAGCAAAAGGAGCCAAGGCGCGTCGCTTGGTATCCGGTCGGATTTTCTCCCGGAAAATCTGAACTGGGGCGGTTTTTTTTTTTCCCCAGGCCGGATAATCCGGCCTTCGCATAGGGCCGGATAATCCGGCCCCCAGAAGTTGATCAAGGGCAAGCTCGGCGCGATGCTCTGTGAGGGGGTGGATTATCTGGCGGATATTCCGAGTCTGGGGCGGTGTTTTCCCCAGACCGGATAATCCGGCCCTCACTTGAGCCGGATAATCCGGCCCCCAAAGGCTGCAACGGCTGGTTTCTGAAGGGGGGGTATAAATATCCCTTCTTCCCCGACGTTCATAACTCTTGATTCATTTGAATTTGACTAGACCTTGTGCAAGAGCTCTAAATCTCGATCTCCCACTTCAACCACTCGAAGGTCTTGATCTTTGGTGGAATTGAAGGAGGAGAAGTTCATCATCATCAAGAATCAAGCGCTTCAACTTCTCTCCATTCAATTGGAGAAATCCTTGATCTAGTATTCTTGTCAATACCTAGACCTTGTTTATTGTATTTGATAAGTTTGTTTTTGTGGCAGCTTGTTGTCATTTCGGGAGCCTCCAAGTTGTTGTGGAGTTGTTGCCCCGCTAGTTGTGTAAAGGCGCCGGTGCCCGCCTCAAAGGGTACCTATAGTGGAAGGTGGATCAGGCCTGTTGTGGTGAGATCCATCGGAGAACAGGGTGAGGCATTTTGTGGCGTGGTGGTCTTAGTACCGCCCACCCCTCCAACGCAGACGTACTTCCCTTAACAAGGAAGGAACTGCGGTCAAACAAATCCTGTGTCTCCGCGTGCTTCACTTCGGTTTACTCCTTCCTCTTCCACTCACTCTTTACTCGCTAGTAGATAGGTTTGCATATAGGGAAATTCACCCCCCCTCTAGGTGCCCATACGATCCATTTCAATTGGTATCAGAGCCCCGACTCTTAATTCGGGCTTAACCGCCTAAGAGTAGTATGGGTACCAAGGAAGATGGAAATGAGGCTATGGATAAGGTCACAATGGATGATCTCAAGTCATTGGAAACAACCTTGTTGAAATCCTTTGAGGCCAAGCTGGAGGAGATGAATCAAATGATTGCTCGCCTTACATCATCAATAGCTCCATCTTCATCCTCCTCTGAGGCTCCCACACCATCATCTAAGGAAAAGGGTAACACCGGATCCAAGGATGATGATGTGGAAGGTGAAAAACTAAATGGCTCCACCTCCAAAAAGGGAAATGGTAAGGAGGAATATAGTGAGGTTCGCCACGTATATTCCCCCGACCCACCTATCCCTCATCCTCATATAAACAATAGGGGTGATCCACCCAAGCTCACTGCATCTTCTTTTAACCAATGTCAATTCCTAATGAAATCTCATGTTTGCAGCTCCTCTATTGAATTGTGGAGGATTATTGAAGAAGGTCTTCATATTGGAGATCAAACCAATCTAACGAGAAGGGAAGTTGTGGATAGCCAGTTGAATGCCACCGCTCTCCACATGATACAGCTGGGTGTGGGTCCCAAGGACATGCCACACATTGAACATCTCAACACAGCTAAAGAGGCGTGGGATGCTCTTACGGACCTTTTCGTTGGAAACGAAAGCATGAGAAAAAACAGGTATGATACCCTTAGTAATGAAGCTGAGGGATTTTACATGTTGGATGGTGAAAACCATGAGGACATGTATAGAAGACTCGAGGGCATCGCAACAACATTTTGGAAACATGGGGCCACTCACATTGATGATGCATGGATAAAAAGAAAATATGTGAGTGCCTTAATGCCTTTCGAGCCAATGGATTTGAAGAGCATGCAAGGTAGACACAACTACCATCAAATGACATCCAACGAAGTCATGCAAGAAATGGCGTCATTCAAAGTGGCGGCAAAGAATGCTGAAGATGCCCGTGCTCGGGCCATTGGGATGCAAAAGGGTGTCAATGTGGCTCTCAAAGCCAATGTTGTTGAGCTAGAGGAAGATGAAGGAGTTTTTGAGGGGGTATCCATGGACTTCCCCGATGAGGTCAAACGTGCTCATGGTGAGTATATGGCATTCTATGCAAGGAACTTTTGGAAGGACCCTGCCAAAGCAAAGTCTGACCTTGAGCGCAAGAGCGGGTCAAATGGAAGAAGAGAAAGTGGCCCAAGATTGAGAACTTGCTTCAACTGTGGAGATAGAATGCACTTTGTTGCCGAGTGTCCTTATCAAAATAGAGAAGACAATGGTGGCAGGCTCATTCTTAAAGAGAAATCTAAAGCTCCTAAGAAGAAGCCATTTATTAAGAAGAATGGCCCTTTCAAGAAGCAACCCAAGATTGTTCTTGTAGCTCAAGAGGAATACTCCTCCACAAGTGAAGATGAAGAGGATGATGATAGTTCATGCGAAGTGGCTGCTATAGCCACCACATCGACTCCCTCCTCCCTCTTCGACTCGCCAAACGAGAACGCCATCAACAACAACGTCACTTGCCTAATGGCAAGAGGATCCGAGGTATCAACTTGTAGCTCTTCATTTCCTAAGACTAACATAATTTTGGATATGGATGATCATGACAGTCTTGTAATGAAAGAAGAAGTTATTGCCTTGGATACTTTTTTCACTAACCTGCAAGGTGAGCACAAACTCCATTTTGATGCTCTTATGAGTCAACTTGCTCAAGCCGAAGATCTCCTTGAAGAAAAGGGCAGAATTGAAAGAGAAGATGCCCTGGAGATAGCTTCTTTGAAGAATGCCTTGGAAGAGGAAGAGGAAGCTCGAGTTTCTTTGGAAGAAAGACTCGAATCCCTTGAGGGGCCACAAGAAGAAGCTGTAGCTCAGCTCATTAAAGAACGTGACCATGCTCTTGCCAATACCTAGATCTTGTTTATTGTATTTGATAAGTTTGTTTTTGTGGAAGCTTGTTGTCATTTGGGGAGCCTCCAAGTTGTTGTGGACTTGTTGCCCCGCTAGTTGTGTAAAGGTGCCGGTGCCCGCCTCGAAGGGTACCTATAGTGGAAGGTGGATCAGGCCTGTTGTGGCGAGATCCATCGGAGAACAGGGTGAGGCCTTTTGTGGCGTGGTGGTCTTAGTATCGCCCACCCCTCCAACGCAGACGTACTTCCCTTAACAAGGAAGGAACTGCGGTCAAACAAATCCTGTGTCTCTGTGTGCTTCACTTCGGTTTACTCGTTCCTCTTCCACTCGCTCTTTACTTGCTAGTAGATAGGTTTGCATATAGGAAATTCCACCCAATAGTCTATCTAGAGAATTTACCCTTTGTGCTAAGCCTAAAACAGAAAAAGAATTAAAAATTGGTGTAGCACATATTCACCCCCCCTCTAGGTGCCCATACGATCCATTTCAATGATCTTGATACAATGTTCATGCTTAGTACAGGCACTAAATAACAAGTATTTAGATTTATCACTAATGTTGACGGTAGGTGGAGAGGTAGTGTTCCGACGGCGATCACATCAACTCTTGATCCATTGCCAACATGCATCTTGACCTCACTCCTTGCTAGCGATCGCTTGTTCCGCAGCCCCTGATTTGAGTTACATATATTAACAACTGATCCAATATCAAATACCTAGGTGCTACTGTGAGTACTAGTCAAGTACACATCAATAACATGTATATCACATATACCTTTGTTTGCTTTGTCGGCCTTCTTGTCCGCCAAATACTTGGGGCAGTTGCGCTTCCAATGGCCAGTCCCCTTGCAATAGTAGCACTCGGTATCAGACTTAGGACCAGCTAGGGATTTTTTCAGGCGCGGCAACAGATTTGCCGCCCTTCTTTCCCTTATGTTTGCCCTTCTTCTGTTTCTTAAAACCAGTGGTATTATTGATCATCAACACTTGATGCTCTTTCCTAATCTCCACTTTTGCAATTTTAAGCACTGATAGAAGCTCGGGGAGAGACTTATTCATGCCCTGCATGTTATAGTTCATCATGAAACTCTTGTAGCTAGGTGGCAGAGATTGGAGAACACGATGTATGCATAAGTCAATGGGAATCGTTATTCCCAAGGACACAAGCTTATCGGCGTACCCAGAAATTTTGAGTACATGCTCAATAACAGCGTTGTTTTCTTCCATCATGCAGCTAAAGAACTTTTCAGAAGCATCATAACTCTCTACGACATCATGGGTATCGAAAATCACTTTCAATTCACCCATGGTATCAAAGGCATTGCCATTTTTGAAACGCTTTCGAAGTTCCGGATCTAGCCCATACAGTATGCCGCAGTGAACTAAGTTGTGGTCCTCCTGACGAGTCAAATGGACATTATTTTCCTCGTCAGGGGCATCAGGAGCTGGTGGGGGGCCTAGCAGCGCTTCTAGCACATATTTCTTTTGTGCAGCAGTGAGGAGAATCCTTAAATTCATGGCCCAGTTGGTAAAGTTGCTACCATTTGCCGCAAGTTTCTCTTTCTCCATGAACGCATTGAAATTAAAAGCACGTGGTCTACAACACAATTTGTAAAGTTTAGACAAAGTTTATGATATATTGAGTTAAACTAATCAAATTATGAATGAACTCCCACTCAAAAACAACATCCCTTGTGTCTTTTTGGTGATTACATGAACCAAATCCACTACACCAAGTCTGATCATCACATAAGTCGATGCAGCTTCAAAGGCGAGCATCTATATGGGTCTGTGTTCTGAAGCCATGTCTGTACAAGCTAGGCTCGCCAAGTAAGAACCTTAGTACTCAGGTATGTAAAACTGTCTTACACCCGTTTATGATCGTGGATTCAAGAACACTCGATCATCACATGATTTCTTAAAGTGGTGAAACATAAAATGATGCTTACTTAAGGGAGAACACATTTTTATCTTGATATCGAAAAGAGGGATCATCTTATAATGCTACTAAAACGCCAAACACACAATATAATATGCAAACATCATATGTGTAAAGCAAAATGATATGGTTCTTGCACTTGATCACTATCATGTGCATCGTGGTATGATCCTTATCATTCCTTTGTGTGTAATGCCAAGGTCAATGGAACTTACACGATGGGCATGTTATAATTTCCACGAGTATCAACTATACTTCAAATTATAACATTACCATATCATGACACTAGCCCAGCAATGATCTAAACTAGATGCTTCTAATTTATCAATTGCAAGTTTTTAAATGGCTGAGGGCTTTCGAAGATAGAATCATTCTTACCTACGAACATGGAACCACAAAGATGATAACCAAATTATTAGCAACTCGTTGTAAATTAGATATTTACTATAGTAGGAGATACAGATACCCGCTAGCCACTTATGCAAAACTAGTTGCATGTCAAGCGTGGAACAGGTCTCATGTGCGAGGACATGTAAAGTTAGTCTGGGCCGCTTCATTACACTATGCCACCATTATCTAAAATACTTATAAGATGCAATAATATGATCATCATCTCCCACATACTCATATGTGTACTACCCATGCAAAGCATCTACGCATAGATCAGGCTCTGATACCACTGTTGGGGTTCGCAGCATTGAAAAAAAATCCTACGATGGGAACTATTATACACCAAGATCTGTCTACTAGATACAAGCAACAGGTGGATATTGATGACCCACAAGTATAGGGGGTGTATCGCAGTATTTTCGATAAGTAAGAGTGTCGAACCCAACAAGGAGCAGAAGGTGTTGACGAGTCGCTTGGAACAGGAATGCTCTGTAAATACTTAGCAAAAGGATTTTTAGGGGTTTTTGATAATGAAGATAAATAAAGTGTGAGTAAATAGAAGACAATAATAATTGCAGCAAGTGGCCCAATCCTTTCTTTAGCAAAGGACAAGCCGGTTTTATTACTTAAGATGACCAAACATTCTCGAGGACACATGGGAATATTGTCAAGTGCTTTCGCTTCATATAGTTGATTAATCTTCTTTGGTTGGATAAGTGTTGTGTGGGTGAACCTGTGCTAATGTACTGACCTTCCTAGGACTAATACATACTTGTGATTATACCCCTTGCAAGCATCCACAACTACAAGAAAGTAATTAAGATAAAAACCTAACCACGGCCTTCAACTTTGAGATCCTACACTCCCTTATGCAAAGGTTTCCAAACGGGGGTTCAGGTTTCTGTCACTCCAGCAACCCCACGATTAGTAGCCAAATACACAATGCATTCCCCTAGGCCCATAAAGGTGAAGTATCATGTAGTCCATGTTCACATGACACCACTAGAAGAATAACACCACAACTTAAATATCAAACCATTGAATCTTTCTCAACACAATTCCACTACTAACAACATGACTTCTCCCATGTCCTCAAGAACTAAACGAACAACTCACGAGATATCATATTGATCAAGATCAAAGATGAAATTATGATAATTAACAATCTGAACATGAACAATAATTCAATGGTTCCACTCAATAGCATCAACTACAACAAGTAATCAACACCGGGAAAGTTTCCCCTAAGAACTATGCAATATTCAACCCAATTGTTACAGCGGTATGGAGTGATGGTGATGGTGTTGATGGAGATGATGGTGGAGATGATGATGATGATCTCGATGAAGTCTAGCTTTATGATGGTGTTGATGGCGATGATCTCCTCTGGGAAGGAATTTCCCTGGCAGATTTCTGCCTGCCAGAGAGCTCTTTCTCTCTCTGCAGTTTTCCGCCCCACAGAGGCGACAGAATCTTTCTGTGGTCGCCCCTGAGTCTTAGGGTTTTGAGAGGATTTTATACACCAAAGGGCGATGCTGGAAGTGGGCCAGGGTGGCCACACCACCTGGTAGCGCAGCGAGGGGGACCCGCACCACCAGGGGGTATGGGCCTCCTGTGGCCCATCTCCACTCCTCCTTCTAGCCTCCTTCGTCTTCTGGAAAAATAAGAATTTCCATATATTTTCTGGGATTTTCTGATCTTCGAGAATTTTGCATCTGGATAGTGCTTTTCCATCAGAATCCTGACTCTAGTGGTTCATCCTCCAAAAATCATCAATCATGCAAAAATAGATGAAATAACATAAGCATCATCGCTTAATATGAAATATATCAATGAATAATAGTAAATTATGATATAAAATAGTGACGCAAAATGGACGTATCAACTCCCCCCAAGCTTAGACCTCGCTTGTCCCCAAGCAAAAACTGAGATCAATAAACATGACCGCAGGTTTATGGAGTGAAGTGTCGATAAAGAGAATACGGACAAGAAGCATCACATTCATCAATACACAAATCATAATAGAAAACAACTTACTATTATATAACTTAACTTGCAATCAGTAAGGGAAACACAATAAAGATACACAGAGTAAATCATAATTGGTAATGGAAAACCTTGTTCTTGGTCAGAGAACGGTTAACAAATTGCAGGAGTCAAACATAATGGGTTTTTCAATGATAGCTTTCAAAGTAATATTCACTAATATAAGAGCAGTGTGCAAAACAAGGAACATAAGAAACATGATTGAATAAATAATCATATGGATGATTGAATCACAACAACTCAAATGCTTGCTTGAGATAGAAAGGAATAGGTTTACTGACTCAACTAAAAAGTAAAAGATAGGCCCTTCGTAGAGGGAAGCAGGGATTTTCAAGTTTCATAAAGAGCCTCCAAAAATTATGGTACATACTAGCTTTCATATCTCATTGCCTCTATCATAAGCATCTTGAAGTTATTAAGGTTAAAGTGACACAAATATGAGGATATGATTGACAAGTTATAAGTTGATAATCTCATGCCCCTTGCTTACGAGTACCGGACCTCATGCTACTCAACTTTGGTTTCTGGTAAGTTCTTGTCATTGTAAGTGTATGTGTATCATAGAGAACCGCCAACGGGGTACCCCTTGCCCCATGACACATGAGCTATCCCATATCAAAATGACAAGGCAACAGACAGTTAGCATCTTTTATTGAAGATGCTTCATAGAATGCCACTATGGTTATGCTACAAGTTTCCACCATGATTAGGCATGGCTTAGGCTAGCCGCCCAGGCGTTTCTCTAACACATATACAAACTCCATGAGCTTACAAGCTCCCCTTTTATTTCACACCACCTGGATCCATAAGCCAAAGAACATGATATCAACTGAATAATAAGTGCAATGGTGAAAGCGTTCCCCATGACAACATGGTTCTGCTAATTCACAACTTATAAAGTGCAAGCATATAGCAACATAGATGGACACAATGGTTGAAGTTTATTAAGTGCAAGAAAAATAAAGTGTGCCATCAAGTTTGTGAGAGCTTTAATCACTAGTTTTCACATAACAAGTTTAATTTGTAAGATAGATAAAACTCGAGAATTTACTTGAAGTAGCAATAATGCTAATAGGTAGATATGGTGGACACAAATGGCATGGTATTTGGTTCAAGGATTTGGATGCACGAGTAACATTCCCTCTCAGTGCTGGTTTTTGGCTAGCAAGGTTAGGTAGCAAGCATAAGAGTTGAAGGAAACAAACAAACATACAATTTATATCAACAATCATGCAATCTTCCTTGGAAACACAAAAGATCTTAACTAGAGAATACTAAGCTTATGAGCCAAACAAGAAAGAAAGATGATGAAATTATATTTCTAAAAGTACTTTTCTCTTTTCCATTCAATCCTCATATAGTGTTGCTACTGTTCAGAGCTAGGTTTGCCAAAACCAATGAAATTTACTTAATGATCCCAAAGTGATACCAATACTAACAACAAGATCAATCATATAACAGAAATTGCAAACTAAAATAAGATGTGCAAAAAGTAAATGATAAAACTTCTCATTAATATTCCATAACGGCAACTCACACCATGGGATACATAGATAACTAATTAGAGGAGAGATACTTCCACAATGCAAAGCATCCTATATGATAACTTCTCTATTCATGATATGACTCTACTAAAAGGGTAAAAATATGAAAGATAATGATGTGATACCGCGGCACTCCCCTAAGCTTGGAACAAACCAAGGGGATGCCAAAATTTGATGATGAATTACTCCTTCGGTGGTGGTGGTGTTCTCTCGATAAGATTTTCAATCAATTTCTTCAAATCCTCAATCTTGAAGGTGAGAGTACGAATCAACTCCGAATTTTGTTCAACGCGGTTCATGATCATGTCGGACTGTGAATCCCAGCCCTTGTGATTCTTTCCCCACTCTTCCTCCTTAAAGTATTCTTGTCCTACATGGTTAGAACGAGGCATATCCCAACTGGAGGGTGATTTTTCCTTAGGCATCTTTTGGAATTGCTGCTCATGAATGAGGGTATGGAACGAATTCTTGGTGCGTGGAGGAGGTGACCGTGAAGCTAGGCAAAGGCGTGGAACCATCCCTCCAGTGGACAACCGTGCAGTCCTTTTGAATTTGGCAGGATTTGCCACCACTCCAATGCTTGCAATGGTGGTGCTGGTGCGCGGATGCTAGTCTTCCTTTGCTTCCTCTTCAACTTCACCCTCGATCTCCTCCTCCTACTTGGGGTCTTGGAGATCATATTCCACTGGCTCCTTGCCCTTATCGTTGGTGGAGACCATTGTCCTTCTAAACTTGAGAATAGTTCCTGATAGAAACAGATCGAAACAAAAACACGACGAGAACACGATATACAGACCTCGGGAGATCTGTGGGATCATATATTACAAAGTTTAACAACAAAAGGAAGGTATTGGGAGAAAATAGGTTGGAGACGGGCTCCCGGGTGGCCACACCCCTGGTGGCGCGACCAATTGGGCCCACGCCACGGGGTGGTGTGAGCCACCCGGGCTCCGTTTCCGTCCCTTTTTCGACTCATTATTTTCCATGTTAGATAAAAACTGCAAAAATATAAATTGAAAAGTTTTTCGCGGACCTTTTCTAACCAGAACTGTTACCTATTCAAAGACGGACTCTGCACGTTTCTGAATTTGGACTTTAATAAATTCTTCCAGAGTCACCACTTGAATAACATCAATATCTTCATTGTAAGAATCTTCAAAAATATAGTGCTTGAGTCTTTTGGCCATTCTTCATCTCATTACATCATTTTCTCATAACACTTGAAAAATGCTTTCATACAAAACTACACACAATCTCATTAGCAACATTAGTGCATGTAAGATAATAAACCTTTAGGTTCAATTTCAACTGAAATCCATCAAAACATAAGCTACTAAAACAAATCCTTTCAAAAACCCAAAAATAATTCAAAAAGGAAATCAATTTAAGAGGCAAATTCAAAAATGGTAGAAATCTGTCAAAACAGACCAGCAGGTAAAGATCAATTTTTTCGAGAATATTCTGTTGCTCAAATCAAAAAGTGCAAAACTAACGAAAGTTAAATAATAACCTGGGCATTCACACACAAAATTAAAGATCATTACGAAGTTCTAGGATTTTTCATGATTTTTTACGGTGAAGCACAAAAATCTTTTTTGGGACAGCAACTTCCCAAATCTTACTTATCTCTCATTAGAGGTTGATCTTGACACAAAAACCAAATAAAAATGATAAGGAGAGGTTATTACAGAAGCAATAACTTCTAGAACTCAAATAAACAAAAACTGAAAGCAAAAATATATTGGGTTGTCTCCCAAAAAGCTCTTTCTTTATTGACATCAAGATAGGCATGATAATTTTCAATGATGCTCACATAAGGATATGAATTGAAGTAAAAGAGAGCATCAAGGAGCAAATATACACATATTTAAGTCTAACCCACTTCCTATGTGATACGTCCATTTTGCATCACTATTCTATGTCATAATTCATTGTTATTCATTGATATATTTCGTATTGAGAGGTGATACTTATGTTATTTCATCTGTTTTTGCATGCTTGATGACTTTGGGAGCATGGACCGCTGTAGTCAAGATTCTGATGGAAAAGGTGTTGTTTGGAGGCAAAATTCGCGAAGATCAGAAAATCCGGGAAAATATACGGAAAATCCTATTTTTCCAGAAGACGAAGGAAGCCAAAGGGGGGTTGGAGATGGGCCACATGGGCCCCACACCACCCCCTGGCGCGGGCCAGCCTAGGCTGCACCACCAGGTGGTGTGGCCGCCCTGGTCCACCCCTAGCACTCCCCTCTGGCGTATATATTCCTCCCGAAACCCTAAGACTCGGGGAGCAACCATAGAAAGATTCCACCGCCTCTGCGGGGCGGAAAACACCGAGAGAGAAAGATCTCTCCTGCAGATAGATTTCTACCGGGGGAATTCCTTCCCAGAGATGGGAGATCGTCGCCATCAACACCACCATCAAGCTGGACTTCATCAGGATCATCATCATCATCACCACCATCATCAACATCAGCACCATCATCACCATCTCCATATTGCTGTAACAATCGGGTTGAATCTTGCATAGTTCATAGGGGAAACTTTCCCGGTGTTGATTACTCTTTGTAGTTGATGCTATTGAGTGAACCATTGAATTATTGTTTATGTTCAGATTGTTATACATCATTATTCCATCTCTGATCATGATCCATATGATGTCTTGTGAGTAGTTTGTTTTGTTCTTCAGGACATGGGAGAAGTCATGTTGTTAGTAGTGGAGTTGTGTTGAGAAAGATTCAATGGTTTGATATTTAAGTTGTGGTGTACTTCTTCTAGTGGTGTCATGTGAACGTCGACTACATGACACTTCACCTATATGGGCCTAGGGGAATGCATTGTGTATTTGGCTACTAATCGTAGGGGTTTCCGGAGTGACAGAAACCTGAACCCCCGTTAGGAAACCATTGCACAAGGGACATAAGGGTCTTAGAGTTTAAAGTTGTGGTTAGGTTTCTACCTTAATTACTTTCTTGTACTTACGGATGTTTGCAAGGGGTATAATCACAAGTATGTATTAGTCCTAGGAAGGTCGGTACATTATCACAGGTTCAACCACACAACACTTAGCAAGCTAAAGAAGATTAATCAACTATATGAAGCGAAAGCACTTGACAGTCTTCCCATCTGTCCTCGAGAACGTTTGGTCATCTTAAGTAATACCACCGGCTTGTCCTTTGCTGCATAAAGGATTGGGACACTTGCTGCATTCATTCCTACTGTCTTTTGTTTACTCGTACTTTGTTTACTTGCTTTATAAAAAACCCTAAAAATCCGTTTGCTAAGTATTTGCAGAGAATTCCTGATCCATACCACTAGCCAGCACCTTCTGCTCCTCGTTGGGTTCAACACTCTTACTTATCGAAAATACTATGATACACCCCCTATACTTGTGTGTCATCAAGACTATTTTCTGGCGCCGTTGCCGGGGAGTGAAGCGCTATTGGAGAGTGGAACTGGTAAAGGAAACTTCTACTGTGAGTATTGTTTACTTCTGTTAGTTACTTTATTTTCATTATGGATAATTCGCTGAGTTTCTTATTTGGTAATGCTACTACCACTACTAAGGTAGTAGATGAACCACCACCTGCTGAGAATGATGTTTTTAAAATACCTACAAGAATTATTGATCGTGTTATGGATAACTATTATGTTGGGGATGGAACTGTCCATCCCGGTGATCATTTACTCTTTATACACGAATTATGCGGGTTGTTCAAGTGTGCAGGTATTACTACAGATCAAGTTAAAAAGAAGTTATTCTCATTATTGCTTAAAGGAAGAGCTGAAGAATGGTATAAGCTGGCGAAGAATGGTCAAGCTCTAGAATGGGAGGAAATAGTGCCTCTCTTTTATTCAAATTGTTTTCCTCCTAGTGAGATTCATAAAGATCGGAATCAAATATACAACTTTTGGCCTCTTGATGGAGAGAGTACAGCTCAAGCTTGGGGGAGATTGAAGTTACTAATGCTCAAATGTCCCATTCATGAGCTCCCCAATAATATTATTATCAATAACTTTTATGCAAGGCTTTCTCTTCATGATAAAGATTTATTGGATGCTTCTTGTGCTGGATCATTCACTCACATGGAAGAAGAAGCTAAATGGGATCTTCTGGACCATATTCAAGACAATGCTAAAGCTTGGGAGAATGACAAAGGTAGAAAGTCAGGTATAAATTATGATTATGAATGCATTGAATCTTTTATGGGAACTGATGACTTTCAAAATATTAAAAATGTTTATGGTCTTGATTTGCAAGTTATTACGAATTGCTTTAGGGCTTTTG
Source organism: Avena eriantha (assembly GCA_910589775.1). Classification (NCBI taxonomy): domain Eukaryota; kingdom Viridiplantae; phylum Streptophyta; class Magnoliopsida; order Poales; family Poaceae; genus Avena; species Avena eriantha. Next base: position 267,353,582 of record OU342745.1, on the reverse strand, counting down.
CTTCTTATATTGAAATTCCAAAAAGGGGATGGAACAAGTACCATGAACCTTATAAAGATAATGTTGACTGTGTTCCTGTTGGGAGTGTTGAGTATTGCACTATTGATCCCATCTTACCTACACCTTATATTGAGAAGATTCCCTTCCCAGATAAGGTAAAGGATCATCCTATGATAACTAATGTAATCACCAAAAGTGAAAAGAGAACTGTAAAACCTAATGAACAAATAAACATTGAACCTGTGGTAGCAATTGTGAAAGACCTTATCACTAAAAGCATACAAGATGGACACATAGTGACGAGGGTTTAACTCATCAATGCCCATTGTTATGGACTTGGGTTTTGGAGATGGAGGGAGCGCTGGAGACATCTATCGGCTAGTAAACAAGCACACAGGGGACTCGAAGATTTACCAAGGTTCAGGCCTCGTAGAGGTCCCTACTCCTGCTTGTCTGCTCGTGGAATTATCGAAGGAATCGAAGATTACAATGGTGCGTAGATGTGATCTGGCGAGGGTTATGGAAACTAGGGTTGCGTGTGTCCTTCTCGCCGCCCCCTCCTAGCCTTTATATAGATAGGCTAGGTCTCGGGTAGCAGGTCGAGGCGGTTACAGGTTAGGGTTTTCGCTTGTTTCAGTCGAATTTGTTTCCGGCGCTCCCTATGGGAGTAACCCATGTCCATAGTCGAACCGTGTTTCGAGTGGTTGGGTTTAGCTTGATTGTCCATGTTCCTACGAAAGAAAAATAAAAAATCGTAGGGTGCGCGACCAGCGCTCCCTATGGGAGTAGCCCCCGAGTGCTTGGTGGAGTCGAAGACTCGAGCAAGGACTAAAGTAATCGAAGTCTTCTGCTGCATAGCTTTGATGACGTCAGTGCTGACGATTTCATGACCTCAGTTTCCCGTGTGAGCGAGTTTGACGGGACGTGATTAGCAGTGGGTCCTAGTCCCTGACTTTGATTTGACTGGGAATGCGTAATCTTTATTTTAACTGCGCCTCCTCGATTTCCGCGCGTAATAGGAGTAGTGGGGGGACGGTTCGCGTTTCCGCTCCTCCACGTGTCTAGCACGATGTTTGCCACGCGTCCAGTAGGGTTTTTCTGAGCCGTTGGATAGCATCTTCCAGGGGTTAAGTAGTGACGTTTGCGACGGTAAAATTCACATCTGCTTTTCGCTCATATTCTGCCCTCATTGCCATTGCCGCTGCTCCATTGCTTACTCTGTTCTCTTTTCTTCCGCGGCGTTGGGCCATCTCCATGCATTTCCCAGCTATTTTCATCGATCACATCGCCGTCGTGCAATGGGGAAGAAGAAGGGAGGTGCTGAGGCCGATTCCACGGCTACCGCTGCTGCCGCGAAGAAGAAGGGCGGCTCCACCATCGTGGGTACCAGCACTGCCGCCGGTGGGAAGAACAAGGGCGCGGGAACCCGCGTCACGAATGGTGCGTGGCGTCCCTCCATCATCAAGTCTTCGGATCTCCGTCTTCTTCGCCAAGACGGAGTGCTGTACGCCGCCGTCGCCGACGTGCGTGTCCCCGGCAGTGAGATAATTCCTTCTCCTCCCGCTGGTTTTCGAGTGATGTTCTTGGCTTTCATCATTCGCGTCCTCTCTTTGCCCCTGCATCCTTTCTTCAGGGGCCTCCTTTATTTTTACGGGCTTCAGCTCCATCAGCTGTCCCCGAACTATATCCTCCATATCTCTTGCTTCATCACCCTCTGCGAGTGCTGGCTCGGAATCGAGCCGCACTTCGGCCTCTTCAAGCGCCTCTTCAAGTTGAAGCGCCAATCTTCGTCTGGCTCTTTAGTCTATGATGTAGGTGGCTGCGAAATCCACGTCGACCCATCCGCCACCTATTTCGACATCAAGCTCACAGCGTCCGTCCAAGGGTGGAGGGACAAATGGTTCTACATCCGCAACGAGAAGGCTAACGGGGAGCACTTCGGACTCGCACCTTTCGATCCCACGATGCCGTGCAAGAGGAGGCGCTCCTAGAAGAATGTAGTCATGCCTAGCGAGTCTGCGGAGACAGATGTGATGTACGAGCGTCTCTGCGACCTCGAGAGTCACATAGGCAAAGAGGAGGGAGGTTGCGCCCTCATTCGCACGTGGCTATGCCATCGCGTCCAGCCCCTGCAGGCCAGAGTCCACCCCATGTTTCAGTGGGCTGGCGCTGACGATGTCACTCGCGTGTATGCCGATGGTATGTCCGTGAGTGAAGTGGATAAAAGGGTTCGATTGGTCACTATGTACACCGTCAAGGATGTGCTTCCCAGTGAGCCAGTTGTTCCTCCGTTTGACGCTGCTAACCCTCCTCCTGAGGTATAGTTGTGCTACGCAGTAGCTTAGTTTGTCGATTGCTTCTTTGTTGTTTCTTATCTTTGCGATAAATTGTTGTCTGTATGCAGGATTGGGCGGTGTCACCCTGTATGCCCCCTCTTCCTGAGGGGATTATCCCTCGCGAAGCCTTGGAAGAGGACAAGTCGGAGTCGACCGTCCCATCTGATGTGGAGGAGGAAGCCCCCGAGTCCGGTAGTCCGGATACTCGCAAACGTTCGCATAGCAAGGATTCCGACGCGTCGTCTCCTTCGACTCCGGAAGGTGCAGGTGTTGGTGCGGAGTCGCCGATCCCTGCCATTCCCGTGAGTGTCGTGGCGCCTTCTTCTCGCAAGAAGATGCGACTGCCAAAGGAGTCCTCGTCGGAGTCGGGGGAACCAACCTCTGACTTTGATAATTTTGATTGGTAAGTATTCGAATCTTCCTTTTTTTGGTTCTTCTTTGCAGTTGCATTTTCTTGATGTTGATTCTATCTTGTAGTCAGCAGGCGTCGTCATCTTCTGGGATGTCCAATTTCTGAAAGAATCTGGAGTCGCAACCTCCGGTGCCAAGAAAGAGGTTGAGCGTGCTCCTTCTCCTCCATCGGCGGCCCACTCCGGGCACAACTCTTCTAGCTCTCCGCATGAGGGGGAGCATAGAATGGTTGCCCAGATGACGGCACACCAAACAAGTTCGGAGTCATTGGAGGATCATGTAAGTGTAGTATTTCTTCTCCTTGTGCTGCAGCCGATGCTGCTTATGACATCTGATAACTTTGCTGTTTTCTTTGTTGCGACAGATCCTTGTGAAGGAAGCTGCTCATCTGGCGGACCAAGTGCTTGCGATGGGTCGCCAGCATACAATGCTGGATACGCGGTATCGCGTGGTGGAAAGTAAGTACCTTTCCTTCTCATTCTTCTACATCGTTGTCCTGTAGTCGATTGATAGCCAATCCCTTTTATGCTGTCTTGCAGCTGAACATAATCCCCTTCTTCGTGACGCTGCCGCCATGGAAAAGACGCTCGCCGCGGCTGTGAAGAGTCGTGATGAGGCAATCGCGGCGCGTGACGAGGCACAAAAGCGTGAAGATGGCTTCCATGCCTCTATTGCAACTAGGGAGAAGGTGTTCGAAGAACAGCTTTTCTCGATTGCCAAAGCCCTCTTAGGTACCTTGGTTGGATATCATTGTTGTTCTCTTGTTTGGTGTTTTGCCGTTGGCGTTGATGCTTATATCCTGGTGTTGGTTTGTGTACAGATGCTAGCGGTTTGAGCTTCGATCCTCAGGCCCTCCGTCGCGACGACGCTTTGGCGGGTGCGCTTTCAGCAGTCGAGGACCGCAGCGCCGTCATTCAAGATATGCTTTCCAAGGCCAAGGGTGTTCCCAGTCGCCTCCGGGAGGAGCTGATGCCCAAGGCTGAGCTAATCGAGAACATGGACGAGCTGGTGGAGTCTCTCGCCGGGGGTGTTCCTTCCAGCTTCAAGAACTCACTCCGCGCGGCTGGTGCGTCCATGTCACTTGCCATGGTGCAGGCCCACGGAGTCGAGGTTGATCCTGCCGTGGTGTCGAAGGCGATGCCTGTTAGCGCGGACGGCCAGCAGGTAGTATTTGCTCCTTTCGCGACAGCCTGTGGCAAATATGGGCCGCAGCTGATAAACATGGTTGCGAAGTATTCTGAGGAGCTGCAACGCGCTAAGAAGGCGGCGAAGGCTGCGGCATCAAGGGCTGGCGGAAAGTCAGTGGCATCTGATACTGCCACGGACTCGATGAAGCCCCCGAAGCCATCGAAGTCGAAGAAGCCAATCGCTCCTTAGTAGCTTTGTAATAGTTAACTAGTTTATGTCCTTTGTCAAGAACATGCATGTTGGCGAGTGTATCTGCTGATACTTTTGCTAGTCTTGAATGCACTTGAATCTTTTGTCTTCGTGTTGATTTGGTCTTCTTATTTGTTTCTATCTTGGCTTGTGGTAGGGTACATCAAGTGATCCTTTGAGGGAAACTCAGGATCTTTGAATCCAACGACTCAGGGGTTCCCTCGGTTGCGGCACCATGCTGCGGTGACCCGCTGCGGTCTTCGACTCCGCCGGTCTACTGAGTCTTTGACTCCATCACGCGACCCGCAGCCGCGTCAACTACGTCCGTGATTGCATCGACTTCGGCCACGACAACTACCAATAAAGCTAAGTTTCCCTCTACTTAGAGCTGATTCTTTTTTAACTCGCACTCGAAACACTTGGGGGATACGCCCTCTTCGACTAACCTAATGTGCCATAGACTCCACGCGCTCGAGCACCTCATACTCGATAGCCCGAGTAGCTGATTCTGCCTGATCGTCGAATCCTTGAACTCCGAGTGCCTCGGTAAGGTACTGAGACTAAGGGTAATCAGGCTAACGAAAAGGCCTAGCATGCAGTGCAAAAGTGTCGACTCGATTGGCACCAGAATTTTACTTTGCAAACCGACATGCAAATATCCTCTACAAGATACAAGTACTTCACAATTCTTCATGTTTTATGCAGCTTACAAGGATGTTGACTGCGTCGAACTATTCCATTGGGTCCTCCAACAGGAGTCGACAAAACAACTAGGTACGACATACACTCAAGACCCGAGTTGAGTCTCTCCTCGGATAGTTGCATCGCTTGATTCTACACACATGCGACGTTGGCCACGCACCCGATAGAAGCGACTACTTCGACTCCATCTGCATCATCGACTCACCTGGCTAATCGCCGCATAACTCCGCTACGTCGACCACGACTTCATCGTAAATTCGAGCTCCTTATGCGTGAGACGCTGACCTGATGCACTTCCGGTCAGTGGTTTCTCCTCGCATGATTTTCGACTGCGTCTACAAGATACAAGTCTCGAGTCTCTGCCCGAGTCTACAACTCCGCCAGACACCCGGGGGCTACTCCAAACTGGAGCGCTGGTCGTGCATATACAAGATCCTCGAGTGACACGCTCTGAATCCTCACTCGAATCCACGATTTGACTAAGGACTCGGGGGCTACTCCCATAGGGAGCGCTGGCCGCGCACTCAAAGAAATTTGTGAAGATATCCAAGAATTATGAAAACCCTTCACTCGAATCTATGATTTGATTGTGAGCTTCGAGTTACTCCCATAGGGAGTGCTGAAAGCATATTCGACTGAAACAAGCAACAAAAGACGACAGCAGTTGCAAAAGTTCTTTAGTCCCTGCCTGAGTCTTCGACTCAACCAGGCACTCGGGGGCTACTCCCATAGGGAGCGCTGGTCGCGCTCCCCCAGCGCTCCCTATGATTATTTTTCCTTGTACATCATACTATGTGTCGATAACATCCACACTCGAAGGCTTTGGCGACTCCGCCTCATATTTTCTCTGCAAAGAGACTGCGTCTCCTGGGTCACCCGAATCATCTCCGCGATGACAAAATTCAGATGTCGCGCTTACATCGTGAAGATAAGACCTAAATAAGGCCTGGCAATGCATCTGTTGTGCTCTACCAGAAATAATCCGTGCCTACAGGTATGATGAATAAGCCTTGACGGACGCGTCGAGTGCTCAAACTTATACACTGGGATTCGAACTCTATAAGACCTCCGCGGCCTGAGTCGAATTGCGCCAGCAATTTCCAAATTCGAGTCCAGGGACTCGAGTTTGAGTAGGTGGCGTTGTTTTTGCCCTAGAGCAATTAACTGGTCCCAATCCTTCGAGCGCACTAGGCACGTTTACCATCATCCCTACGAACTACTAGAAATTCGATAGGCCCGATGAACTTCCGGGTGAAGTGCCTCGCACTCGACACAATTGTCGACTCCGACATCCTAATGCAAGACTCAAGACTTCTAAGTCTCCATCCGAATCTACGATTCGCATGGACACTCGGGGGCTACTAACATAGGTATGCCCAATAAGCACTAAACTACAGCCTACCTAGTGCAGCTCGACGGGAGGCCCACTCGACGAATTGCCAAGGTCCATGATGCCTATGACGGTTCGACTGGTATGAAGCCCATATGGACACGGACTCCCAACGTACAAGACAAGGAAAGCTCAAGACTAGAGTTGTAATCTAACTTGTAACCAACTCGTATTGGTACCTGAGACCTAGCCTCCCCATATATAAAGGCTAGGAGGATCCAACGAGGAGGACACGCTACACCACAATAGATCTAGACATCGCGACTCCCCCAATAGATAGATCTACGATCTCCCATACGCCAGATCCAATCTGCGCATACACCGCCATCGACGACATTGTAATCCTTCGGATCCTTTATCAATCAAGAGCAGACAAGCAGGAGTAGGGTCCTCTACGAGGCCTGAACCTGGGTAAACCTTGCATCCCTGTGTGCTTGTCTGTTAGCCGATCGAGACTTCTAGCGTTTCCCTCCTTCTCAAAAACCCAAGTCCATAACAATGGGCGTTGATGAGTTAAACCCTCGTCACATAGTATTTTGTGAGGATGCTTCTAACATTTTTTCACATCCTAATAGAACTAAAAAGCCTAGTGTCCCTGTGCTTTCTGTTAGAATTGGTGATCATTGCTATTATGGTTTATGTGATATTGGTGCAAGTTCCAGTGCTATTCCTTATGAGCTTTACAGAGAAATTATGCATGAAATCAGTCCCTGCGAATTGGAAGAAATTGATGTGGTTACTCACCTTGCTAATAGAGAGACCATCTCTCCAATTGGTATTGTACGAGACGTGGAAGTTCTTTGTGGTAAGATTAAGTACCCTGCTGATTTTCTAGTACTTGGTTCAGCTGCTAGTAAAACTTATCCTATTATCTTTGGTAGACCTTTCTCGAGTACTTGTGGAGCTATTATGGATTGCAAAAGGGAGAAAATCTTGACTAAGTTTGATGGGGAATCTTATGAGTTTAATTTCTCTAAATTCGCTAAAGAACCTTGTGAAGAGGAAACCCATAATGAGGATTTTAGAGTTGAACAACTTGCTTCTATTTCTCTTGCTCCTAACAATGCTCTGCAGCAATTTACGGAAGATCATGAAAGTGAAATCTTCATGGAAGAAAGGAATGAGATTTACGAGATTCTCCGTGATCAGCCTAAGATGCTTAAGCATAACTTGCATGTAGAAGACTTGGGTACCACGTTGCCACCTAAAAAGGATCCGGTTTTCGATCTAAAACCTCTCCCTAATGATCTTAAATATGCTTATATAGATGATAAAAAGATATATCTTGTTATTATTAGCTCTAAACTTTCAGGAAAAGAAGTGGAAATGTTATTGTAGGTTTTGAAGAAACACCGAGGAGCTATGGGTTATACTCTGGATGATTTAAAAGGGATTTCAACTACTATATGTTAGCATTCTATCAACATAGAACCAGATGCAAAGCCAGTAGTAGAGCACCTCTCCTTGATGCTGGTATTATTTACCCTATTGCTGATAGTGAATGGGTTAGTCCTGTTCATTGTGTTCCTAAAAAGGGAGGTATTACCATTGTTCCTAATGATAATGATGAGCTTATTCCTCAAAGAATAGTAGTAGGCTATAGGATGTGCATTGATTTTAGAAAAGTCAATAAAGTTACTAAGAAAGATCACTACCCGCTTCCTTTTATTGATCAAATGTTGGAAAGGTTGTCTAAAAAGACCCATTTTTGTTTTCTTGATAGTTATTCTGGTTTCTCTCAAATTGCTGTTAAACAACAAGATCAAGAAAAAACTACTTTTACTTGCCCTTACGGAACTTATGCTTACAGAATATGCCTTTTGGTTTATGTAATGCTCCTGCTACTTTTCAAAGGTGCATGTCTGCTACCTTTCATGGTTTTTGTGAGGAAATTGTAGAAGTGTTCATGGATGACTTTTCTGTCTATGGAACTTCTTTTGATAATTGTCTGCACAACCTTGATAAAGTTTTGTAGAGCTGTGAATAACCTAATCTTGTTCTTAGTTGGGAGAAATGCCGCTTCATGGTTAATGAAGGGATTGTCCTTGGGCATAAAGTTTCTGAAAGAGGCATAGAAGTTGATAGAGCTAAGGTTGACGCCATTGAGAAGATGCCATGCCCAAGAGACATCAAAGGTATACGTAGTATCCTTGGTCATGCTGGTTTCCATAGAAGGTTTATTAAAGACTTTTCTAGGATTTCAAAACCCCTCACTAATCTTCTTCAAAAAGATGTACCCTTCGTTTTTGATGATGATTGTAAGGGAGCTTTTGAAACTCTTAAGAAGGCTTTAACTACCGCCCCTATTGTTCAACCACATGATTGGAGTTTACCCTTTGAAATAATGTGTGATGCTAGTGATTTTGCTGTAGGTGCTGTCCTTGGGCAACGAATTGATAAAAAATTAAACGTTATTCATTATGCTAGTAAGACTTTAGACGCTGCTCAAAGGAATTATGCTACTATTGAAAAGGAATTTCTAGCTGTCGTTTTTGCTTGTGATAAGTTTAGACCCTATATTGTAGACTCAAAAGTCACCATTCATACTGATCATGCTGCTATTAAATACCTTATGACGAAAAAGGACGCTAAGCCTAGGCTTATTAGATGGGTGCTGCTTTTACAAGAGTTTGATCTACATATAGTAGATAGGAAAGGTGTTGAAAACCCTGTAGCTGATAATTTATCTCGATTGGAAAACATCTCTTTTGACCCTATGCCTGTTAATGATAGTTTCCCAAATGAGCAATTAGCCGCAGTAGGGGTAAGCTCGCGAGGGAGCCCTTGGTACGCTGATTATGCTAACTTTATTGTCTCCAAGTATTTGCCTCCAACTTTTACAGCTCAGCAAAGAAGGAAATTCTTCTATGATTTGAGGCATTATTTTTGGGATGACCCACACTTATACAAAGAATGAGTGGATGGTATTATGCGAAGATGTGTTCCATAATATGAACAAAAGGAGATATTGCGGAAATGCCATGGTAGTGCTTACGGAGGACATCATGCAAGAGATAGAACTGCACAAAATGTGCTACAATCAGGTTTCTACTGGCCTACCCTTTTTAATGCCATCGGGCCACTATTCCGCGTCATCCCTGCAAAGTCTTCGGTATGGCCGGGTAGTTGCTAGTCTTGTCGTACAGGGCGTACCGTGCACTGATACGCACATCGTCATGTCTCGTTGATTGGTTCCGGCTACGTTGCCGTAGCCGGCTACTTCTCGCTGACTCGGCTATCATGCGATAGCCGGCCCGTCTTGCCCTGTCCGGCTGCGTCTGGCCAGCCGGACACCATCCAACTGTCTTGTTTCTTGTCCAGTTGGGGTACCTGGGGATCGTCCCCCTGACACTAGCCCCCAAGCGCGTGTGGATTCCGCCCTTAGGCGAAATGTGCGTGCGCTCCTTCCTGTTTTTGAATTTGCGCCCGGTTGTGCTTGGCGGTTGCGCTACTCGTGACGTCAGCGCTGACGCTAGCCACGCGCGCACGCGCCATCATTGCTCTACGGCGGGCAGCGCAACGTCCCGTCGCACGTTGCCTCGGGAAACCGATGTCCGGCGCTTCGGTTCCTGCTCCGGGATCTTCTGCACATCCTGCTTCGGCACACGGGATCTGGGCGGCGGTTGGGGTGGGGGCCGTCCGGATGCGCGCCACGTGGCTCCGCTGACAGTTGCCCTTCCGTCCCTTTAAAGGGATGCTACGGGAGAGGCAGTTCCTTTCCTTCGCTCCCCCGCTGCAGTTTCCCCTTCCCCCCGCGCGCTCCTGCCTCCTCACTCTTGCCTTCTGCACTGTAGCCCGCTGCGCCGCCCGCTTGTCGTCGTCGTCGCTACGGGCCACCGCCACTCTTCCGCCACCGTTCCTCACTGTCAGCCGGAGATGGCCACCGACCACGGGGCTTGGTGCGACTCTGCCGTAACTGAAGACCAAATCGAGAAGTACCGCGCCACCCGCGTTCTCCCGTTGTCGGAGGAGGTGGCGGTGTGGTTGGCGCCGGCGGGGGACGTGTCGCCGCACCCGGCGAAGGGGGAGCGCGTCATCTTCCTCTCCCATATGGCACGCGGGTTCGCCCTTCCGGTGCATCCCTTCTTCTTGACGTTTCTTGCCTTCTTCGATCTCCACCTCCACCACCTCGGCGCCAACGCAATCAGGACGTTGGCGCACTTCATGGCATTCTGCGAGAGTTATCTCGGGATCCAGCCAGATCTCGGGCTCTTCTGCCGGCTCTTCTGAGTCCGGCCGTAGGTGCAATTCACGCAGGGTCCACTAGTCGTCTGCGGTGGCACCTCCATCTACTCCCGCTCGCAGACCGGCTACCCCAAATTCCTTCTTCACGACACGGTACGACTGTGGCAGCAGTCATACTTCTACGTGAAGAACCTCACCAACATCGACCGGATCAATCTTCCGGCTTTCCAGGACGTCGAGTCCAGCCGGCAGAACTGGGACTTGAAGTTCCACCGCGACAAGGCAGAGACGGATGAAATGCTGAAGCGCATGCGCTCCCTCGGCCACTGCCGGCTGACTGGCCTGGACGTAACCCTCAGCCGCATGGCGCAAGCCTTAGTAAGTCGTCTCGCAGGCGTACTCGGTACTCGAAAGTCAATGCTGCTAGCTAATCCATAAGCACGAAAAGAGGGGAGCCCGACTCAAGGTTCACACGGAAAAGGTAGAGTAGAATCGCACACTTGTCTTTAATTGCCTATTGGGTCGCTTCGCTAAATGCTAACTCGACTTGCAACTTTCCTTTCCACAAGAAGTGCCAGTATCGAAGCAAAGGAGCCGGGTGAACATAGGCAGCTTTTCCTATAGGACACAAGTCTTTCTCTAAAGCACGACCCTCCGAAAAGCTCGTTTGCAAGCCGCGAAGAGTTTGATCAACAAGCTCCAAGAAGAACTAACTAAAAGCTTTCATTCTCTGATGGAGGAGTCGGTGACGGCGATCGGAGAGGCTATATTTCTTTAGAGTACTCAAAAAGTATGCTTTTGTCGGAGGGAGATTGCCGGGTCTACCCAACTAATGATGTTGTTGCAGCAGCGAGCGCACAAGATGTGCTACTACTCCGGCCGGCTGGACCCGACCCGACTGTCGCGCCGTGATCCCCGCTACCACAACCTAAGGAGTGGGTGTGGACGATCACCAAGAAGCGACTGCCGGAGAACTGGAAGTTCAGTCTGGCGCCTTACACCCGGGAGAATCGCGTGCCCCGGGTAAGTTCTTCTAGCCGGATGGTTTTTTTGTATTTCTTGCACTTCTTCCTTGTTTCGTTTGACTGATCTTTCGTGTTCGGCAGATGTTCCCTTGCATCATTCGCGAGGAGGGTGAAGCTCCCCTCGAGGAATTCACGCTCGACTTGCCCGAGCCGCGCGCTCGGCAGTCTGGCGAGGAATCGGACGGGGATGGGGATGCCTTCCCCAGCCGGAACGACGAGCCGGCTGCCAATCCTCACCCGGAGGTTGTTGAGGTGGAGGAGGCCGTGCCGACCGTCGCCCCAGCGCCGCGCCCTGCGACGGACGACGAAGCCGGTGGGAGCGGCTCCCGCCGTTCCGGCTCCCGCCGGTCTGCCACGGAGGAGCCAGCTCCTAAGAGGAGCAGGACCAGCGCCCTGCCGCCGAGCCGCCTTGGCCGGAAGAAGGGGCCGCCTCTCGTTGTGCCAGGGTACGTTTTCTCTTGCCTTGTCCTTGTCATTTTTCACTTGTTTCCTTTTCTCCTTCTCCGCCTTCCGCTTACTTGCTTTTCTTTCTGCTGTCTTCTTAGCATGTTGGTCTCTTTTGGAGCCACGAGCCCGGCACGAGCGCCGACCGGGTCGCCGGCCGCCGCTCCGACTACGCCTGCCAGTGCCCCTCCTTCATCCGAGGCGCCTCCTCCGCCTCCTCCTCGAGCTGAACCGGCTGCCTCCGCCGAACCGGAAGGTCCCCAGCCAGAAACGGAGTCCTCGCAGCCGGATGGCTCTTCTGCGGGCACGCGAGAGGCTGCCGGCAAGGAGCTCGTCGTTGTTGGCGATGACAACTCCAACGAGGAGCCGGGGGAGGAGTGGAGGACGGCGGTAGTCGCTGCGAAGGAGTCCCTGGCCGTCAACGCTGTGGACAACGACGCTTCCTCCGCCGCCTCGCTATCGGACCTTGTCGCCACGCTCGAGCTGGCGGTGAAGGAGATCCGGTTGCTGGAGGCCACAGCCGGCAGGAACCGAACCCTAGAGCAGAAGCTTGCCACTACCAACGGGACTTCTCAGAGTACGTTCGCTTCATCCGTCTTGTTCTTCCTTTTTTTACTGATAGCCGGTTATGCTGCAGCCATCCTCGTGTGCGCTCAGCGCGAGATTGATCGCTTGAAGAAAGCGAACAACCGGCTGAGCAAGTCCAATTCCACTCTGCGGCTACAGAATAAGGATTGGCACGCGAGGGTCGACGGTCTGGAAGCCACCATCAAGGAGCGCGACGCCTCGCTCGCCAGCCGGACCGAAGCCTTCGCCCTTCTCGAGGCCCAAAACAAGGACCAAGAGAAGGAGATTAAACGGCTAGCGACAAAGGAGAAGGCTCTGGTGGAGGAGCTGATGCAGGTCAGCCACACGGCTAAGGGTAAGTTCCCTTTTTTCGTCTTCTTTTCTTTCCGGATCCGGTAGCCGGATCTGACCCTTTTTTGTGACAGCCTTTTATCCCAGCATAGACCTGCTGGCCTACAACCGGCTGCAGGAGAACTGGTCGGGAGCGCAGCCGACGGCTCAAGAGCTCGTCGTCCTTCTTGGCGATGAGGCTGCCAAGCTTCGCCAAGCGGCACGGGATGTCTTCTCCTTTGTGTGGCCGGAGGCTCCGGTTCCGGAGACGATGGCGCAGCTGGCTATGAAGGTGGGAGAGGTGCCGGCTGCGGTGGACCGGCTGTGGGACTTGGCGGCGCGAGCCAGAGCGGAGATGGCTTTGGCCTTCATCCTCTCCTTGTACAAGGACGCCCGCGCCGAGAAGATCGACGAAGGCTTCCGCGTCGGTGCTGATCTTGCCGCCATCCGCCAAGCCCATCCGGAGCTCCGCGGATCCGCCATCAAGATCGCCGACTATGTGGATATCGACGAGGTGCTCACCGACTCGGAGTCCATCGGTACTCCTGATGTGGAGGGCTCGATGTCGCCGTCCGCTGGTGCCGGGACCGATCGAGCTCCGCGCCGCCTCCTCCGCCCGAAGCTTCCGCCGGCCAAGATCTTCCTCACGGCAAGGGCCCTGCCGCTTAGTCACTACCCTGGGATGCCGGGTGTAATTGTCTTGCCTTAGATATGCGTGAAACTTGTCTGTCTGTACCGGTTATCCCTAATGCCGGGTAACTTGTGGGAGCTTCGCCTCCTTTTTGTTTGTTTAATATTGAATTTGCCTGAGTTTCCTTCAACTTGTGCTTCGAATTTTCTTTCGACATTGTGCCGGTTGACTTTATCCGGCTTACTTTGTCTGGCTACACTCCTTTAGCCGGAGGAACTACACCTCCAGTGGGGGCACGCCAGCGCACCCACTGGGTGTAGCCCCCGAGATTCGGAGTAGCTGGCGCAGCCAGGTGCTTTGAATCTTCCTCGTTTTCCCTAAGTCTTCTAACTTTATCCGGCTAGACTCGTCTTAGTCGGCTGCTTTCGTTGGTTGAACATCTTCAACCGGAGGAACTAACATTCCAGTGGGGGCGCGCGAGCGCACCCACTGGGTGTAGCCCCCGAGATTCGGAGTAGCTGGCGCAGCCAGGTGCTTCGAATCTTCCTTGGCCTCTCTTCACCTGCCCTTCCCCTCACCTGGGCTACGAACGGCCGGCTAAGCGCCTTTAGTCGGTCAGGAACTACAAGATTCCACTGGGGGCGCGCGAGCGCACCCAGTGGGTGTAGCCCCCGAGATTCGGAGCGCTTGATGAAGGCAAGGACTTCAAATCTTCTTCTTCTTTCCTTCCTAAATTCTGACTCAAGATAGTCGGACAAGAATGTACATACACATACACATATGTCCTCATAGGTTAGTAGGTTAGTCTGCCAAATTGTAGCCGGAAAATGGCTTGTTTTTTCGAAAACTAGCTTGTGCCTCTCTAGACACTTGGTCGCTTTCCCGTGTGCTCTGCTGTTTTCGCTACGTCCTCGTCGGGGAGCCGGGTTGCGGTCTGCAGCCGGAATCGAAGGGAGCTGACAGTACATTGCGCACAGTACTAACGGCTTAGCAGCTGGATTGGTACGAGCTAGTTGCAGGGCCGGGACGCCCGGTCTGTTGCATCTCCTCCCCGTTTTTCGTGTGGGATGCCTCGGGCTTTTGCTCTTGCTAGCCGGACAGCCGGGTTGCGGTCTGTAGCTGAGACGAAGAGTGGGCCTCTGACATTGTCGCACACTACTCAGCCGGTTTGTTGACTTAGCAGGCCGGGCCAGTCGGCGAGCCCCCGGGTAGGGGTTGCCGGAGCCGGAAAACTTGAACCGGAAAATAGATGTACACATATTTCTAGCAAGGAGCCCCCGAGATTCTCGTAGGGGTCCGCATTTTCATTCATGGGGTTTTCGGGATACATGCACTGCCTAGCGACTAGGTGTAAAACGGGCGCAGCAAGGCCGCGTTCCAGGGACGCTCGGTCTCCTCGTCTGATTTGTCCATCTTGTTCTTACGCAGCTGCTGCGCGTCGATGAGGTAGTAGGAGTCGTTGGGCAGCGCCCGACTGATGATGAAGGGGCCCTCCCAGGGTTGCGATAGCTTGTGCATGCCCTTCGTGTCTTCCACCAGCCGGAGAACCAGGTCGCCCTCGCGGAATGCGACTGGGCGGATCCGGCTTGAATGGTAGCGACGTAGTCGCTGCTGGTACAGGGCTGATCTGGACAGGGCCAACTCGCGGGCCTCCTCCAGGAGGTCCACTCTGTCCTCCCGCGCCTCCTGGTTGGCTTTTTATCATACAGGAGCTTGCGTGGGGAGTCGAACTCGATGTCGGCGGAGAGGATGACTTCCGATCCGTAGACCAGGAAGAACGGCGTGTAGCCGGTTGACCTATTCGGCGTGGTTCGGAGGCTCCACAGCACAGCCGGAAGTTCCTCGATCCAACATCCAGGTGACCGCTCCAATGGCTCGATGAGGCGTGGCTTGATGCCGGCTAGCACCAAACCGTTTGCTCTTTCGACTTGCCCGTTGGACTGCGGGTGTGCGACAGAGGCAAGGTCTAGCCGGATGCCCTTGTTGCTGCAGAACCGGGCTAAGGCCCCCTTGGCGAAGTTCGTGTCGTTGTCGGTGATGATGATGTTGGGGTAGCCGAAGAGGTTGATGATGTCGGTGAAGAAGGTAACGACTGTCGCCCCATCCAGCTTTCGGATAGGCTTGGCCTCGATCCACTTCGTGAACTTGTCCACCGCCACCAGTAGGTGGGCCATGCCCGTGCGCACTCGCTTGAAGGGACCGACCATGTCGAGGCCCCAAACCGCGAAGGCCAGGTGATCGGTATGGTCTTGAGTACCAAAGTTGGCATGTGCCTGAGCTGCCCGAAGCGTTGGCACCCATTGCACGCGCGGACCAGCTGCTCAGCATCCTCGAGGGCGGTGGGCCAATAGAAACCATGGCGGAACGCCTTGGCGACTATCGCCCTTGACGAAGCGTGATGCCCGCACTCGCCCTGGTGGATATCCCTGAGTAGCCGGTAGCCCATGTCCACGTCAACGCATCTTTGGAAAATGCCAGATACGCTACGCTTGTACAGTTCACCGTTGATGATGGTGTACGTGTGCGCGCGGCGACGGATTTGCCTGGCCTCCACCTCGTCATCCGGAAGTTCTCCATTGGCGATGTAGTCCATGAAAGGTTGTGCCCAGGATGGCACTTCCCGAATGACGAGGACGCTCCTGTCCTCCGGTTGGCGGATGTTGGGAGGTCGTCCGGGTTGCGTACCCGGGACGGCGGCCCCCGAGCTGCTTGATGAACCGGCAGCCCCCGGGTCTTGCGAGCCGGAGGGCACTGCCTTGCCGGAGTTGGTGCGGGTCTTCTTTTTTGGCAGCTCTGCCGGCTCCGCTTCTGCCGCTCCGTCAGCCAGAGCACTCCCTGCCCAGGTGATGGAGTCCGATTCTGGTGACGGGATGATGGACGGCTTGCGTAGGTGCTCGAAGGAGACCCCCGGTGGGATCGCCTGCCTGGTGGATCCGATCTTGGAGAGTGAATCGACTGCCTCGTTGTTGACAAAAGGGATGTGGTGGAATTCGCATCCGTCGAAGGAGGCGCTGAGCTTCTGGATGTGGAACCGGTAGAGGGCCATGTTTGCATCTCTGGTGTCCCATTCTCCGGACACTTGCTGCACCACCAGATCTGAATCGCCGAAACACAGGATCCGGTTGACACCGATCTCCTTGGCTAGCCGGAGTCCGTGCGCTAGTGCCTCATATTCGGCTACGTTGTTGGAGGCCTTGAAGTAGATCTGCAGCACGTACTCCAGCCGGTCCCCCTTGGGCGAGGTGAGCATGATGCCGGCTCCCAAGCCCCCGAGCATCTTCGACCCGTCGAAGTGCATCTTCTAGTGGTCCGAATCCGGAACCCGTGGGAGATATTGGGTCTCAGCCCAGTCGACGAGGAAGTCCGCCAATGCCTGTGATTTAGTCGTGAGCCGGGGCTCGTACTGGATGGAGTAGGCGGCGAGCTCGATGTCCCATTTGGCGACTCGGCTGGTGGCGTCTTTGTTGCCGATGATTTCTGAAAAGGGTGCGGTGCACACGACCTTAATCGGATGCTCCTGGAAGTAGTGCTTGAGCTTCTTGCATGCCAGGTACATGCCATAGCACATCTTCTGATAGTGGGGGTAGTTCTGCTTGGAGAGGGAGAGAACCTCCCTGAGGTAGTAGACAGGTCTCTGAACCGGCTGAGCCTTGCCTTCCTCAGGGCGCTCCACCACCAGAACGACGCTGACGACCCGGCTGATGGCTGCTATATAGAGCAACATCGGCTCCTTGCTAGCCGACGTGGCTAGAACCGGTGCTGTGGATAGCATGCGCTTGAGGTCGCGAAACGCGGTGTCGGCTTGCGAAGTCCAGGAGAATTTGTCCGTCTTCTTCATCAGCTGGTACAGCGGGAGTGCCTTCTCCCCTAGCCGGCTGACGAAACGGCTGAGGAAAGCCAGGCCTCCGGTGAACTTTTTGACTCCAAGCAGGTTCCTGGGCGGCTGCATCCTCTCGATGGCCGCGATCTTCTCCGGGTTCGCCTTGATGCCTCGCTGTGATACGAGGAAACCAAGGATCTGGCCGAACGGCACTCCGAAGACGCACTTCTCCGGGTTCAGCTTCATCTGGTATTGGCGGAGGTTGCCAAATGTCTCTCCCAGATCCTCGAGGAGGGTGCGCTTCTCCTTGGTCTTGATGACCACGTCGTCCACGTAAGCGTGCATGTTTCGGCCTATCTGCGAGTGCAAGCATTTCTGCATGCATCGCTGATAGGTGGCACCTGCATTCTTTAGGCCGAAAGGCATGGTTACGTAGCAGAAAGCCCCGTAGGGGGTGATAAATGATGTCTTAATTTGATCAGCCGGGTTTAGCCGGATCTGATTGTACCCAGAATAGCAATCTAGAAAAGACAACAAGTCGCAGCCGGCCGTGGAATCGATGACTTGATCGATACGGGGCAAGGCGAAGGGGTCTTTCGGGCACGCCTTGTTCAGGCTGGTGTAGTCGATACACATGCGCCAGGTCTTGTTCTTCTTCAGTACCAAGACTGGGTTTACCAACCAATCCGGGTGGTACACTTCCATGATGAACCCGGCTGCAAGGAGCTGGGTGATCTCGTCACCGATTATCTTCCGCTTCTCCTCTGCGAACCGGCGCAGAGGTTACTTGACCGGCTTGGCATCTGGTCGCACATGAAGTGAGTGCTCGGCGAACTCCCTCGGCACACCCGGCATGTCCTTGGGGGACCATGCGAAGATGTCCCGATTCTGACGGAGGAAGTCAACGAGCGCGCCTTCCTATTTGTTGTCCAAGCCGGCACCAATGGTGACGAACTTAGTCGGGTCGGAGGGGTCGAGCATGATCCTCTTCGTCTCCTTTGCCGGCTAGAAAGCTCCTTCTCCAGCCGGTTTGCTGCTAGCCGGTATGTCCTGCTGGGCCATGGCCACATTGCGCATGATCACGCGCTTTTCTTCGGCTATGATGAGGGCCTCTGCCAGTTTGGAACCGGCTGAGGCGCACTCCATCGACCGCCTGAAGCAGCCGGCGATGGTGATCACTCCATGGGGTCCTGACATCTTCGTCTTGAGGTACGCGTAGTGGGGGATGTCCATGAACTTGGCAAGGGCGGGGCACCCGAGGAGAGCATGGTAGGAGCTCGTCAGGTTTACCACCTCGAACCAGATTGGTTCGTGGCGGAAGTTTTCCTCGGTCCCGAAGATGACGTCCAGCTGGATTTTCCCCAGCGGGGCGCAGGCTCGCCCCGGCAGTACGCCGTGGAACGTCGTGGTAGTCGGGCGCAGGTCGCTTTCGTGAATGCCCAGCTTCTCCAGTGAGGACTGGTAGAGGAGGTTGAGGCTGCTGCCTCCGTCGATGAGGACGCGCGAGAATCGGCAGGTACGCACGTGGAGACGATGAGGGGGTCAAGCACCATGGCGTAGCCCCCGGGAGTCGGAAGATGCTCAGGCTGGTCTGTCCGGCCCAGGTGATGGGGGTTTCCGACCAGTTCGGGTACTGGGGGACCGGAGAGACGATGGCATTGACTTCCTTGGAGCGTTGCCTGCGGCTGTGCTTGTCATCCTGCTCTGTCTCGAAGATGTGGTAGGCGGCATGCGGCTGGGGGTAGCCGTTGTTGTTGTTGCCGCCGTTGCTGCCGTTACCATCATTGCTGGCTCCTCTAGCCGATGGTGGAGGTCCACCAGGAGGGGGAGGGGGGAGACGAGGCTCGTTACCCTGGTCTTTTAGCTGGCGGGTCTAGCTGCAGTTCCGGGTGGTGTGTGTAGCCGGTTTGAAGGGACCGCTATGCCACTTACACGGGCCGTCAAACATCTGGTCGAAGGTGAGCCATGGCTTCTGCCTTCTTGCCTCATTAGCCGATGCGTCGGGTGCGCCCTCCACAACATTGACCATCCGCACGTGGTAGCGAGGCTTCTGTTTGCCCGGCCTGGCGGTCCCCATGGAACCGGTTGTCGTTGCCGTGGCGTCGGGAGTATCCGGCTTCTCCAGCCAGATTGCTCGTTCGGTCGCGAGCCGGCTCCATAGGAGTCGGACGCCCGTCCGCGTTTACTCGGAGGGGCTTCTTCATGGCGGCATCCGTCGTGGCGTACTGGTCCACAACCGTCATGAGCTCTGCCATGGTTTTCGGCTCGTCACACAGTAGCCGGTGGCGAAGCATGGTGCCTTCTCGGCAACCCTCGATGAAGAAACTGATGGCTTGGCTCTCCAGGATGCCCTCACAGGTGTTGCGCAGCTCCATCCACTTGGCGAGGTACTCGCGGTCGGTCTCGCGGTGACCCTGGGCGCACAAGGCCAGGTCGCGCGGGCTCCCTGGACGTTTGTACGTGTCGTTGAAGTTGCGGACGAACACCTTCTCGAAGTCAGCCCAGGCGTTGATGCTATTGGGCGCAAGGCTGTTGAGCCACGTCCTTGCCGGCCCGGTTAGCATGAGGGGAACGTAGCGCACGGATGTGCGCTTGTTCCCATGGGCGATGCCGACTACCGTAGCGTAGTCGGTCAGCCAATCTTCCGGCTTCATGCTGCTGTCGTACTTGCGGGTGTCCCTAGGCAAGGAGAATTTATCCAGAAACGGCTCATTCCGGATGCGGGGTCCGAAACAAACTGGACCGGTAGAGTCTTCCTCCTCCGTGACGTGCGCTTGGGCGAGGAGCTCGATGCGGTCACGGGCATCCGGACAATCCGGGTTCGGCGCTCCCACCCGGCCCGAGAGATGGGACCCGGCTGGTCTGGGCGCTCCGGTTGGTGGAGGGGGAGGCCGCGGGTTGCTGTTCACCGTCTGCTCCTGGCGTGGCTGGACCTTGTTGCTAGAGCTGCGACGCCTGCTGCAGGCCTTAGCCGGCGGAGGGGAGGACACCTGCTGGGTGTCGCGTGGCGCGCCCCTGCTCTTGGCGGGAAGCTTTCTCCCCCTGGAGTAGCTGGGGTCCTCCTGCATCTGCCGGTTGGCATCAGCCTGCTCGTTCGCGATGCAGAGGAGCTCCTGCACGCGAGCATGCTGGCGGGCTCGCTCCTCGCCCTCCAGACTGGGTAGTTCTTCTGCCGCGGCTCGTGCCGCGCGCAGGTTCTTGATGGGCGTGCTGTAGGTGGGCCGGATGAGGGCGGGTGCGGGATCCGGTTCCCCATCCTTTTCCATCCTACCGCCTAGCTCGCCGCCCTGGCGCCGCACCTGGCCGCGCCGGCTTGGTTCCGCGGTAGCCGGAGTGAAACCGTGCGCGCGGTCGTACTCACGCCGGGTGATCTCGAGTTGCTTGCGGGCTGCCGCTAGCTCCATGGCCTCTTGGAGGAGGATCTTTCTCTCCATGGTGACGTTGGCCTCCGCTTCCTCCGGGTTATCCCCGAGGTTAACCGGCGTCAGGAGCTGATCAATGGCATCTTCCACCGGGTTCCGAGGCTGCGGGGGAGCAGAAGTTCCGACCTCGTCCACGCCTCGCTCCCGTGGCTGGCGGGGATGAGAGCTGGAGCCGGCCATCATGACCTCCACGCCGCAGGATGCGGCGGAGGCGCTACCGCCTGGGCGCGGCAGCTCCACGACAGAGACGATTTCCCTAGGAAAACGCTCCAGAACAGTGGCGACGTAGACAGGGAGGTCGCCGAATAGCAGGACGGTTCTGTTCGCCGAGAAGGAGGTTTCGGCGAAGCAGGAGGCATTGTCGATGACGCAGTCGAATTTGTCAAGCGTGAGCACCAGGCCGGAGGCCACGCGCTCACCGGCTGAAGTGCGGGGTCCCGTGCGGAACGTGACTCCGGTCGAAGCCATCTTGCCCCACGGTGGGCGCCAACTGTCGTTGTATTGGGAACGACAGTACCTAAGAAGGTTAGATAGAGGTGTGGGGACTAGCAGGGAAGTTATCAACGGTGTCCGCATGCGGGATTGGATACAAGCGAGCGTAGATGGACGCAGGAAGTACCCAGGTTCGGAGCCCTCGTGGTGAGGTAAAGCTCCTACTCCTGCCGGATCTGACTAAGTGGGATATACGAACTACAAGTGCTCCTCAAGCTGTATTCGCTAGCTACTACCTTAAATGCTACCAGACCAACCCTTTCTACTGAGGCCTTGCCTCTCCTTATATAGGCAGAGAGGCAAAGGTCTCACTAGCTAGTCCGACTAGTGGACCCCACAGGCGGGTCCCGGCCGGCTAGTCATCTACAGTATCTAGTACGGCATGTCACGTCGGAGTGTGAGGGGTATGGCTGTCGTGGGCACAGTGGACACCGTGCGAGCCCGTCATCAACATCGGGCCACTGTTCCCGGTCATCCCCGCAAAGTCTTCGGTATGGCCGGGTAGTTGCCAGTCTTGTCGTCGTACATGGCGTATCGTGCACTGATACGCACGTCGTCCTGTCTTGTTGATTGGTTCCGGCTACGTTGCCGTAGCCGGCTACTTCTCACTGACCCGACTATCATGCGATAGTCGGACCGTCTTGCCCTGTCCGGCTGCGTCTGGCCAGCCAGACACCATCCGACTGTCTTGTTTCTTGTCCGGTTGGGGTACCTGGGGATCGTCCCCCTGACAGCATAAGTGCTGCTGCAAGTTTCAGGATGCTGGAAACCACGATGTCCTTTGTTGATGGGAAGCCCTTACCCTGGAAGTCGGACGAAGATGAGATATTACCACCACCACCGAAGGAGTAATTCGTCATCAGGTTTGGCATCCCCTTGGTTTGTTCCAAGCTTGGGGGAGTGTTGCGGTATCACATCACTATCTTCTATCTTTTTACCTTATTAGTAGAGTCATATCATGAATAGAGAAGTTATTATGTAGGATAGTTTGCATTATGGAAGTGCCCCCTCTCTCGTTAGATATGTATCCCTTGGTGTGAGTTGCCGTTATGGAATATTAATGAGAAGTTCTATCATTTACTCTTTTGCATAGCTTATATTAGTTTTCAATTCGTGGTTATATGATTGATCTTGTTGTTAGTATTGGTAGCACTTTGGGATCATTGAGTTAATTTAGTTGGTTTTGGCAAACCTGGCTTGGTCAGTAGCAACACTATTTTTGAGAGTTGAATGAAAAATATAAAAGTACTCTAAAGAAAAAATAATTTCATCATCTTTCTTTCTTGATTTGCTCATAAGTCTAGTATTCTCTAGTTAAGATCTTTTGTGCTTCCAAGGAAGATTGCATGTTTGTCTTTATCATTGTATGTTTGTTTGTTTCCTTCAACTCTTGTACTTGCTACCCAGCCTTGCTAGCCAAAAACCTGTACTGAGAGGGAATTCTTCTCGTGCATCCAATCCTTAAACCAAAACCTTTGCCATTTGCGTCCACCATACCTACCTATTAGCATTATTGCTATTCCAAGTAAATTCGTGTTTTATCTACCTCCCAAATTAAATTTGTTATGTGAAAATTAGTGATTAAAGCTCTCACGAACTTGATGGCACACTTTACTTTCTTGCATCTAATAAACTTGAACCATTGTGCTCATCTATGTTGCGTATATGCTTGCGCTTTGTGAGTTTTGAATTAGCAGAACCATGCTGTCATGGGGAACGCTTTCAACATTGCGCTGGTACTTTGTACCTAGTTGATATCATGTTCTTTTGTCTATGGATGTCGTCGGTGTGAAATGAAAGGGGAGCTTGTAAGTCCATGGAGTTATGCATGTGTGTTAGAGAAACGCCCGGGCCGCTGGTCTAATCCATGCTGACATGGTGGAAACCTGCAGCATAAGCATAATGAGCATCTATGAAGCATTCTTCTTATAAAAAAAGAGTCCGATATTGAGAAAAGGAGAAAAAGAAAAAAAAAGATTATGAAAAGAGGAAAGAGAGAAAAAACACCATATTCCCATGGTAAATAAGAAGATTGCTGAGATGTTTGTTGTCTGCTTGCCTTGTCATTTTGATATGGGGATTCTTCCGTATCATCGAGCAAGGGGTACCCCGTTGGCAGTTCTCTAAGATACACATATGCTTACGATGACAAGAACTTACCGGTGACTAAACTTGAGTAGCATGAGGAGCGGCCCTCGTATTCAAGGGACATGAGATTCTCAATTTACAACTTGTCAATGCATATCCTCGTATTTGATCACTTTAACCTTAATCACCTAAAGATGCCTATGATAGGGGCAATGAGAGCTGAAAGCTAGTAAGTATCATAATTTTTGGGAGCTCTTTATGAGACTTGCAATCCCTGCTTCCCTCTGCGAAGGGCCTTTCTTTTTTTACTTTGTAGTTGAGTCAGTAAGCCTATTCCCTTCTATCTCAGCAAGTATTTGAGTTGTTGTGTTTCATTCATTGATATGATGATCTATCCAATCATGTTTCTTATGTTCTTTGTTTTGCACATTGCTCTTATCTTGATGTTTACTACTTTGAAAGCTATCACTGAAAACTAGTTATTTGTGAACTTCAGCAAATTATCAACTATTCTTCTACCAAGAGCTAAGTTTGCCATTACCAATTATGATTCACTTTATGTATCTTTATTGTGTTTCCTTTACTCATTGCAAGTTGAGTTATGTAATAGTGAGTTGTCTTTTATTATGATCTATGTATTGATGAATGTGATGCTTCTTGTCCGTATTCTTTTATCGACTCTACACTCCATAAACCTGAGGTCATGTTTATTGAGCTCAGTTTCGCTTGGGGACAAGCGAAGTCTAAGCTTGGGGGGAGTTGATACGTCCATTTTGCATCACTATTCTATGTCATAATTCACTGTTATTCATTGATATATTTCGTATTGAGAGGTGATACTTATGTTATTTCATCTATTTTTGCATGGTTGATGACTTTTGGAGCATGGACAACTGCAGTCAGGATTCTGATGGAAAAGGTGATGTTTGGAGGCAAAATTCACGAAGATCAAAAAATTCGGGAAAATATATGGAAAATCCTATTTTTTTAGAAGACGAAGGAAGCCAAAAGGGGGGCTAGAGATGGGCCACAGGGGGCCCACACCACCCGCTAGCGTGGGCCAGCCTAGGCCGCACCACCAGGTGGTGTGGCCACCCTGGTCCACCCAGGCACTCCCCTCTGGCGTATATATTCCTCCCGAAACCCTAAGACTCAGAGAGCAACCACATAAAGATTCTGCCGTCTCTGCGGGGCAGAAAACACCGAGAGAGAAAGATCTCTCCGGCAGATAGATTTCTGCCGAGGGAATTCCTTCCCAGAGAGGGAGATCGTCGCCATCAACACCACCATCAAGCTGGACTTCATCGGGATCATCATCATCATCACCACCACCATCAGCACCATCATCACCATCTCCATGTTGCTCTAACAATCGGGTTGAATCTTGCATAGTTCATAGGGGAAACTTTCTCGGTGTTGATTACTCTTTGTAGTTGATGCTATTGAGTGAACCATTGAATTATTGTTTATGTTCAGATTGTTATACATCATTATTCCATCGCTGATCATGATCCATATGATGTCTTGTGAGTAGTTCGTTTTGTTCTTGAGGACATGGGAGAAGTCATGTTGTTAGTAGTGGAGTTGTGTTGAGAAAGATTAAATGGTTTGATATTTAAGTTGTGGTGTACTTCTTCTAGTGGTGTCATGTGAATGTCAACTACATGACACTTCACCTATATGGGCCTAGGGGAATGCATTGTGTATTTGGATACTAATCGTAGGGGTTTCCGGAGTGACAGAAACCTGAACCCCCGTTAGGAAACCATTGCACAAGGGACGTAAGGGTCTTAGAGTTTAAAGTTGTGGTTAGGTTTCTACCTTAATTACTTTATTGTACTTACGGATGTTTGCAAGGGATATAATCACAAGTATGTATTAGTCCTAGGAAGGTCGGTACATTATCACAGGTTCACCCACACAACACTTAGCAAGCTAAAGAAGATTAATCAACTATATGAAGCAAAAGCACTTGACAGTCTTCCCATCTGTCCTCAAGAACATTTGGTCATCTTAAGTAATACCACCAGCTTGTCCTTTGGTTCATAAAGGATTGGGAAACTTGCTGCATTCATTCCTACTGTCTTTTGTTTACTCGTACTTTGTTTACTTGCTTTATAAAAAAAACCCTAAAAATCCGTTTGCTAAGTATTTGCAGAGAATTCTTGATCCATACCACTAGCCAGCACCTTCTGCTCCTTGTTGGGTTCAACGCTCTTACTTATCGAAAATACTACGATACACCCCCTATACTTGTGGGTCATCACTATGCAAGGGAATTTTGTAAGAAAATAAATTATTGAAACCAGAGGCTAGTAGCATAGAAAGGCAAAACAAGTGCAATATAAAGACTTTCAGCATAAAGCGAGGAAACTTAATATTATTGAGATGCATAGAAACATGTTTCCCTCTCTCATAATAACTTTTAGTATCATGCATAAATTTAACGATATAACTATCACATGAACCATTGTAACAATGATCACTTATTCTGACAGAAAACACAGGGACAGTAGCTTTCCTAGTTCCACTAGGATGTGAAACAATATTAGAAGTATCCTTACAAAGGATAATGTGCCCATACTTTACATTTTTAGAGACAGAGTCTTTCTCAATTGCTACTACAGGTTCAACATCTATTTGTTCATCAGGTTCTATAGCTGACTTTGTACTTTTGTTAACCATACTAGTTATCATAGAATGCTCCTTTACCTTAACAGGGAAAGGTATTTTCTCTATGTAAGGTTCAGGTAAAATACGATCAACGGTATAAACCTCAGTATTTCTAGCAGGAACACAATTAACAATATCTTTATATGGCTCATGATACTTGTTCCATTTATTTTTAGGAATTTCAATATACGAGGAAAAATCCTTAAAACAATTGCAATACTTTGAGAATCAAGACCATAAGCATTACTAGTATTATGAAAGTCATCAGTTCCCATAAAAGATTTAATGCATTGATAATCAAAATTTATACGTGACTTTCTTCTTTTATCATTCTCCCATGCTTCAACATTGTCTTGAATATGGTCTAGAAGATCCCATTTAACTTATTCTTCCATATGTGTAAATGATCCAGCATAAGAAGCATCCAATAGATCCTTATCATGAAGAGAAAGCCTTGCATAAAAGTTCTTGATAATAATATTATTAGGGAGCTCATGAGTAGGACATTTGAGCATTAGTGACTTCAATCTCCCCCAAACTTGGGTGGTACTCTCTCCATCACGAGGCCAAAAGTTATATATTTGATGCCGATCTTTATGAATCTCACTAGGAGGATAAAATTTGGAATAAAATAGAGGTACAATTTCCTCCCATTCAAGTGATTGGCCATTCTTTAGCAACTTACACCATTCCTCAGCTCTGCTTTTCAATGATACAGAGAATAACTTTTTCTTAACTTGATCTGTGGTAATACCTGCAAACTTGAACAATCTGCATAATTCGCGTATAAAAAGCAAATGATCATCGGGATGGACAGTTCCATCTCCAAAATAGTAGTTATCCATAACACGATCAACAATTTTTGTAGGTATTTTAAAAGGATCAATTTTAGCAGGTGGTGGTTCATCTACTACCTTATCAGTGGTAGTAGCATTCCGAAATAAGAAACTAAGTGAATTATCCATATCGAGAATAAAGTAACAAACAGAAATAAAAATACTCATAGTAGAAGTTTCCTTTACTAGTTCCACTCTTCAATAGCTCTTCACTCCCCGGCAACGGCGCCAGAAAATAGTCTTGATGACCCACAAGTATAGGGGGTGTATCGTGGTATTTTCGATAAGTAAGAGTGTCGAACCCAACGAGGAGCAGAAGGTGTTGACGAGTGGCTTGGATCAGGAATTCTCTATAAATACTTAGCAAACAGATTTTTAGGGTTTTTTGATAATGCAGATAAATAAAGTGTGAGTAAATAAAAGACAATAATAATAATTGCAACAAGTGTCCCAATCCTTTCTTTAGCAAAGGACAAGCCGGTTGTATTACTTAAGATGACCAAACGTTCTTGAGGACACATGGGAATACTGTCAAGTGCTTTCGCTTCATATAGTTGATTAATCTTCTTTGGTTGGATAAGTGTTGTGTGGGTGAACCTGTGCTAATGTACTGACCTTCCTAGGACTAATACATACTTGTGATTATACCCCTTGCAAGCATCCGCAACTACAATAAAGTAATTAAGATAAAAACCTAACCACAACCTTAAACTTTGAGATCCTACACTCCCTTATGCAAAGGTTTCCTAACAGGGGTTCAGGTTTCTGTCACTATGCCAACCCCACGATTAGTAGCCAAATACACAATACATTCCCCTAGGCCCATAAAGGTGAAGTATCATGTAGTCGACATTCACATGACACCACTAGAAGAATAACACCACAACTTAAATATCAAACCATTGAATCTTTCTCAACACAATTCCACTACTAACAACATTACTTCTCCCATGTCCTCAAGAACTAAAAGAACTACTCACAAGACATCATATGGATCAATATCAGAGTTGAAATAATGATAAATAACAATCTGAACATGAACAATAATTCAATGGTTCCACTCAATAGCATCAACTACAACAAGTAATCAACACCTTGAAAGTTTCCCCTAAGAACTATGCAAGATTCAACCTAGCTGTCACAGCGGTACGAAGTGATGGTGATGGTGCTAATGGAGATGATGGTGGAGATGATGATGATGATCCCGATGAAGTCTAGCTTGATGATGGTGTTGATGGCGACGATATCCTCCTTCGGGAAGGAATTTCCTCGGTAGATTTCTGCCTGCTAGAGAGCTCTTTCTCTCTCTGCAGTTTTCCGCCCCGCAGAGGCTGCAGAATCTTTCTATGGTCGCCCCCCGATTCTTAGGGTTTCGAGGGGATTATATATGCCAAAGGGCAATGCTGTAAATGGGCTAGGGTGGCCACACCACCTGGTGGCGTGGTCGGGGGACCCGCGCCACCAGGGGGTGTGGGCCCCCTGTGGCCCATCTCCACTCCTCCTTTTGGCCTCCTTTGTCTTCTAGAAAAATAAGAATTTCCATATATTTTCTGGGATTTTCTGATCTTCGCGAATTTTGCATCTAGACAATGCTTTTTCCATCAGAATCCTGACTCCCGTGGTTCATCCTCCAAAAATCATCAATCATGCAAAAATAGATGAAATAACATAAGCATCATCTCTTAATATGAAATATATCAATGAACAATAGTAAATTATGATATAAAATAGTGATGCAAAATGGATGTATCAGATATACATCCATAGAGAACATACCCTTGAAGACCGACAAAGTGTAACGAGGTTGAACTCGTGGATGATGTAGTCGAACGCTTACCGATCTCAGGATCGAGAAGAAGTCCAGCGCCACAACTCCGCAGTGCATCCATGATCTCACACATGTTCATGCCACCAAACAACCTCCACCTCCTCGCTCAGTGATGCAGCGGAAGCAGCAACTCCTTCTAGATGAAATGCCACCAGGAACGTGTATCTCACTAATCCAAGACCATGGGGAAATAATTCTAGACGAGGAGAGTGATCCTTCACGAGGAGGTGTGAGTGAGAAGGAGGGAGAGGGGCATTTTATAGGAGAGGGGGGGCAACCCCCTCCCCATTTCCGGCATCCATGGGGCGTTCCCCCACCTCTTCCTCATTCATGTGGTGGAAGCTCCACTCACATAAATTTGGCCCTCCATTTTCACCACTCAAAATCTCACTCAAAATGCATTAAATTTCCACCAAATTTAAGGCAACTCTCATTTAATAAAACTCTTTTATTTATTTTATTCAGAATTTTGTTAATTACTTTAATTAACAAATATTCACATAAAACCCCCTGCAACATTTCAATATCACATGTAGAACCAATTTTAGCAATTTCACCCGGAACAATTCCGGTGTCCATTATTGAAATAATTCCATCGCTTTGCAATTCTTTCATATAGAACATATTTTCTCCAAATGGTGTTGGTAACCCTTAAGTGTGTCACCCTATGGTTCGCGAATAATGCAGACATGATCGAGACCATTCTCGGATCAATAATCAAAAGCGGGACCTGGAGATCCATACTAACTCCCACACATTCGATGATGACTTCTGTGATCGTGAGAACCTCTAAAGATAGTAACTTAATACCTTTGTCTCGCGATATATTACATCTCCATATTCGATCATCGGTATCTCAATACCTAGTTTGATCTCGTTACCGACATGCACTATTTTCTTGTTCCCGTGATATAACATTCTAGTGATCACATCACTTGCTTGCAAGCTATGTTAATGTAATATTACCGAGAGGGCCCAGAGTATATCTATCCATCATCGGGATGGACAAATTCCACTCTTGATCCATGAGCCTCAACATAACACCTTCGGAGTATCTGAAGCCACCTTTATAGTCACCCTTTTATGGTGTGATGTTTGGTGTTATCAAGTCACTCTTCCGGTGTTAGCAATTAACATGATCTCATGGTCTAAGGACTAAGATTACTTCGTATGTTGTTATAGCAATGTAAACACAATGACTTTGATCGTAATGCTATAATTCAGATGAATGTTCATCACATCATTCACCAATGTTTGTGACCATGTTATTAACAACATCCAATGTCCATGATTAGGAAACCTTGATCATCTTATTAATCAGCGAGCTAGTTTATAAGAGAGGCATAACTAGGAACCCTTTATTTGTTTATTAAACACACATGTATTAATATTTCCTATCAATAATTATAGCATGCAAAATAAACATCTATCATATACTTGGAATACATATAATAACAACTTTATTAATGCATCTCAGGGCATATTCCCTTCAATAAGGAGATCGAGAGATCGTACAAAGTGGTTACAAGATGATCTCGGTGGGTTTATAATGTCACCCGACAAGAGATGAATCTAGGGTTTATGACTAGGGATAATGACAAAGACATGGGTGATTATGGCATATCCTCTTCAGATGAATGTCTTCAAGTACTTATAGGCATCGAGGGTGTTAGAGTTTCCCTTAGGCATGGTAGGTCTTCATCTTGTCTTACATGTCATGTTGATCTTCGATCTTCCTTGTACACATGTCTGGTCTTCTAGATCTCCAGAGAGCCGTCTTGCAACCCCATAGGTCAGGTCGGTTGAGACCTTCTAGATGCAGGCCTTTAAGTCGTTGATCATAGAGATAGGTGTGGGTAGGAATCATGGATTAAGGCCCATGTAAGGTGCATGCCTAAATCCACCCATCACCAAAAATACTCAATCCAAAGTCCTCAGCCCTAGGCTAGCTCAAAGCATGCAAGCCTTTCCAGAGACTCGGGTGCTCCAAGGCCGGAGACTCTCTGCAACAACTAGTTTTTTAATACCTATAAAATACAATCTTCTTCCCCTTGAGAAGTTTTGACTTCCACTCTCTCTCTTCTCCATTGTTGATGAGCTCAATCTTGCTAGTTTTATCTCCCTAGACACTAGAACTTGGTGCCCTTTTGGGAATCAAGGGAGAAGACCTAGATCTATATTTCCACAAAAGGGATTTGATTTCCCCCTACTTTCCTTTGAGGAACTTGTTACTCTTGGGTTCTTAAAACCCTAGATCAAAGAGGTCACCCCCGAAGCTTTTTCTTAATGTTGAAGCTTTCACATTGTGTTGGAGGCTCCAATTAAGTTGTGGAGAGTTCCCAAACAAGTTTGTAAAGGTTTTAGTCGCCACCTTGAAGACCACTGATGGCTGTGAAAATAGCCATCATTCTCCGTGTTTAAATCACATTTTTAGTCAAATAATTGACCAAGAATCTCTCTAGCCTTGCTACTAATGACTAATTATTGCAAAGATGTGCAATCCTTTGTATTGAATTGTGTTGCGCAGGAAATCACACTTTAAGGCAAAATCAATAGCATTTATTCAAGATTATGACATTTCATACTCAGCTAAGCCAACTGGGGTCGAAAAGGAGCCTCTAGAAGGTTTAACGACCCGCTGTACGGATAATGCCCGCCTGTATGGTCTACCTGTACCGTGTGGTAGTGACTCTATTAGGTTAAACGCTACAACTTTCATGAAGGCGCCTATATATTTCGAGACTCTAGGTGCCGCGCAGAGGGCCGAGCATTCTCAGATTGCATCACAACACCACCGAAGGGGATACACCACCATAGTTCATCCTCTCCATCCTCCATCCACTCCATAGCCATAGCTATCATCTTGTACTTGAGATCTCCTTGTGAATTGGCAACCATTGTAATAATATTTGATTTCAATCTAAGTATTTTGCACAATGTTTTCTATCTTTGATCTTATTGTTATGAGTGAGTAGTTGATACGTACATTTTGCGTCACTATTCTATATCATAATTTACTGTTATTTATTGATATATTTCATTTTAAGAGATAATACTTATGTTATTTCATCTGTTTTTGCATGGTTGTTGACTTTTGGAGGATGGACTGTTGAAGTCAGGATTCTGATGGAAAAGGCACTGTTTGGAGGTAAAATTCACGAAGATCAAAAAATCCCGGAAAATGTACGGAAAATCCTATTTTTCCAAAAGACAAAGGAAGCCAGAAGGGGGAGCGGAGATGGGCCACAGGGGGACCACACCACCCCCTGGCATGGGCCACCCTAGGCCGCACCACCAGGTGGTGTGGCCACCCTGGCCTACCTCTGGCTCTGCTCTTTGGTGTATATAATCCTCCCGAAACCCTAAGACTCAGGGGGCGACCATAGAAAGATTTCGCCGCCTCTGCGGGAGGAAAACTACAGAGAGAGAAAGAGCTCTCCGGCAGGCAGAAACCTGCCGGGGAAATTCCTTCCCAAAGAGGGGAGATCATCGCCATTAACACCACCATCAAGCTGGACTTCATCGGGATCATCATCATCATCACCATCATCATCTCCACCAGCACCATCATCACCACTCCGTACCACTGTAACAATTGGGTTGAATCTTGCATAGTTCTTAGGGGAAACTTTCTCGGTATTGATTACTTGTTGTAGTTGATTCTATTGAGTGGAACCATTGAATTATTGTTATGTTCAGATTGTTACTTATCATTATTTCATCTCTGATCTTGATCCATATGTGTCTCGTGAGTAGTTCGTTTAATTCTTGAGGACATGTGAGAAGTCATGTTGTTAGTAGTGGAATTGTTTTGAGAGAGATTCAATGGTTTGATAATTAAGTTATGGTGTTATTCTTCTAGTGGTGTCATGTGAATGTCGACTACATGATACTTCACCTTTATGGGCCTAGGGGAATGCATTATCTATTTGGCTACTAATCACAGGGTTGCCGGAGTGATAGAAACCTGAACCCCCATTAGGAAACCTTTGCACAAGGGAGTGTAGGATCTCAGAGTTTAAGGTTGTGGTTAGGTTTCTATCTTAATTACTTTCTTGTAGTTGCGGATGCTTGCAAGGGATATAATCACAAGTATGTATTAGTCCTAGGAAGGTCAGTACATTAGCACAGGTTCACCCACACAACACTTATCCAACTAAAGAAGATTAATCAACTATATGAAGCGAAAGCACTTGACGATATTCCCATGTGTCCTCGAGAACGTTTGGTCATCTTAAGTAATACAACCGACTTGTACTTTGCTAAAGAAAGGATTGGTCCACTTGCTGCAATTATTATTATTGTCTTTTATTTACTCGTACTTTATCTATCTACATTATCAAAAACCCCTAAAAATCCGTTTGCTAAGTATTTACAGAGAATTCTTGCTCCAAGCCACTCGTCAACACCTTCTGCTCCTCGTTGGGTTCGACACTCTTACTTATCGAAAATACTGCTATACACCACCACCACTAAGGAGTAATTCTAGTGCTGCTGCTAGTTTCAGGATGTTGGAAACCAAGATGTATTTTGTTGATGGGGAGCCCTTACCTTGGAAGTCGTACGATGACGAGAGAACACCACCACCACTAAGGAGTAATTCTTCATCAGGTTTTGGCATCCCCTTGCTTTGTTCCAAGCTTGGGGGAGTGCCGCGGTATCACATCTTTTGTCTTTTATCTTTTTACCTTTTTAAGTAGAGTCATCTCATGAATGGAGAAGTTATCATATAGGATGGTTTGCATGTGAAAGTGTCTCCCCTCTTGTTAGTTATCTATGTATCCCTTGGTGTGAGTTGCCGTTATGGAATATTAATGAGAAGTTCTATCATTTACTTTTTGCATATCTTATTTTAGTTTGCAATTTCTATTATATGATTGATCTTGTTGTTAGTATTGGTATCACTTTGAGATCATTAAGTAAATTTAGTTGGTTTTGGCAAACCTAGCTCTGGTCAGTAGCAACACTATTTGAGAATTGAATGAAAAAGATAAAAGTACTTTTAAGAAATATAATTTCATCATCTTTCTTTCTTGATTGGCTCATAATCTTAGTATTCTCTAGTTAAGATCTTTTGTGCTTCCAAGGAATATTGCATGTTTGTTTGTATCACCTGTATGTTTGTCTGTTTCCTTCAACTCTTATGCTTGCTACCCAGCCTTGCTAGCCAAAAACCTGTACTGAGAGGGAATGCTTCTCGTGCATCCAATCCTTAAACCAAAACCTATGACATTTGTGGCCACCATACCTACCTATTAGCATTATTGATATTCCAAGTAAATTCATGTTTTTATCTACCTTCTGAGTTAAACTTGTTATGTGAAAATTAGTGATTAAAGCTCTCACAAACTTGATGGCACACTTTACTTTCTTGCACTTAATAAACCTGAACCATTGTGTCCATCTATGTTGCGTATATGCTTGCGATTTATAAATTGTGAATTAGCATAACCATGTTACCATGGGGAACGCTTTCAACATTGCACTTATTTATTTGACATCATGTTCTTTTGTTTATGGATCCCGGTGGTGTGAAATAAAGGGGGAGCTTGTAAGCTCATGGAGTTTCTATATGTGTTAGAGAAACGCTTGGGAGGCTAGCCTAAGCCATGCCTAATCATGGTGGAAACTTGCAGCAAAACCATAGTGAGCAATATGTGAAGCATTCCTCAATAAAAATCTATGCAAATATCAAATAAAAAGATCGCTGACATGCTCATTGTCTATTGCCTTGTCATTTTGATATGGGATAACTCCTGTATCATGGGGCAAGGGGTACCCCGTTGGCGTTTCTCCATGATACACATGTATTTAGAATGACAAGAACTTACTCGTGACTAAAGTTGAGTAGCATGAGGTCTGGTACTCGTAAGCACGGGGCATGATATTTTCAGCTTATAACTTGTCAAGCATATCCTCATATTTGTTCACTTTAACCTTAATCACCTAAAGATGCTTATGATAAGGGCAATGAGAGATGAAAGCTAATAAGTACCATAATTTTTGGAAGCTCTTTCTAAACTTGAAATCCCTGCTTCCCTCTGTGAAAGGCCTATATTTTACTTTTTAGTTGAGTTAGTAAACCTATTCCTTTCTATCTCAAGCAAGTATTTGAGTTGTTGTGTTTCATTCATTCATATGATGATTTATTCAATCATGTTTCTTATGTTCCTTGTTTTGCACACTACTCTTATCTTAGTGAATATTACTTTGAAAGCTATCATTGAAAACCCCATTATGTTTGAGCTCCTGCAAATTGTTAACCGTTCTTTGACCAAGAACAAAGTTTGCCATTACCAATTATGATTTACTTTCTGTATCTTTATTGTGTTTCCTTTACTTATTGCAAGTTAAGTTATATAATAGTGAGTTGTCTTCTATTATGATTTATGTATTGATGAATGTGATGCTTCTTGTCCGTATTATTTTATCGACACTTCACTCCATAAACCTAAGGTCATGTTTACTGAGCTCAGTTTTTGCTTGGGGACAAGCGAAGTCTAAGCTTGGGGGGAGTTGATACGTCTATTTTGCATCACTATTCTATATCATAATTTACTGTTATTCATTGATATATTTCATTTTAAGAGATGGTACTTATGTTATTTCATCTGTTTTTGCATGGTTGATGACTTTTGGAGGATGGACCGTTGAAGTCAGGATTCTGATGGAAAAGGCACTGTTTGGAGGCAAAATTCGCGAAGATCAGAAAATCCCGGAAAATATACGGAAAATCCTATTTTTCTAGAAGACGAAGGAAGCCAGAAGAGGGAGCAGAGATGGGCCACAGGGGGCCCACACCACCCCTGGCGCGGGCCACCCTAGGCTGCGCCACCAGGTGGTGTGGCCACCCTGTCCCACCTCTGGCTCTGCTCTTTGGCATATATAATCCTCCCGAAACCCTAAGACTTGGGGGCGACCAAAAAAGATTCCACCGCCTCTGCGGGGCGAAAAACTACAAAGAGAGAAAGAGCTCTCTGGCAGGCAGAAACCTGCCGGGGAAATTCCTTCCCGAAGAGGGAGATCGTCGCCATCAACACCACCATCAAGCTGGACTTCATCGGGATCATCATCATCACCATCATCATCTCCACCAGCACCATCATCACCACTCCGTACCGCTGTGACAGCTAGGTTGAATCTTGCATAGTTCTTAGGGGAAACTTTTCCGGTGTTGATTACTTGTTGTAGTTGATGCTATTGAGTGGAACCATTGAATTATTGTTCATGTTCAGATTGTTACTTATCATTATTTCAACTCTGATATTGATCCATATGATGTCTCATGAGTAGTTCGTTTAGTTCTTGAGGACATGGGAGAAGTAATGTTGTTAGTAGTGGAATTGTGTTGAGAAAGATTCAATGGTTTGATAATTAAGTTGTGGTGTTATTCTTCTAGTGGTGTCATGTGAACGTCGACTACATGATATTTCACCTTTATGGGCCTAGGGGAATGCATTGTGTATTTTGCTACTAATCGCGGGGTTGCCGGAGTGACAGAAACTTGAACCCCCGTTAGGAAACCTTTGCACAAGGGAGTGTAGGATCTCAGAGTTTAAGGGTGTACTTAGGTTTCTATATTAATTACTTCTTGTAGTTGCGGATGCTTGCAAGGGGTATAATCACAAGTATGTATTAGTCCTAGGAAGGTCAGTACATTAGCACAGGTTCACCCACATAACACTTATCCAACTAAAGAAGATTAATCAACTATATGAAGCAAAAGCACTTGACGATATTCACATGTGTCCTCGAGAACGTTTGGTCATCTTAAGTAATACAACCGGCTTGTCCTTTGATAAAGAAAGGATTGGGCCACTTGCTGCAATTATTATTATTGTCTTTTATTTACTCATACTTTATCTATCTGCATTATCAAAAACCCATAAAAATCCGTTTGCTAAGTATTTACAGAGAATTCCTGCTCCAAGCCACTCGTCAACACCTTTTGCTCCTCGTTGGGTTCGACACTCTTACTTATCAAAAATACTGCGATACACCCCCTATACTTGTGGGTCATCAGTAGTCCTCGCGGGTTGAGGGTTGGGGTGAAACCTTGTAGGGATTATGTGCATCTAATACATGAGAGTATTGTGTGGTGATTGAATAGATATTTGTATCTTCATGTTTTTGACTCTTGTCTCGATCCATGGACTTGTAGGTACCCAAGATCTCAAGTATTGGTGAAGTCTCGAGGTGAGATGAGTGGTGAATGGCGACCTCACGCGAAACCCAGTGACAGCAAGGGGAGTACGATTTTCATTTAGGGATCCACTTGGGAGTAACAACAACATCACTCATTTTACTTAATAATTGTTATAGCCCGATAATTTGTGGTATAACGACTGGATCAAAGACTACTGCTATACCCGTGGCTCGCAGGGGTTTTAGTATATTTGGATGTGTTGCCCACAATCTTATCTTTGTTAAATCATTTCACATGAATGTGCGTATTATTATCTTTATCCCATTTGATGTGTAGCTGTAGGCAAATCTTCAACCATAGTCTATTTCCATCCATTCCAACAACCAACGATTCAAAGTAAACTAGAAAGGTCCGATAAACGTAAGATAAAAGGAGTAAATAAGTCATGTAGATGTGCCTCATTTATTTTCCAGTTAGCATTATTTTCCAAGGTTCGATTAAACCTATGTCTAATGGAGAAAAACTACTATACTACATCCGTAAAACCGGATCGAAGGTATCAACCACCACATAGTGGATCATGTGCCCACCTTTGTCGCACGCACACGGGAGAATAAGGTGAGGCTTGGTGGCGTTGGTGGTCTTTTGTGCCTCCACACCTCTCCAACGAAGAAGTACTTCCCTTAACAAGAAAGGAACTTAGGGAATACTTGTCCGTGTCTCCATTGCGGCTATTTATACCCTTTACTTTGTATCGTTGTGTACCTTCGTTACTTACTTGCTTGTCATATAGAAAAATTCACTTAGTTACATATCTAGAAAATTCTACCTTTGTGCCAAGCCCAATTTGAAAAAGAAATAAAATCTGTCCTATTCACCCCCTCTACTCGCCATACTTGTACTTTCAGCTGGAATACTCACCCTTCGTTCTAACCCTAGCGATCACCAGTCAACGTGTAGCCTCTGCCGTCGACGGTCTCTTATCCTCGAAAACCACATCATCAAGATCGTCCTCCCTAATACCCAATTGTTGCATCTTCAATACCTCCCTCACCACCACCAGGTGAAGCCTCCGATGGTTCCACATCCATGGCCACCCTGAGTCCCACAATAAGATATTGCCCCTAAAACCCCCTTCCTTCCCGATGCACAAGAGCCAAGGCCGGGTAGCGATGCAAGATCATCCCTTGATCAGCCTGACCTCAAGTATGCATGCAAAGATCAGGAGAGACCGGGAATCAGGACTCAATGTCAGTGTCACCGCGACAGACTCCAAACCCTAGCGAGAGGGAAAAACTTGTTATTTCTAACTGCTGTTTTTCATTTTTGCTATGTATAAAATGTGATTTCTGTTGGCCCAGCTGGGATAAATGGGCTGTCAGCCCAGCAGGAAATGGAGGAGGCACACGGAACGTTCCTCGCGACACCAGATTTCCGATCGAGACGTCGGAGTCGGGGATTTTGG
The DNA here is from genome assembly GCA_910589775.1 of Avena eriantha. NCBI lineage: Eukaryota > Viridiplantae > Streptophyta > Magnoliopsida > Poales > Poaceae > Avena > Avena eriantha. The sequence goes on along the minus strand of OU342745.1, from coordinate 267,315,414 downwards.
TAAGCCAGAGGATTACCGAACACGCTAGCGGAACCAGCCACTCCCGCAAGCTCCCACCACTGGGCATGGACGCCGTTCGCTCGCTCCTCCTCGGCGGCGGCTTCACTCTTTACACCGCCACTGCCGCCACCTCCCAAACCACATACAGCCCACACGTTCCCCCGTCCGCTCTCTCTTGGACTACTCGCCGCCGTTTCCGCCGCCTCGCCGCTGCCGCATCACCTCCGTCGCCGCTCTCCTATGTTTCGATCAATCCGCGTTGCTCCAGGTGGGTGGTGGTAATGGACGACCCTCCCGTGCCAGAGGGAGGCGGCGAAGTGTCCCGCGCGGAGGCCGTCGACTACTACGTCGCCACACTGGCCAGGGTGCTGGGGAGGTAGCTATTGGTTTTCCCTAATAATGTATCTACTACTCGTGTGGATTTTGCTTTATTTATGAAGCGGGGCGAATGCCTGTTTCGAAGATCTAATAAGTGTGAAAGGGTGGAGTATGATCTTTTTTTTTTTTTGCTCTCTCTGATGCTGAAATTGCAATGTCTTAAAAAATGTGCAGTGAGCAGGACGCACAGATGTGCATATATGATGCTTCATGGGAGAGGAGCTACGAATTCTGCTGCGAGATCGATGAGGAAGCGTCAAAGGACCTTGCAAGTATGTTGTTCAATTGAATTCATAGGTGTAAAGTTTTGTAAAATTGTCTACCATTTTTGTAAAAAGGTTTGAATTGTAGGGTGATAGATGCTTTTAGCGGTTTCCTTATTTTTTCATTCTCTGAATAATTCAGATTCACATGTGTTTCAGACCTCAAACATGTGGTGGTAGTCTGGTAGTAGACTAATAGGTTAGTGTGTTATAACTTATGGTACAGTTTCATAAGTTCTGTACTGTCACGTGTACGACTGATTCCGAGCTACCTTAACTTATTTTAGGAAAAAGTTTGAATTCTACGGTGGCCGATGCTTTCAGTTAATAAGATAGTAAACTGTTTTGCTGCATTATAGTGATAGTAGAGGCTAGAGGGTAACACAAGATTTGATTTCCATTGGGATAGATGCCGTAAATGGGGCCAACTGTACAAGTTGATGATGATTTGTGTCTTTCTTATTCTTCTGTTCCCTGAATAATTCAGATTCACATATACCCCAATCATGTGGTGGTAGTCTGGTAGTAGACTAGTAGGTCAGTGTGTTGTGCAGTTTGATAAGTTCTGTAGTATCATGTGTAGATTCTAATGCTGCACCTAGGAAGCAGCAACTTTGAACCACGAGCTTGTAGTATTCGTAACCGTGATATAAACGAATCTCAAACATCAAAATAACAGGATAGTGTCATAGTGATGCATGCTTTTAACTTGATATGTTAGCTTCTTATGCTCTTCCAAATTGCAGAGTTGCCTGGGGTATTGGATGTTAGGATGGTTAAGGGTGATGCATCAGAGAAGGATAATCTCAGCTTGACACTCTCACCAGCTAACCTTGCAAGCTTCAGTAATGCTGCTTGTAACCACTCTTCTTCTAGCGACAAAAGTGAGTTTTGGCTGGTACGAATGGAGAAGCCTGCGGTTGAAGTTGTGACAAAAGCACAAATGGTAGACCACTATACCCAAATCCTCATGAAAGTGGTGGGGAAGTATGTACAAGTCTTCTTGGCAACCTAGCTATTACTTTGCTATCTATGCGCCCTGTGAGTGCTTAGAACAATTGTGTATTCTTAAATTTGTAGCGAAAAGGATGCACAAGTTAGCATATATCACGTTTCATGGGAGAGGAATTATGGGTTCTGCTGTCATATTGGTGAAGAATGTGCAAAAGAGCTAGCGGGTGAGCATCGTGCTCTTTGCTCCCCTGGGTAGACAGTTCTGTGAGAATTTTCTATATAGGCAACTCTGCCTTTCTTTAGATTACCAATAATTTAAACTTGTGTGCCAGATGTTCCTGGAGTCTTATCTGTTTCGCCAGATGCAAATTTTGGATCAGAAAACAAAGATTACAAAGGTTTGTCTAATCATTTCTATTCCACTATTCTAGAAAAGAAACTACTTATGTTTGTAATGACCCCCCATTAAATTTTATTTATGACGATACTTAATTCATATCATAATTGTTCATTGTGTTAAAATATTGTTGTTTTCATTGGCAAGCAGAATCCCCTCTGTTCAAATGATTCATTTTGTGGGGACAATATTAAACTCCAATAAAGTACTTTCCAATTTGATCTTTTTATGTCACCCCCCTGGTAGTTCTTTGATGGCAAAATGCAGTGTTTTTACTTGACAAGGGGCTGAGAGCATTATCAGGATATCATTTGTTGTTCCATGATACTATTAGCCCTGGGATCTTAATCTGATATAAATCTGATATCTGTTTGATGCTTTTATATCTTATACTCAGTGGGAACATATCTAGTAAGACTATTTTAGTCTACCAAAACATCTTATATTTAGGATGAAGGAAGTAGTAAGCCTGGACTCTGGAGTACATTTACACAACTTGAATTTTCTTTCCTTGCTTCTAAGCAAGCGTGGTGAAAATAGCCAAATCTGTAAAGACTTTTATGGTTTCAGGTGATGATAACTTGAAATCCTCAGATGCTACCCAGGTGGCTGATATCAAAACTAAAAGGCTCTTTGTTACAGGTAAAGGACAACTTATATTATGTAACCAATTTTTTTAAACAACACAGATTCTTAGGATCATATTATCCATTTAGCTTATTTTTTCAATCACCTGTCATTACTCATGGATGGTGGCTTCTGCCTTGCTCTGTAGTAGTCCTTTGTGTCTTTTCTTTCATAGGGAAGTTTAGTCAACCAGTAAACTATATGTTCATTTTTTTCTGAATACTGTGGAAATCTAAGTAATGCATGTCAGAAACTTCTACCATATTAGACGTGTAGGGTTGAAATTTGAACCTGCTAAACACCTTAGACATATTGGTTCAATACAAAGCAAAAGTAGACGGAAATAACTAGTCTTGGACACTTGGACAGATCAGAAACATTTATTGTTCCCTTTTGTAAGACAAGCAACAGTTAAACATAACAAGTAATATACATCATGGTAGAAAATCAGTTGTATTTTGATCATGGTGTCACTAACTTGGTCTAATATCGTAGGACTTTCATTTTATACTTCTGAGAAAACTCTCAGGGAAGCCTTTGAGCCTTTTGGTGAGCTGGTTGAAGGTTTGTGATATTAGCACAGAAATGTTTTATGACCATCCATTACCTCCTTTCATTTGGCATACTGATTATCATGGAATTACTTTATTGCAGTCAAGATAATAATGGACAGGATATCAAAAAGATCAAAGGGGTATGCCTTCATAGAATACACCACAGAAGAAGCTGGAGGTGCTGCTCTAAAAGCAATGAACGGGGAGGTACCTGAGAAAACTTTATTTGCTGATAGCCTTTACATGACATCGATTTGTCTCTTAAGCTTACGTCTATAATTCTGTGTGCAGATAATAAACGGCTGGATGATAGTTGTTGACGTTGCTAAAACCAAATCAAGAGACCGTCATACCTCATCTGGTGCATCCAGTTTTCGGCCACACTTCCATACTAGATGAAGCTTTCACAAAATTCGACAGCTAGGTATTAGAGACTAGTGAGTAATAGTGGGTAAATGTCACAGTTTCGGGGTCCATGTGCTCGTGATGGTTAAGTAGATGATAGTGATTTCCCTTTAGCAGCCACAGGATGTGCAGATGTAGTTCAAGTGTAAAAGTACCTGAAATTTACCAAATCAGCACAATATATTTCGCTGCTGCTTGTGCATATATGATCTTGAACAGATCTCTCATGTGCTACATTTCTATTAACAAATAATACAATCTTAAAAAAAATGATACATTCAATACAAACAACAGTGACTTCCCGAATCAAACTTCAAAAAGAGCAAATGTTTCAGGTTCAGATCCAGCTGATGTCAGATTTAATTTCAAGTCTTCCAGCATAAGATAAATATCTTCGCTTTCTGCGTGTGACTTATCTGCAGTGACAAAGGAATGCACACTGCCATCAACCTCGATCCAGCTGAGCCCAGGCCTCTTCACCACCCTATGCTCCTCCATCCTACTTCTCGTCCTTTTCAAGTCGTCCCATTGTCCAGCACGTGCATACACGTTCGATAACAAGACATAGGAGCTGCCATGACTTGGCTCTGCATCTGCCAACTTCTGAGCAGCAACCTCTGCTATGTCGACATTGCCATGGCTCTGGCAGGCAGCTAGTAGTGAGCTCCATGTCACAAAGCCTGGATCTTCCGGTAGACTGTTGGCAAGGTTGAAGGCTTCTTCTAATAACCCAGCACGACCAAGAAGATCCACCAAGCAACCATAGTGCTGGATAGATGGCCTAATAGCCATGCTCCTCATTAGGTTGAAGTACCTGAAACCTTCATCAACAAGACCACCATGGCTGCAGGCATTCAAGACAGCCACAAAGGTGACACCATTAGGCTCGACGCCCAATTGCCTCATCTTGGCAAACAATTTCAGTGCCATCTCTGGGTGACCATGTGCTGCAAAACCACCTATGACAGAGGTCCAATGCTCCACATTCTTGCTGGTGACGCTTGAGAAGCACTGGTATGCAGCAGCCATGCTCCCGCACCTTGTGTACATGTTGATCAGAGCAACACCAAGAGCACCATCCAATGTGAACTCTCGCCGCATTACATAACCATGTGCACTCCTCCCAAGTCCGAGCAGACCGATATTGCGAACAGCCGATACGAAGCCAGCCATTGTGGCCTCATCTGGCATCAAACCATAAACCGACGTCATCTCAACAAACAAATCCACTGCCTCTTCAGCCCACCCGTGCCTTGCAAAACCAGCGATAATGGTATTCCAGGAAACCACATTCCGCTCCGGCATTTCGACAAACACCTCCCACGCGGCATCCAGGTCGCCGGCTCTGACAAGCCCATCGAGAAGCACGTTCCAAGAAACCATCGTCCTCGCAGGCATTCGATCGAACAAATTCCGCGCGTCACCAAGGCGGCCGAGACGCGCGTACACACGGACAAGTGAGGTGGAGGCGTAGACGCCGGAGACGGACATATGGAGGCCGGACTTAATGAGGAGGGCGTGTATCTGCTCGGCCACGGCCGCGGCCGTCAGCAGCCGCGCGCAGGCCTCGAGGGCGGGCATCAGGGCCGGGTTGGCGTCGAGGGCGCGACCGGCGACGTGGTGAGCGTGGAAGGCGTTTAGAGCGGCGGCTCCCGAGGGCGGCGCGGCGCGGCATCGGGTGGCTGTAGCATCGGAGGCGCGTTTGGAAAGCGAGGGCTTTGGTGGGAGAGGGGAGCTGGCTGGTGAAAGGAGCGTGCAACGCGAAGGGCTCATGGAAGCGGCCTCGCAGGCTCGCACTGTCACACGGTCAGTTACTGCGACATGGGCACAAACAGTGCCTAGTCGCGCCCACGACTCTTCGGAGAAAGAGGATCAGGCGATCGCATGGTCACTGGCTCCTCGGTCGGCAGCTCTGGCGACAGAGGGGGACCCTGCGGTCCGACCTATAGTCAGAGTTGGCTGCTTCTTCTAGGCCCTTTCACAGCAGTAGTCTCTAAGCACGGTATTATAGACAAAATGTCTATGTGACATCATATTTAATGATAAAAGAGAGTGATGTTGTATCTTAGCTAAGATATACTTCTTGCACGTAGACAAAAACAAGTAGTAGACCAATCACATGCATGCATGAGGCTAAAATTATTAAATTAAGTTACAACCATAAGAAACAATGCATTGTAGAGGATGTTTCTTAGACATTTATTTTGCCCATGGTAACGTGATAAAAAACCCTCCATTGTGAAAAGCCTAAGGCTGGTGAGAGAGTCGGGAGTAACTTAGAGCTAGTCTAAGTTACTAGTTCATCCATAGTTAAAAATAATATAAATGTGGTATCATGTAAAGTCTCATTTATTGCAATATACTCTCATTATGTCTTGAAATGTGTGATGTTATGATAACATAGCTAGTTACCACAAGGTTCTCTCATCATTTAATTGCATATCATGTCATCTAAATACTTAGCTGGCAATGCATATAAGACTATGTTATTACCCAAGTTACTCCCAATATGACTAGCCTACGAGCAAGAACAATAGTATAGCCAACTGCTGGTTATAGGTAGTGCCATGTCATTTGTAGTCATCTCAGTAGTCAACATGTACAATAACAAGTTATAGAAATATATTATTTCATCAATACTTGGTCCACCATTCACTCTCATAAAGTGTATACTCAGTAGCTAGCTCTTGCACGAGAGCTCACTCTCCTGCTCTCTCCTCCAACTCAGCATAAATATATTATTTAATGTCTTATAGTCAGCTGACGTCAGCCTATTGTACTTGCACTAAGAGGCGAAAACAAATTAGATAGAAAAGGTAAATAAAATAGGGGCTTATGTTGGATTGGCACGGATTGGCACGACATAAATCTAAATAGGCCTAAGAAAGAGGTAAATTGTGTCTAAATAATTATAGAATGGTTTAAAATCAATAATTTGCTACTCCCTCCGATCCATATTAATTACCGAAGAATTAGATTTATCTAGTCGTGTTTTAGTGCTAGATACATCCGATTCAATGACAATTAATATGGATCAGAGTATGTTCTTTCTACGTCTCGGTGTTGCTCCAACCGGTGACGTTGGGGAGCAGGTGGGCCAGTCTTCTCGTTGGTCTCTCGATCTGGTGAGATTTGTCTCTGGTGATCGACGTTCATCACTCTCGTGGGTGATGGTCGTGTCGGCTATTGCGATAGTGTTTGACGTCTTGCAGTTGTGCGCGTGGAAGACGGTAGGCGACGAAGTTTCTCTTCTTCGATTGCGTCGGATGAAGACGCGGTCTCGGATCTGATGACCACGGGGAACATCCTCGGCTGACGTGCCACAAAATCTCGAGCCCATCGCTTGCGACGACTCAGTTCATTGGTTCGAAAAGTATCCTTATACGCGATGGTGCTCTCCTAGATCTAGGTTGTTCGCCTCTTTTTTCGGTGCTGCCATCGTGGCAGAGGATAATGTACGACGGTTCGACGAGGCACAAGTTTCTTCAAGGGTGGAATTGTAATTTTACTTACAGGGCTCTTTGTACAAAGTTGCTTGACAAACATGTTTGTCTTAGGTGTTGATCATATATGTAATCGCTGGATTGTCTAATTAAATATATGGTTTACTTCAAAAAATATAGTGCCTAGTCTAGGCTTTCCATGTCATTTTCCAAGCAAATCATGCTCTCTTCATTATAAAAATATTGCGGAGTATAGGAATGTCGATGTCTTCTTAGTCCCTCTTAAAGTCAGGTAGCAGTGTCGGATCCTTTGACCTGGGTGAATATGGTTCCATAAGAAATTTTTGACCTAGGCGACTAGGGTTTCCTTACCCTCGCCGGAGTCCGTCGTCGGTGAAGAGGTTCGTAGTAGAAAACAAAAAAAATCCTGACTATCGCAACACCAATGCCAGGATCTATCTATGATTTAATGCAGTAGTGGAGATGAGGTTTCGGTGACATACCTTTGAAGACCGAAAGCATTACGTTCGTGGGAATGTTGGTGATGTAGTCGTACTCGTAACCGACCTCGAGGTCATGTTGCTCCTCGCATGTCACCACCTGGTCCTTGCATGACAGCTCTGGTGCCACAAGTGGCAGTGCCTCTGTGGTTTCGCACATGTACGGTGTCCGACGATGACTCCCGTTCTCCTTTATCCAGTTGTGATGCGGAAGTAGACCCTCTGGAACTGGGATTTAGCAGCGTGATGGCGTGCCGGGGTGATGTCGTCTCCCACATGCGCAGTTCTTCTTGGAACCGCACTCGCGAGATTTAACAAAGAGAGAGGGGGAAAATCCTTAAGGAAAATGTCTTAATAAATTCCCTATTAATTGTTGTATTTAATCCACCAATAAAGAACTTCTTATATAGGGAAAAGGAAAGACTCCTTCTCCCAAAATTCCCAGGGTAGGACTAAAAGAGAGGAGGAGGGAGGAGGCCAGCCTCCCAACCCCGCGCGCGGCCCAAGGCCGGTCGGGTGGGGCCCTCCTGGGCGGCGACTTCTGGCCACCCAAGAGGGCTTTTCCCTCCGGGGATTTGGCCCATTAGGGAAGTTGCCCTTTGAAATTTAATTTAAATATTTATTATTAATTATGGAAATTAATATATAAATACATATTATTAAATTTCTTTTGATCCAAACACCTTTTGGTTCATTATAAATGACTTCGAATTCTCCTGGAACTATTCTGATACTCCTTTGGAATGATTTCAACATTCTCATCTCTTTCTCAATGGTGATCCCATCGCTTCCATAATTATCTCAAAACATCATAAACCCTTAAGTGTGTTACTCTACGGTTCAAGAATATCACAGTCATACAAGTTAAATGACACTCTATGGGCATATTATACCGCGTTTAAAAATCCAATGGGTATGACACCTTATAATATGGTGTACGGTAAGACATGCCATTTACCTTTAGAATTGAAACACAAAGCTTTTTGGGCAATCAAGAACCTAAATTATGATCTTAAAGTAGCAGGAGAAAAGCGTCTATTAGATATTCATGCTTTAGATGAGTTTAGAAGTGAGGCCTATGAAAATGCTAGGTTGTTTAAGGAAAAAGTGAAAAGATGGTATGATAGAAAAATAGAGAATAAGACCTTTAAAAGTGGAGACAAAGTGTTGCTCTATAATTCTCGTCTTAAGTTGTTTCCAGGGAAGCTCAGATCAAAGTGAGAAGGTCCATATATAGTTGAAGATGCTTATTCATCGGGAGCAGTGAAGCTCAAGGGAAAGACACCCTCTCTTACATGGGTGGTAAATGGACAACGCTTGAAGCATTATCGAGTAAAAGAAGATATAAGTGCAGTCATCATAGAAGTGATCACCCCAGAAGAGTTGATTGAGCAAAAATATACAAGGGATGGCAGCTTCAAGAAAAATGGACTCTGGACAGAATAAGCAACACTACGGTCAAGCTATTAACCATAAAAGAGCGTTTCATAGGAGGCAACCCATGCAAGGTAAAGTCTTGAGTAAGTTTTAAAAGTTTTTATGAGCTTGTGTTAAAAGAGGAACATTTTGAAACTCTAAGCAAAGAAGAAGGAAGATTGATAATGCCAAAATTGGTCGAAAATTTAAGCTATTATTTTTCTATCAAAACTTGATATTTCGTTAAGTTTCAGATTAATAAAGAATCCTTGGGGAAGCAAGAAATTTTTGGTGGACACAGAAGGTTTAACGACCAACTATACGGCGAGAATAAAAATTCCGGCCGTATAGCTGCGGTCCTATAGTTGTTTCGACATCACCCCTTCCATCCATAAAAGGTACTGATAGTTTAACGACCAACTATACGGTGGGAATTAAAATTCCGCCCGTATAGTTGCCGTCATATAGATATCGATGCCTTTGATGAAACTATTTTCTGAGTACTGATAGTTTAACGACCAACTATACGGCGGGAATAAATATTCCGCCTGTATAGCTGTGGTCGTATCGATACCGACCCATCTCCAAAAAAAATATTCGGAGTATAGAGAGTTTAACGACTAACTATAGGTGGGAATAAAAATTCCAGCCCGTATAGTTGGTTCCACCATAGATATAAGCTATAGTCGGTTCATAACTATACGGCGGGATCTATACGGGTTGCGCCCGTATAGTTGCTCGTTATGGAAGGCGGCTAGGGTTTTTGACCTTCACTTTTAAAGCTGATCGCATCTAACCTTTTTCATTAAGTTTTCACAGAGCTACAACCTTCAGCCTCGAAAAAAAAATCCTCGCCATCCCTAAACAAGCCCCTCTAACAACATCCGTGCAGCGAAGCCATGCAACCCTTCCATGTCAACAAGATCTGGAAGAAGAAAGAAGAGAAACCCGTGAAGAGGATCGAAGAAGTAGAACCTAAAGGATCATCACCATCATCTAGCTCGGAGATCAAGTCTCTCCCAAATTGGGAGGACATGTTCCCGCAACGGATGGAGATGATGAGGCAAGCTGAGCGGGGAAATAAAAAGGATGAGTATCTCCCGAATCCCTATCGTCACAATATAAGGTCCTATTATAAACCTCCTGTTGGTCCATCACCTCTTAAACCTAAGAAGGTGCGGCAAGATGAGATTCATGATAAGATCTATGAGTTAGAAAAAGCTTTGAAGGCATGTGTTGAAACAATTGGAGAAGGAATTGATTCCTACTGGATGATGAGCAATGACCTTGAAAAGAGGGTCGATGACATCAATGGTAGAGTTGGTTTCTTGATTAAAACTGTCTTTGAGTTGACAGATGAGAAGAAATTCCTCAAGAAGAAAATGTTGAAGCTTCAATACGACATGGCCGAGCTCAGCATCCGCTTTATAAGCATAGTTAAAGATGGCAACACCAAAGAAGAGGGCAACACTCTTCCTACCCAGGAGGAGGAATAGGTACCAACAAGGAGTTATTTGATCCCATCTAGCTTGATTCCAAGCTTGGGGAGATCTTTAAATACCTTGTAATCTATCTTATAAGTTTTATATCACAATTTTGTTTTGCATTAGTTCAAACTAGAAATAAAGTTTGCATCATTACAATTCCCTTCAGGAAAGTCGATCCCTTTTATGAAATTTTGAGTTTATTATTATATATGGAGTGATTTTTAGTTTGTGTTTGTCTTATTAGATATATGAATGGCTTGAGTATAATTTTACTTGCACTTGATGATAACAATAGTAGTCTTCCACACTATTGGTATTAATGGGACATATAAAGATAATTTGATCAACATGTTGTAAGTCTACGATTTGATTTACAAAGAAAATTATCTATGCAGTTAAATTGAAAAAGAAACCTTGAACAAAGGAAAATAAAAGTGCTATCAAAATAAAGTGAGAACAAGTCGAGGTAGAATCTTCGAGTCATAAAAATGCTTCATATACAATTGGAATTTGATAATTGAGATCGTTAAAACTTTGAATTCCTACATGAAGTGGAATGTATGGCTAGCTCCTTTGCACAACACTTAAACAAAAGTGTGAGCATATAAACAAAAAAAAAGAAAAGAAAAAGAAAAAAGGAAGAAAAAGAACGAATGTGCAAAGAGCAAATAGGCATACACCACTATATTGTAGTATGACAAAGAGACACTTTTGAGATTTTAAATTCCAAGTGAATATGTTAATCCTAGAACACTTGGGACTACCTCGCTAACTCATTCGGTTGAACGGGATACTTTTACATTATGTTGAGATTCATCTTTTGTGAACTGTTGATCACTAAGGTGTGGAAGCCTTCTAATATTATTTGGATGGTTCGAGTAAGGTACTATTCATGAACTTATTCCTATATATCATATATGACAAACACATGCTGCAAGTGCCTCATTTATTTTATCGACTCAGCTTCATGAATATGGGGATCACATCCATTAAGCTAAACTTGCTCGGGACAAGTAAGAGTCTAAGCTTGGGGAAGTTGATGAGTGCATATTTGCATCATGTTTTATATTATTATTTTGCATTGTAGATATAGGATCTTGGTATTTTACGGCGCTCGCGCGCACATCTTATGTCTGTTTTCACCAGGATCAGGACAGATGATGGATTCAATGGACACAATTCTTAGAGAAGTTGTATTGGGGAGAAAAGGAGTCAAAAACAACGTAAATCGCTTATTTGGGAAATATCAATAATACCAGAAGAAAACCCAAAACAGTCGAGGCATACAGATGGTTGAACGACCAACTATACGACCGGAATACTTTTTCCAGCCATATAGTTCCGGTCGTATAGTTAGCGCCACCTCCGCCTCTTCAAATAGTTTCACCCCGTGCAACTGGATCAAAGAGACGACATACAGAACAACCAGAAATTGCAAAAATCTCACGTCTGGAAGGCATCCGAAGGGGGAACTGTTGGGTTCGCAGCATAGAAAACAAAAAATTTCTACGATGGGAACTATACGCCAAGATCTATCTACTAGATACAAGCAACGGGTAGATATACATCCATAGAGAACTTACCCTCAAAGACAACAAGGCTTTGTTAACGAGTTGGAACTCGTGGATGATGTAGTCGTACGCTTGCCGATCTCAAGATCGTGTGGAAGTCCTAGCGCCGCAAATCAGCAGCGCATCCGTCCTCGCACACACGTTCAGGCCACCGAACAACCTCCACCTCCTCGCTCTAGCGAATCAGTGGAAGCAGCAGCTCCTTCCAGACGCAATGCCACCAGGAACATGTATCTCGCTAATCTGAGACCATGGGGAAATATATCTAGACGGGGAGAGAGATCCTTCACGAGGAGGTGTGCTTTGTGAGGGTGGAGAGGGGGGCCTTTTATAGGAGAGGGGGATCCTCCCCTCCCATGGGCAGCGCCCATGGGGGGTGCCCCCACCTCTTCCTCATTCATGTGGTGAAAGCTCCACTCACATCAATTTAGCCTCCACCCAAAGTTCCACTCACATGCATTGAATTTCCACCAAATTTAATGCAACTCTCATTTAATAAAACTCTTTTATTTATTTTATTCAGAATTGTGTTAATTACTTTAATTAACAAACATTCACATAAAACCCCTTGTAACATTTCAATATCACATGCAGAACCAATTTCTGCAGTTTCACTCAAAATAATTCCGGTTTCCATCAAAATAAATCTAGCGCTTTGCAATTCTTTCGTCTGAAACATATGTGCTCCAAAATGGTGTTTGGAAACCCTTAAGTGTGTCACCCTATGGTTCGCGAATAATGCAGACATGATTGAGACTCCTCTCAAATCAATAATCAGAAGCAGGACCTGGAGATCCATACTGACTCCTGCACATTCAACGATGAAATCTGCGTTCGTGAGAACCTTTAACGCTAGTAACTTAATCCCTTTGTCTTATAATATATTACATGTCCGAGATTCGATCATCGGTATCCAAATACCTAGTTTGATCTCGTTACCGACATGCACTCTTTTTTCATTCCCGTGATATAACATTCTAGTGATCACATCACTTGCTTGCAAGCTATCTTAATGTGATATCACCGAGAGGGCCCAGAGTATATCTATCCGTCATCAGGATTGACAAATTCCACTATTGATCCATGAGCCTCAACATAACATCTTTGGAGTATCTTAACCCACCTTTATAGTCACCCTTTTACGGTGTGACATTTGATGTTATCAAGTTACTCCTATGATGTTAGCAATTAACATGATCTCATGGTCTAAGGATAAAGATTACTTCGTATGATGTTATAGCAATATAAACATAATGACTTTGATCGTAATGATATACTTCGAATGAATGTTCATCACATCATTTCACAAATGTTGTGACCTTGTTATTAACAACATCCAATGTCCATGATTAGGAAACTTTGATCGTCTTGTTAATCAACGAGCTAGTCTATAAGAGAGGCATAACTAGGAACCTTTTATTTGTTTATTAAATACACATTGTAACATCCCAAAACTTTAATCCAAGATTATTAAGATCCAAATCATCAAAATTTAGGGTTAACAAAAACTTTTTCCATTTTAAAATAGTTAATCATGCATATGAGTAAAGCATTAAATAAGAATTGTTTTGAATTGCTATCTAAAAGGACACAGATGTCTCCTAGAGGGGTGGGGGGTAAATAGGCGGTTTAAAACTTTTACAAGATGGGCTTAACAAAGGCGGAATAAAACTAGCATTTACTTTGTCAAGCACAAAACCTATATATACTATGGTTTACCTATGTGCACCAACAACTTATGCTAAGCAAGACAAGCAACTTTGTGATAGCAAGATATATACTTCAAGCACGAAGGCTATCACAAAGTAAGGCGAAGAAGTAAAAGCTCGGGTATAGAGATAACCGAGGCACGCAGAGACGACGATGTTTTACCGAGTTCCTCCCAATGGAGTACATCTCGTTTGGAGAGGGGATGGTTTCAAACCACCAACGCCACAAAGGCCTCCCTTGTTCTCCTATGAATCTCACCCCAACGGGATCGATCCACACTTCCACTATCGGTGCACTTGTCAGTGGCAATCTGAAACCTCTCACAAGATTGGGGCACTTCTCCGCAACTCAATTGGAGGCTCCCAACAAACAAGCTTGGGGAAAGCTCCACAACTTAATTGGAGGCCCCAAGTAATCCACAAACCTGCAATACAACCAAACCGTCTAGGGTTCCGAGAACCCAAGAGTAAAAAGCTTCTCACCTTTCACCCAATCGAATCCTCACCGAGAACTCAAACCGATGCACCAAATGCAATGGCAAGAACACACAAAGTGCTCAAGTCCTTCTCTCCCAAATTCCACCAAAGCTACAAAAGCTTATGGGGGAATAAGAGAGGAAGAACAATGGAGGAAATCCACAAAAAGATTCCAAGATGTAGATCCCAAGATGTTCCCCTCACTTAGAAGAGAGATTGATTGGTGGGGTTGTAGATCTAGATCTCCTCTTTCAAATCCCTCAAGAATATGCAAGAATCAATGGAGGGATTGAGGGATAGCAAGCTCAAGAAGGTCAGCAATGGAGGGGAGAACTTGTAAGGAAGGTTAGGAAACCATTGGGGAAGAATGGCCCCTTAAATAGGTCCTTAAAAATCCAACCATTAGGCCCAGGAATCGCCCGGTCCGGAGTCTCCGGACTAGGACCGGAGTCTCCGGTGTACCCAGGCCAAACGAGGAGAAATTGGGGGTCAATCTGTACGCGGTCCGGAGATAGACCAGACATTTAGTCCAGAGTCTCTGATCTTACAAAAACTGACAGACAGACCAAAACGAAAACAATTATAACTTTTGCATCCGGACTCCGATTTTGATGATCTTGGGCTCATTTTAAAGAGGAAAATGAGCTCTATAAGATCATGCAGGGAACCATCATAGTATAGCATAGGAGGTTAGAACCAAATGACGAAAGGTTTGACCTCTCTCAAAAAGACGAACCGGTAAAACCTCTAACATCAAAAATGCAATAGAGAATGCATATGAAATCCGTTTTCGATGAACTTGGGCTTGTCATGAAGATTAAGACAAGCTATAAATCCTCTCATGGATAAGAACCAAATAATGGAAGGTTTTACCAATCTCTAAAAGACAAACCAGTAAAACCTCCAACATTAAAAACGCAATAGAGAATGCATATGAAATCTGTTTTCGATGAACTAGAGCTTGTTATGAATATTACCATAATCTCAAGAACCTCATATGGATACGATCCAAATAACAACCAAGAAAGATGATGCCAAATATGCAAAGGTTTGAGCTCTCTCCGAATGATATGATCAAGTTACTCACTCGAGAGCCCCTCTTGATAGTACGATTACCTATCCTATAAACCGGTTTCCCCAAATAAACCATGGGACCGGTAAGAAAGAAACCCTATCAAGAACATACCTTTGCCTTGATCATATTCCACTTGAGCTTGATGATAACGATCTTTTCCACCTCAAGATGGAACACCTTTCTTGATTCCGCTAGCTTGGTGAGGACTTTCAAATTGCTCTCCCATACTCCACTATGGTAGAGCTTCTCTCTTGGGCATATCGTCTTCCCATATCCATAAAAACCATAGGATGGCAAGGTTCAAGCAAATGGTCTCTTAGAGATGGCTCATCTTGAATTTGCACATCATTTATTCTTTTTTCATTATATTGGTGTCTTGAACGTACGTAAGAGATACAAGACACACTTGCTATAGGCTCAATCTCACTTGACCAATCTCCGGATCACTCATTGAAACCTTGGTCAACACTTAATCTTCTTCACTTTCTTCTTCTTCCAACCTTGAAGCCAACATATAGTTCAAGCATTGCCTATGGAAAAATCCTACAGGTAAAACTCAATACAAACATAAGTCCATAAAGATTGCCATTAATTACCAAAACCACACATGGGGGCACGCATGCACTTTCAGTGATCTATTGGTTGTAAAATGACTCTAAGGTGAATTACACATCATCTAGATCATCAACAAGAAAATCCCAAATAAAAAGAAATCAAAAAGAATTAAATAAGGCAAATGGTCACTTTTGCCATTTGAATCAACTAGGACACTTTGGGTATTCCTAGGACTCAATTTCCAACAGAAACAATTATGGATCTTTACACCCCTTGCTAGTACAAGTAGTGATGTGCCAAGGCCCACTTTGTGATCTCCCAAAAACATTCAAACTCTAATTTTAAATGACAATTGAAAATTGAATCTAGTGTACGTATCTAGATCACACTTTTTCAAAAACCATCCAAATGAATTCCATTTGGCAAATACTAGCAACCACAGATGTTTAAGCATGTGATATACAACTCCACCAAAAATCTTAAAAAAATTCAAATCTTTTTGTCATTTGATCAAACACTTGGCATGCATTAATCACACTCTAGTTTAGGCTCACTGTTTCTATAGGGTTTTGCCACCCATTTGACCTCAATTTACTCTCTGTGTCCCTCCTAGCTCTAACCAAACCATAATCAGCCCACCCCTTGTCCCTAGCAGCAATGCACCGCCACCCCGAGGACATGCCCGCCGGCCAACCTTGCCCAAGCCACAGCAGACCGAAAGCCGCTCTCCGCTACTCCAGGAAGGGAGGCGTGACCTCACCACCGTCCACGGTCCACCCCACGATCATTGCCAGCCCCTGGACCACCCTAGAGCAGCGCCGCTCTATCCTCTCTGCGCCGCACCAGAGCACGCCAGAGCGCCATCACCGCCAGCACACCACACGTCGCGCCTCGACACCAGACCGCGCGCGCCGCTCCGCCTTGACCACCTCACCCCGCTAGACATGGCCGTGCACCGCCACGCGACCCACGGTCGCCAGGAACCCCGTCGAGCACCGCACCTGTCTCCTAGAGCGCGCGACGCTCCCGACCGCTAGCCACCGCCCCTTGCATCGCCATTACGTCCTAGCTGACCTCTAGGGAACTCCCCACCGTCCACCTATCTCGCCCACGCCAGTAGCTCGCTATATCGTCGTCACTGACGAGCTCCACCCACACCTCTCTGCCGCTTCGCCGCGCCAATAAAAGGAAGCCTCCCCAACACGAATTCCTCACACCATTCCACTCCCCTCTCACCCCAGTCCTTCCCCACCTCTCGCCGGAGCAGCTCGAGCAGCAGGCCACCGGAATTTCACCGGAGGCAGCCACATCAGAGGAGGAGACGCTGTCGTCGATTCTGTCCACCCCAGGCTCTGCCGCGACTTCGCCTGAGCCTACCGTCATCGACTAGTTTGTTTTCCTGCCTCGCCGCACTCGCTAGAGCCCTGGTACGCCCCCACTGCACCCCCGCCGCGTAGATAGGTCACTGATACATTGCAAATGTATCTATAATTTTTGATGTTCCATGCTTGGTTTTATCCACTTTCTTGTGTTTTGTTCCAACTTTGGAGTACTTTTCATATGATTTCTTGGACTAACCTATTAACAAGAGCCACAGTGCCAGCTGCCTGTTTTCTGCTGTTTTTGGTTCCAAGAAAGTCAGAAAATGAATATTCTCAGAATTGGACGGGACAAAAGCCAAAGTGCCTATTTTTCCGGAAGTGATCAAGTGCCAGAATACGAGACGGAGAAGGGCCAGGGGCCGGCCACACCACCTGGCAGCGCGGCCAGGCTGGGCCCGTGCCAGGGGGTGGTGTGGTGGCTCCCGGCACCCCCTTGGCCTCTCCTTCCGCCTTTTATATTGCCCTCAGGATGAAAACCCTAAGTACCCGATCAAAGATCCACGAAAGAGTCTGTAGCCGCCATCATCTCCATCCCTAGATCGGGAGGGATCTGAAGCTCTTCCCGGCACCCTGCCGGAGAGGGGAATTCACCCTGGAGGCCTTCTTCATCACCATGCAAGCCTCCGGTGTGATGCGTGAGTAGTTCATCCTTGGACTACGGATCCATGTAGTAGCTAGATGGCTGGTTTCTCCTCCTTTGTGCTTTCATGTTTAGATCTTGTGATCTCTGTTCATGATCGAGATCATCTATTTGAAATTCATACATATTGTGTTTGTGGGGATCCGATGGATATTGAGATGCTATTTCAGATTGATTATTGATTCTATCATGTCTTTGTTATTTGTGATCTTCCATGCTTTCCGTTGTTAGTAGCTATCTTGGCCAAGTAGATACTAGCAACTCCAAGAGTTAGTATTTATGCTCGATAGTGGGTTCATGCCTCTGGTAATCTGGGGAAGTGACAGAAATCTCTAAGGTACTAGATGTGCTGTTGCTACTAGGGAGAAAACAACAATCCTTTGTTCATAGAACAATCGTATGGTTTACTTTACACGCAGTTCGTAAAGCAATAATCTGTTGCTTGCAACTTAATACTAGAGGGGGTTCGGATGATAACCTGAAGGTGGATTATTAGTCATAGATGTAGTTGGATGGCGGTCTATGTATTATGTTGTAATGCCCAATCAAGTCTCAAAGGAGTCAAGATGATTAGTATATGCATGTATTGCTTTCTCGGTGTTTGTCAATTGCCCCGCTGTAATTTTTTCACCCAGCATGTTATTTATCTTAAGGAGAGCCACCTCTAGTGAACTATGGATCCTGGTCCTTGTCTTTTATATACAATCTACAATCTTTTACTGCTTTGTGTTTACTTTCTACAAACTTTTACTTTTTTCCATTCGATACATTTAATCCTTTGTTTTCCGCAAAACACGGTGAGATTGACAACCTCATCGCAAGTTGGGGACGAAGTTCTGTGGTTGTGTTGTGCAGGTCTCCATGTTGCTACTAGCACCGGTAGTACGCCCTGCCAAAGCTCAGCTAGTAACACCTTTGAGGTGTTTCCTTGCTCCTACTGGTTCAATTAAACCTTGGTTTCATAACTGAGGGAAACTTGCTGCTGTGCTCATCATACCTTCCTCTTGGCGTTCCCAACGACCTCTACATCAACACCACCATCAAGCATTTTTCTGGGCGCCGTGCATTGAGCCATCAAGCATTTTTCTGGCGCCGTTGCCGGGGAGTCAAGGACATCTTCACAAGGGGAGTCCCTCATAACCAATCTCTTTACTTTGTTGTTTTTGTTTTGCTTAGTTTTCTTTTTTGCTTTGTTTGCTTGTTTTGTTCTTCAAAAAACACAAAAAATTAGTTCCTATCCTAAGTTGTCACTATGTCTAGCCTTTCTCCAGTCACTATGTCACCCGAGAATATGATTTTCACTTTTAAACAAGGAATTGAGGAAAGTTTTAAGGAAGCTTGGTCTAGAATCTCTGATCTACATGAAAAAACTGAGCCTAAAATGACTCAAAGCTTGTTCCTTAGTAGTTTTTACCTTGGAATTGCTCTTTTCTATAGATATGCTTTGGATGCTGTTGTGGGAGAATATTTCCTCCATTGTAATGAGGATGATGCTATTAATGCTATAAAGAAATTGATCCTCACTTACAAGTTGCCTAGCCAAACTGATACTTCTTTCGCAAAAATATTTGCTAGGGTGGACACTCTTGAGGCTAGCATTACTAGATTAGAGAGTTGCTATAATACGCTTAGGGAGCATCATGATTATGTTCCAAAAAACTCTGAACCATCAAAGTGGTTCCCTATAGTAAACATTGAGATGAACAATGAAACTTTTCAAGCTCGCTGTGATATCATGTCTGAATTTTGCCTTATGCCCAAAGATATTTATAAATCTCTGAATACTTGGGGGCTCATTGAAGGATGAAAAGAAATATCTCTTACTAATAATACTACCATATTACCTCTTGGAATAGCTTAAGGAGTGTTTACAAACTTTTACTTCTTTTCATTCGATACGTTTAATCCTTTGTTTTCCGCAAAACACGGTGAGATTGACAACCTCATCGCAAGTTGGGTACGAAGTTCTGTGGTTGTGTTGTGCAGGTCTCCATGTTGCTACTAGCACCGGTAGTGCGCCCTGCCAAAGCTCAGCTAGTAACACCTTTGAGGTGTTTCCTTGCTCCTACTGGTTCAATTAAACATTGGTTTCATAACTGAGGGAAACTTGCTGCTGTGCTCATCATACCTTCCTCTTGGGGTTCCCAACAAGCTCTACATCAACACCGCCATCAAGCATTTTTCTGGGCTCTGTGCATTGAGCCATCAGTCACCGTCTCGCCGACGACGTGTTCGTCGTCGACGACGACCGTGCATCATTGATCTAGTTATAATCGTGCGGTCCATATTGCCCCGTATCGCTTCGCGTGAGATGTACTGCTGACATGTGGACCCCCTGTCAGCTATCCTCTGCTCCGCGGAGTGTACACGGGCCGGCCCAATTAGTTTCCCGTGCGACCCATTTGATTCAAATAAATCCTTTTCTATTTTATCTGAAACTTAATTTTGTCCCTTAGTTTTTAAAATCAATTCAGAAAGTTCTACAAAACCAAATTAGATTATTCCAATTTTGTTGGAAAACTAGTTAAAATCTTTATCCAAGCCCGTTGGATTTAAATCATTTAGAGTTAGAGATCTCTCCTAGTAAAAATAACAAGACAGAAGGTTTTTCACATTCAAACATTTTTCTAAAATCAACCATAATAGCTTTTGAGTTGATTCCAACTCTAAAAAATCACGTTTACCCATACCTATCTGAATATGTAATAATATTAAGGTTTGCATGCAGTGACTTTGTACTAGTACCAAAATAATGCTATATAGGCATTTCTAGTCACTTTAAATCATTAAATATTAAACTTAAACTTATTAAAGTATGATCCAACCTTTAAATCACATTCCCATATATTAGAATATGTGGTGATGACATGTGTTCACATGATCTCATATTTTAAATTGGAGAATATTAAATCTTAGTTATTTTCAATGAGTAGAAATTACTTTTCTCAGATAAAAAGAATGAAACTAGTTCATTAAACCTTGTGATGTTTGTGATGATACCAGATCATCAAATGTGTGCCTTAGTGTGATAAATAGACTAGTTTAGTATTGTTTTGTGATTGTGTATCCCGTATGTATTTATAGACGGTAGTGCCGACCAATCTCTCTCGAGGAGGAGTTCTATCAAGAGGAAGAGGAAGAGAATTTCAACCACTGCACTACCCAAGGCAAGCCTAGCACTTCAAGTAAACTGAGCAAGCTAGAACTAAGCAAGTTAACACTTGCCCCCTTAATTTGAGCAAATGCTTTAGGCATGCTTTGGTTATATTTTGACTTATACCTACCCCAAGTTTTCTTACAAGCTTTACCTTGTTTTACTTTACCAAAGTTCTTTACCTTGTTTATAGGTAGCATAAAAAGTATACAACTTGGCCTATCTAGTTAGACTTAGATGTCATTCTATGGCATGAGATTGAAGATTAGTATCCTACTTTAGTGAACACTCTTAACTTAGTAGTTTAGAGCTAAACCAAAACTTGATCACTTTAGATGGGAATACCTGGTGAAAATGACTTGTGAAAACCTTGGAATGATGAGTCATTCTATTGAGATGTTTTGACACGTGTTGAGAAACACCAATGGTTTATGATGATGAAATTGTTAAGGAATGAGCCTTAGCCCCTTTATAAAAACTGATGGTTGGGTTCGGATGCGATACCATACCAAATTTTACCGTACAACCACAATACCTGAATTGGGTAAGGCTTAGCCGGAAGTTTATATGCATTAGGATTAGTTCCCTCGCGGGAGAGGTTTGAGCTAAGGCTACCTCTCAATGTTGTCCACCTATGCAGTGCCCAGGATGGCAGATGGTCATGGCTGGGAGGCTAAGCTCACAGGGGAGGTGCTTATACTAGGGTGTGTAATTGAAAGGTTATGTTTGATTATCTGCATACTAAGTATGATGATTCTGGGTTATCCCTGACAGATGTATCGAATCTCATGGTGAAAGTGTACCACCTCTGCAGAGTGTCAAACTATTCGAATAGCCGCGTCCGCGGTTATGGACAGTTGGAGTGGCCATACCGTTCCGTCGTCAGATATTTTCAAAATGACTTATGAAATGAATGATGAATCTTGACTTGACCACAACAGGGTTGTGACTATGAAACTAGCTTCCTAACTTAAGTGATTCTAGAACCTTATTTTATCTTTCTTTGTTTCTAAACTCAGCTTAGGTTTCAAACTAAACTTTACAAATAAACTTAGGGTTAGCATTCCTACTAGAACTACCTTACTTGTTAGTGATAGTTTGCGAGTACTTAAAGAGTACTCATGCCTTTTTGTCCCCGGCTATTCCCGTGGCCAGACTATGAAGAGGACTACCAAGATGAAGGACAGCAGGATGGCTATGATAACTAGGATCATCTCCCATCGTCAGCATTGCCTGTGACACTGAAGATGGACCCCAACGCTACGCTTATTATTTATTCTGCTGCTTGTTGTATTAAGACTGGATCATGAGATTCTTTATTCGTGTAAGACCTTATTATGGTTTGTAATGGATGATGTACTATGGTATCCAATATGTTATGTCTCGCAAAAATGGTAATCCTGGGATTGCGATGTATGGCATAACAGGCATCTGGGATTAAAAATCCGGGTGTTGACACACATGTATTGACGTTTCCTATCAATACAATTATAGCATGCAAAATAAACATCTATCATATACAAGGAATACATAATAACAACTTTATTATTGCCTCTCAGGGCATATTTCCTTCAGTCTCCCACTTGCACTAGAGACAATAATCTAGTTCACATAGTGATAAATCTAACACCCATGGAGTTCTTGTGTTGATCATGTTTTTCCCTAGGGAGACAATTAGTCAACGGATCTGCTACATTTAGGTCCATGTGTACTTTACAAATCTTTATATCTCCATCCTTGACATGCTCGCGGATGGAGTGAAACCGGCGCTTAATATGCTTGGAATTCTTGTGAGACATTGGTTCCTTGGCGTTGGCTATGGCTCCATTGTTGTCACAATAGATCACCATTGGGTCCAATGCACTAGGAACCACACCTAGTTCTGTTATGAACTCCTTCATCCAAACCGCTTCCTGTGCCGCTTCTGAAGCAACAATATATTCCGCTTCCGTCATTGATCCAGCCACCACAGGTTGTTTGGAACTCCTCCAACTAACCGCTGCTCCTTTCAAGAGAAATACATATCTGAATTGAGACTTAGAGTCATCCAGATCAGTGTCAAATCTAGCATCGACATAACACTTAGCGACTAGCTCTTCTTCACCTCCGTATACAAGAAACATATCCTTAGTTCTTCTTAAGTACTTAAGGATATTTTTGACCGCTATCGAGTGTTCCGAACTTGGATCAGATTGGTACCTACTAGTCAAACTAATAGCATGTGCCACATCCGGTCTTGTACATAGCATGGCGTACATTATAGAGCCTATGGCTGAGGCGTAGGGGATCTTATCCATTATCTCTCTTTCTTCCGCCGTAGCCGGACTTTGAGTCTTACTCAATGTCTTGTCTTGCGATATAGGTAAGAACCCCTTCTTACTTCTGTCCATATTAAACTTCTTTAATATCTTATCAAGGTATGTACTTTGCGATAGCCCAATTAGGCGCCTTGATCTATCTCTACAGATTTTAATGCCTAATATATATGAAGCTTCACCAAGGTCCTTCATCGAAAATTTGCTGTTTAGATAACTTTTAACACTATTTAAAAGATCTATACTGTTTCCAATCAATAATATGTCATCCACATATAATATCAGAACTGTCACATTGCTCCCACTCACTTTCTTGTAAATACAAGCCTCTCCATAAGTTTGGTCAAATCCAAACTCTTTGATCACCTCATCAAAGCGGAGATTCCAACTCCGGGATGCTTGTTTCAGTCCATAGATCGATCGCTGAAGCTTGCATACCTTATCAGCATCCTTATGATTGACAAAACCCTTAGGTTGTATCATATACAAATCTTCTTCAATATTACCATTGAGGAACCCGGTTTTGACATCCATCTGCCATATTTCATAATTGAAATATGCAGCAATTGCTAACATAATCCTAACCGATTTTAGCATCGCTACGGAAGAGAATGTCTCATCGTAGTCAACTCCTTGAATTTTTCGAAACCCCTTTGCGACAAGTCGAGTTTTATATATGGTCACATTACCATTAGCATCAATTTTTATTTTGAAAATTCATTTATTCTCAACGGCCTTTCGATCGTGAGGTAAGTCCACCAAGGTCCAAACCTGGTTTTCGTACATGGATTCCATCTCGGATTTCATGGCTTCTAGCCATTTGTTGGAATCCGGGCTCATCATCGCTTCTTCATACGTCGCAGGGTCATCTATTTCATCAATCATGAAATTTATAACAGGATTCCCGTACAGTTCAGGAGGTGCACGTGTCCTGCTTGACCTGCGAGGTTTGGTAGTGTCCTCTTTCGGAGTTTCATGATTATTATCATTAGCTCTCTCTTCATCGGGTGAAGTCAACTCCTGAGCAATTTCCGGTGCTGCGCCACTCGCCATTTCATGAAGAGAAGGTTCAATAACCTCTTCGAGTTCTACCTTCCAACTACTCACACCTTTCGTGAGAAACTCCTTCTCAAGAAAGGATCCATTCTTGGCAACAAAAACCTTGCCCTCGGATCTGTGATAGAAGGTATACCCAATCGTTTCTTTAGGGTATCCTATGAAGACGCATTTTTCCGCTTTGGGTTCGAGTTTATCCGGCTGAAGTTTCTTCACATAAACATTGCATCCCCAAACTTTAAAAAATGACACCTTAGGTTTGTTTCCAAACCATAATTCTTACGATGTCATTTCAACGGATTTAGATGGTGCCCGATTTAAAGTGAATGTAGTGGTTTCCAGTGCATAACCCCAAAATGACAGTGGCAAGTCAGTCAGAGACATCATAGATCGAACCATATCCAATAAAGTATGATTACGATGTTTCGACACACCATTACGTTGTGGTGTTCCGGCAGGCATGAGTTGCGAAACTATTCCACAGTCTTTCATATGTGTGCTAAACTCGTAACTAAGATACTCTCCTCCACAGTCGGACCGTAGAAATTTGATATTTTTGTTACGATGATTTTCCAGTTCATTCTGAAATTCCTTGAACTTTGCAAAGGTTTCAGACTTATGTTTCATCAAATAGATATACCCGTATCTACTCAAATCATCCGTGAAAGTTACAAAATAACGATATCCACCTCGTGCCGACACACTCATTGGTCCACACACATTAGTATGTATGATTTCCAATAAATCTGTCGCCCGTTCCATTGAACTGGAAAACGACGTTCTAGTCATCGTGCCCATAAGGCATGGCTCACATGTATCAAATGATTCCAAAAGTCCATCAGAATGGAGTTTCTTCATGCGTTTAACTCCAATATGACCTAGACGGCAGTGCCACATATATGCAGATATATCATTATCAAGTTTAATCCTTTTAGCATCAACATTATGAATATGCGTAATACTACTATCGAGATCCAACAGAAATAAACCATTCATCACAGGTGCATGACCATAAAAGATATCATTCATGTAAATCGAACAACCATTGTTTTCAGATTTAAAGGAATAACCACTTCGCATCAAACACGATCCGGATACAATATTCATGCTCAGTGCAGGCACCAAATAACAATTATTTAGATTTATCACTAATCCCGACGGCATATGGAGAGGCAGCATTCCAACGGTGATCACATCAACTCTTGATCCATTGCCGACCCGCATCGTGACCTCATCCCTTGCTAGTTGTTGCTTGTTCCACAGCCCCTGAATCGAGTTACATATATTAGTGTTGTCTACACACTTCTATTCTTGTAGACAGTTGTTGGGCCTCTAAGTGTAGAGGTTTGTAGAACAGCAGCAAGTTTTCCCTTAAGTGGATCACCCAAGGTTTATCGAACTCAGGGAGGAAGTGGTCAAAGGTATTCCCTTTCAAGCAACCCAGCAATCAAGATACAAGAAGTTTCTTTTGTCCCCAACATACCCAATACACTTGTCAGGTGTATAGGTGCACTAGTTCGGCGAAGAGATAGTAAAATATAAGTGGTATAGATATAACACAACGGTATCAGAAAATAGCTTGATGGCGTAGAAGAGACTAAAGGCAAACAGAAATAAAGATGGAAGCAAGCAAACATGTAACAGATCTAGTTGCAAATGGTATTTGAATGTTTAGAAACAAGGCCTAGGGATCATACTTTCACTAGTGAACACTCTCATATAAATATCTTCTCTTCATGATACTACTCTTAAACTCTCTGTTTGGACACTCTAATCCATGGTAGTGCTATAACATCACACCTCAAAGTCTTCTTTCCCCATCTAGATAACCCCACACTGTCACCTTGAGCCCTAGATGGTTCCAACAAACACCACAATTTCATAGAAACATCCAACTCCAAATATAACTCATGACAAGTATTTGTAATCTCTAGCCTAAGTGCCACCATGGTGTGCACGCTGTCACTTTCACACACATGGGGAGAGCAGAGATCTATTAAAGCACTTGAGTAGCAAGGTAGATCTACTTGATTACAAAGCTCATGATCACAATATGATCATGCATAGAGAGAGATGAGCACATAGCTATCGGTAGAACCCTTAGCCTTGAGGAAGAACTACTCCCTCATCATCATGGGAATTAGCAACGGTGATGGAGATGGTGGTGGAGATCGATGGAGATGGCTACGGGGGCACTTCCCTGTCCCGGCAGGGTGTCGGAATAGAGACTTTCTGTCCCCCGAATCTCCCCTTCGGTGGCGGCGCTGCAGAACGTTTCGTGGTTGGAGGCTGGACGATTTAGGGTTTTTGCATCGGGAGGCTTCTTATAGGCGTAGATGCAAGGTCGGTGGGTGAACCAGGGGCCCACACCACCTGGTGGTGCGGCCAGGGCTAGCCCACGCCACCACATGGTGTGGCCAGCCCCTGTCCCTCTCTGTTTCGTCTTCTGGCTCCGTGTGTCTTCCGGTAAAATATCGACTTTGGCTTTTGTCTGGTCCAATTCCGAGAATATTCATTTTTTGACTTTCCTGGAACCAAAAACAGTAGAAAAAAGGCAGCTGGCACTATGGCATCTTGTTAATAGGTTAGTCCCAGAAAGTGTATAAAAGTACTCCAAAGTGTGGACACAACATAAGAAAGTAGATATAAACCAAGCATGTAACATCAAAAATTATAGATACGTTAGCAACGTATCAACATCCCCAAGCTTAAGTCCTGCTCGTCCTCGAGTAGGTAAGTGATAAAAAGAAAGAATAATTTTTGAGGTGACATGCACCATCATAAACTGGATCAAAGTATTTGTAAAACATTTGAAAGCTTGGATCATACTACTTTAACATAGCATGAAAGATAAAGTTCTAACAATAATACATAGCAACTATGTTGTAACATGAAAAGGCACAAACAAAAAGATTCATGAATAACAATGCTTTGCAAGACGTTTGTTTGTTTCACATAAAGAAAACATATCATAGTGGCATTCAACTTGTCCCTCATAGAGTAGCAAACATAAATGCATAGGACACCTTCAAAGTTCATAAGGGTGACTAGATACAAATAGTTTAAAACAAGCAATATCAAGTTATGCATCAATCAACAAGTCTTGGGACAATGCACATAAAACTAAGAATGGCCACTATGCTCCCAAAGTAGGTGCATAAAGGTAGAAGGTGGAGACTCAATATAATGGTGGAAGAAAGGCCTTCATAAAAGGAAGTAGGGATTCACGTCTCATAAAGAGCTTCCAAAAATTATGGTACTTATTAGCTTTCAGCTCTCATTGCCCCTATCATAAGCATCTTTAAGGTGATTAAGGTTAAAGTGACACAATTAAGAGGATATGCTTGACATTTATAAGCCGAAATCTCATGCCCCTTACTTACAAAGACCGAACCTCATGCTACTCAACTTTAATCACGAGTAATCTCGTGTCATTGTAAGTACATATGTATCATAAAGAACCGCCAACGGGGTACCCCTTGCACATGATACATGAGCTATCCCATAATCAAAATGACAAGGCAAGCAGACAATGAGCCTCTCAACGATCTTTTTATTTGCTATTTGTATAGGTTTTTATTGAAGATGCTTCATAGAGTTCTCATTATGGTGATGTTGCAAGTTTCCACCATGATTAGGCATGGCTTAGGCTAGCGGCCCAGGCGTTTCTCTAACACACATACAAACTCCATGATCTTACAAGTTCCACTTTTATTTCACGCCGCCGGGATCCATAAGCAAAAGAACATGATATCAACGGGGTACAAAGTACAAGTGCAATGTTGAAAGCTTTTCCCATGATACATGGTTCTGCTAATTTCAACTTATAAAGCGCAAGCATATACGCAACAAAGATGGACCCAATGGTTCAAGTTTATTAAATGCAAGAAAAGTAAAGTGTGCCATCAAGTTTGTGAGAGCTTTAATCACTAATTTTCACATAACAAGTTTAATTTGGAAGGTAGATAAAAACATGAATATACTTTGAATAGCAAATGCTAATAGGTAGGTATGGTGGAATCTTTGGAATAACTTGGTTTAAGGAGTTGGATGCATAAGTGGAACTCACACTTGGTTACGGAGGCTAGCAAAAGACTGGGAGCGACAAACTAAGAGAGCAATAATGGCCATAATCATGTAGAGCGACAAAACATCATTGATTAAAGCATAAAGTGATATTACAAGTCAAAACCGAAAGGATCATCAAGGCTATGGTGACTTGGGATAGTCATAACATGGTGTGAGCATGTGCCAAGTCAACCCAAATAAAGCATCAAAGGAGAATACCACAACACTATGCTTTAATATGCTAAAACAACACATGATCCTTGCAAGGCACATTAAGCAATCTCAATTGTTTATAACATGTCATGCTACAACAAATAATACTAAGCATAAATCCAAAACAATATCAAGCATGGCATGACAAAGCATAGGCCACAGTCAAAAACAAGCTCTCTTTACCACTTAAGCATGAACTTTCCTACTCTTTTCCAATCCAAACAAAACTATTTGAAAACCAATGTATGAAAGAGGGGGTCAAACCAATTTATTCAGCAAACTAAGAAAACAAAGCAAACGAAAAAACAAAACAAAAACAAAAAAGAAGACGCTCCAAGAACAACACAACTGTGCATGATTCCATAAAAATGAAGTGTTTGGAAGAAATCTAGGATTTTTATTGATGACGAAGGGGATGCCTTGGGAATCCCTAAGCTTTGCCGCTTGTACTTCTTGGATATTTCTTGGGGTGACATGCGTGGCATCCCCAAGCTTGAGCTTTAGTCCATTCTTCATCTCATTACATCATTCCTTCCATACACCTGGAGTTTTTCCTGCATACAAAAGTTCACACAATCTTTATTAGCAACATTAGTACACTCAAGATAATAAGTCTTTGGGTTCAGTTTCAACACCAATAAAATTTCCATTAAAACACAAGCTACTGTAGCACTTCCTTCAAAAATCTCAATTCCCCAAAAAGGAATCAACAAAAAGCAAATGCAAATAATGGCAGAAATCTGTTAAAACAGAACAACAGGTAAAACACAATTTTTTCGAAGACCTTCTGTTGCTCAAATCGAAAAGTGTTGAACTAACGAAAGTTATATAACAACCTGGGGCAGAAGCACAAAAAATCACGCCTCAAACCGACGTACAAAGATTTTACACGAATTTGTACAGTGAAGCACAAAAATCTGTTTCAAGACAGCAACTTTCCCAAGCATTACTTCTCTCTCATTAGATGTTATTCTTGTCACAAAAAATCAAACAAAAAGGATAAGGAGAGGTTATTACAGAGGTAATAACTTCTAGGACTCAACTAAAACTTTTAGGTTATCTCCTAATAAGTATTTGTTTTAACGCCTTTAAGTTAGGCATGATAGTTTGAGAAGATGCTCACATAGGAAATATGAATTGAAGTAAAAGAGAGCATCAAGAAGCAAATTCAAAACACATTTAAGTCTAACCCATTTCCTATGCATAGCAATAAGCATTGGAAAGCAAAACAAGTTCAACTTCAAGACTTTCAACATAAAGAGGGGAAACTTAATATTGTTGAGATACATAAAGCCATGTTTCCCTCTCTCATAATAACTTTCAGTAGCATCATGAATAAAATTAACAATATAACTATCACATAAAACATTCTTATCATAAGCCACATGCATATAATCATTATTACTCTCCACATAAGCATAGTTATTCTTATTAATTACAGTGGGAGCAAATTCAACAAAATAGCTATCATTATTATCACCATAATCATTAAATATAGGAGGCATATTGTAATCATAATTAATTTTCTCCTCAATAGTAGGTGGAATGAAAATATCATATTCATCATTATAATCGTCATATATTGGAGGCATAGTATTATCAAAGTAAATTTTCTCCTCCATGACTAAAAAGATCATGCTCATCAAAACCAGCTTTCCCAAGCTTAGACTTTTCCATAGCATTAGCAATAATGGCGTTCAAAGAATTCATACTAATAGCATTTCTATTAGCACGCAAATAAAGTTCCATAGGTTTTTTAATTTTCTCTTCAAACACTTCATGTCCTAACTCAAGATAAATACTATAAAGCTCTCTATTTTATTATTATTTTCCATTAAGCCTAACTAGTGAAAATAAAAACAAGAGGATGTGAGTACCTTTTACCTTACCTCCCCGGTAATGGCGCCATAAAATAGCTTGATGTCTACGCACTTCTATTCTTGTAGACAGTTGTTGGGCCTCCAAGTGCAGAGGTTTGTAGAACAGCAGCAAGTTTTCCCTTAAGTGGATCACCCAAGGTTTATCAAACTCAGGGAGGAAGTGGTCAAAGGTATTCCCTCTCAAGCAACCATGCAATCAAGATACAAGAAGTCTCTTGTGTCCCCAACACACCCAATACACTTGTCAGGTGTATAGGTGCACTAGTTCGGTGAAGAGATAGTAAAATCCAAGTGGTATAGGTATAAGACAACAGTACCAGAAAATATCTTGATGGCGTAGAAGAGACTAAATGCAAACTGAAATAAAGATGGAAGCAAGCAAACATGTAACAGATCTAGTTGCAAACGGTGTTTCAATGTTTAGAAACAAGGCCTAGGGATCATACTTTCACTAGTGAACACTCCCATATAAATATCTTCCCTTCATGATACTACTCTTAAACTCTCCGGTTGGACACTCTACTCCATGGTAGGGCTATAACAGCACACCTCAAAGTCTGCTTTCCCTATCTAGATAACCCCACACTGTCACCTTGAGCATTAGATGATACCAACAAACACCACAATTTCATAGAAACATCCAACTCCAAATATAACTCATAACAAGTATTTGTAATCTCTAGCCTAAGTGCCACCATGGTGTGCACGCTGTCACTTTCACACACATGGGGAGAGCAGAGATCTATTAAAGCACTTGAGTAGCAAGGTAGATCTACTTGATTACAAAGCTCATGATCACAATATGATCATGCATAGAGAGAGATGAACACATAGCTACCGGTAGAGCCCTTAGCTTCGAGGAAGAACTACTCCCTCATCATCATGGGAATCAGCAACGGCGATGGTGGTGGAGATCGATGGAGATGGCTCCGGGGGCACTTCCCCGTCCCGACAGGGTGCCGGAACAGAGACTTTTTGTCCCCCGAATCTCCTCTTCGGTGCGGCGGCGCTGCGGAACTTTTCGTGGCTGGAGGCTGTTCAATTTAGGGTTTTCTCATCGGGAGGCTTCTTATAGGCGAAGAGGCAAGGTCGATGGAGGCCAAAGGGGCCCACACCACCTGGTGGCGCGGCCAAGGCTAGCTCGTGCCACCACATATGTGGCCAGCCCCAGTCCCCTCTCTGTTTCGTCTTCTGGCTCCGTGAGTCTTCTGGTAAAATACCGACTTTGGCTTTTATCTGGTCCAATTCCAAGAATATTCATTTTCTGACTTTCCTGGAACTAAAAACAATAGAAAACATGCAACTGGCACTGTGGCATCATGTTAATAGGTTAGTCCTAGAAAGTGTATAAAAGTACTCCAAAATGTGGACGAAACATAAGAAAGTAGATATAAACCAAGCATGGAACATCAAAAATTATAGATAGATTAGCAACGTATCAATTAGCAACCGATCCCGTATCAAATACCCAGGTGCTACTGCGAGTACTAGTCAAGTACACATCAATAACATGTATATCACATATACCTTTGTTTGCCTTGTCGGCCTTCTTCCGCGCCAAATACTTGGGGCAGTTGCGCTTCCAATGGCCTGTCCCCTTGCAATAGTAGCACTCGGTATCAGACTTAGGGCCAGCTCGGGATTTCTTTTCAGGGGGGCAACAGATTTGCCGCCCTTCTTTCCCTTCTGCTTTCCTTTCTTGTCTTTCCTGAAACCGGTGGTCTTATTGATCATCAACACTTGATGTTCTTTCCTAATCTCCACTTCTGCAGTTTTAAGCATTGACAGAAGCTCGGGAAGAGACTTCTTCATACCCTGCATGCTATAGTTCATCACGAAGCTCTTGTAGCTAGGTGGCAGAGATTGGAGAACACGATGTATGCCTAGGTCAATGGGAATCGTTATTCCCAAGGACACAAGCTTATCGGCGTACCCAGACATTTTGAGTACGTGCTCACTAACGGAGTTTTTCTCCTCCATCATGCAGCTAAAGAACTTTTCAGAAGCATTATAACTCTCTACGACAGCATGGGTATCAAAAATCATTTTCAATTCTCCCATGGTATCAAAAGCATTGCCATTTTCGAAACGCTTTCGAAGTTCTAGCTCTAGCCCATACAGTATGCCGCAATGAACTAAGTTGTGGTCCTCCTGACGAGTTATATAGACTTTCTTTTCCTCGTCAGTGGCATCAGGAGCTGGTGGGGGGCCTAGCGGCGCCTCTAGCACATATTGCTTTTGTGCAGCAGTGAGGAGAATCCTCAAATTCATAGCCCAGTTGGTGAAGTTGCTACCATTCGCAGCAAGTTTCTCTTTCTCCATGAACACATTGAAATTAAAAGCAGGTGGTGCCATCTACAACAGAATTTGTAAAGTTTGTTTAGACTAAGTTTATGATAGTTTGAGTTCAACTAATCCAAGTTACTAATGAACTCCCACTCAAAAACGACATCCCTCGTGTCTTTTTGGTGATTACATGAACCAAATCCACTACACCAAGTCTGATCATCACGTGAGTCGGTGTAGCTTCAAAGGTGAGCATCTATATGGGCATCATATCAACTATATGACTCATGCTTAACCTTTTGGTCCATGTTCCGAGGCCATGTCTGTACATGCTAGGATTGCCAAGTAAGAACCTTAGTATTCGCGTGTGTAAAACTATCTTACACCCGTTGTATGAAAGCGTAGAGTCGAGTACACCCGATCATCACGTGATGTTTCGAAACACGATCCATAGAACGGTGCATACTGAAGGAAGAACACATTTTATGTTGATATTTAAATGAGGGATCATCTTACAATGCTACTAAAAGCGCCAAACTAGCAATATAAGATGCAAACATCTAATGTGTAAAGTGGGATGATATGGTCCATGCATTTGATCTCTATCATATGCATCGTGGTATGATCTCTATCATTCCTTTGTGTGTAAGGCCAAGGTCTATGGAACTTACACGTTAAGTGTGTTGTAAGAGTATCTACCATACATCTACTTACAACATTACCGTATCAAGACACTAGCCCAGCAATGATCTAAACTAGACGCCTCTAATTTATCCATTGCAAGTTTCACGTGGCTTAGGGCTTTCGGAGATAGAACCGGTCTTACCTACGAACATGGAACCACAACGAGGATAACCAAGTTATTAGCAACTCGTTTTAAATCATATATTTACTATAGTAGGAGAGACAGACACCCGCCAGCCACTTATGCAAAACTAGTTGCATGTCAGTCGTGGAACTGGTCTCATGTGCGATGACATGTAAGGTTGGTCCGGACCGCTTCATCCCACTATGGCACCAATATCCAAAATACATGAAAGAAGCAATAACATGATCATCATCGCCCACATATAATCATATGTGTACTACCCGTGCAAAGCACCTACGCATAGATCAGGCTCTGATACCACTGTTGAGTTCACAGCATAGAAAACAAAAAATTCCTACGATGGGAACTATATGCCAAGATCTATCTACTAGATACAAGCAACAGGTAGATATACATCCATAGAAAACTTACCCTCGAAGACAACAAGGCTTTGTTAACAAGTTGGAACTCGTGGATGATGTAGTCGTACGCTTGCCGATCTCAAGATCGTGTGGAAGTCCTAGCGCCGCAAATCAGC
The DNA here is from genome assembly GCA_910589775.1 of Avena eriantha. Classification (NCBI taxonomy): domain Eukaryota; kingdom Viridiplantae; phylum Streptophyta; class Magnoliopsida; order Poales; family Poaceae; genus Avena; species Avena eriantha. The sequence continues at coordinate 267,281,263 of OU342745.1, read as the reverse complement.
AGCACATCCATCCTCGCACACACGCTCAGGCCACCGAACAACCTCCACCTCCTCGCTCCAGCGAATCAGCGGAAACAGCAACTCCTTCCAGATGCAATGCCATCGAGAACACGTATCTTGCTAATCCGAGACCATGGGGGAATATATCTAGAGGGGGAGAGAGATCATTCACGAGGAGGGCTTTGTGAGGGAGTAGAGGGTTCCTTTTATATGAGAGGGGGGGCTCCTCCCGTCCCATGCCCGGCGCCCATGGGAGGTGCCCCCACCTCTTCCTCATTCATGTGGTGGAAGCTCCACTCACATCAATTTAGCCTCCACCCAAAGTTCCACTCACATGCATTAAATTTCCACTAAATTCAATGCAACTCTCATTTAATAAAACTCTTTTATTTATTTTATTCAGGATTTTGTTAATTACTTTAATTAAAAAACATTCACATAAAACCCCTTGTAACATTTCAATATCACATGCAGAACCAGTTTCTGCAATTTTACCCAAAACAATTCCGGTTTCCATCGAAATAATTCCAGCGCTTTGCAATTCTTTCGTCTGAAACATATGTGCTCAAAAATGGTGTTTGGAAACCCTTAAGTGTGTCACCCAACGGTTCACGAATAATGTAGACATGATTGAGACTCCTCTCAAATCAATAATCAGAAGCGGGACCTGGAGTCCATTCTGACTCCTGCACATTCAACGATGACTTCTAACGCTAATAACTTAATCCCTTTGTCTCATGATATATTACATGTCCGAGATTCGATCATCGGTATCCAAATACCTAGTTGGATCTCGTTACCGACATGCACTCTTTTCTCGTTCCCGTGATATAACATTCTAGTGATCACATCACTTGCTTGCAAGCTATCTTACTGTGATATCACCGAGAGCGCCTAGAGTATATCTATCCGTCATCGGGATTGACAAATTCCACTCTTGATCCATGAGCCTCAACATAACATCTTCAGAGTATCTGAACCCACCTTTATAGTCACCCTTTTATGGTGTGATGTTTGATGTTATCAAGTTACTCTTCTGATGTTAGCAATTAACATGATCTCATGGTCTAAGGATAAAGATTACTTCGTATGATGTTATAGCAATATAAACATAATGACTTTGATCGTAATGCTATACTTCGGATGAATGTTCATCACATCATTTCACAAATGCTATGACCTTGTTATTAACAACATCCAATGTCCATGATCAAGAAACTTTGATCATCTTGTTAATCAACGAGCTAGTCTATAAGAGAGGCATAACTAGGAACCTTTTATTTGTTTATTAAACACACATGTATTGACGTTTCCTATCAATACAATTATAGCATGCAAAATAAACATCTTTCATATACAAGGAATACATAATAACAACTTTATTATTGCCTCTCAGGGCATATTTCCTTAAGGAACTTGCCCAAGGGATCCATCTTCGCGCTACACAGATCTGGGAGGCCAAGGCATCGATCTCCATCTTCATCAACCGCTGCAGCATCACCATCTCCATCCATCCCATCTCATCCATATAGATCTTGTTGTAATTTCCATACTCGTTGTGGATTTATACAAGAACTATTCATCTATGATTGTTTCCATCACCATTGCCATGATGTTGATTGCCTCCATGTCTGAGTAGATCTCTAGTTCTTAGGGAGATGGAGAAACCCTAGCATATGATTGAGATGAGATAGAGATTATTATGTTATACATCGTTATGTGTATGTGTTAATTGTCTTCATCTTGATGTTGGGAGTTGTGCACCTCCTTAATATTTGCCTCCTACGGGGACCCGATGAAGGGGATTACTTGTTGGTAGATGGAGGGATGATGGCACTTACTTTGACTATAAAGCTGTTGTCATTCTTTACGTACTAACGTGGGGAATCAAGGAGAACTCATTAAGTCATGTCCATGCCATGAGAGAAATCCCTTAATAGCGGTATAATACGATTGATGTCGTTTATTCATCAGCTTTGGTTATGAAGGATGATGTGAGCAGCGGTTGCTACCTATTTGTCCATATATGGAGCTCCTCCCACATACATACATATCATTTGAATATTCGTTCTAATAATGTTGATTGCTTAGTCTAAATTGCTAGCGGTATATCCACCACTCCCCGAGAACGCCTTTTTCCCTATTGCAATTCTATGTTCTTTTACACACGCGATTCTTACTTTATGCATTAAGTTTTACTTTACTCTAAATTGCCTTGTTCAACCAAAATCCAAAAACAACTCTACTATTCTTGCATCTTAAATTTATTCCTTAAGTACATAGTTTAGTTTTAGTTAAAAGCATTTTAGTCTTTTGCCTACTGCTCCCTGTGGGATCGATATCTTTATTTCGAAACTAGCTACAAACGATCTGTGCACTTGCAGTCATCAAGTGTGACCTCTGATTCTCTAACACTTGGGTGAGCCAATCAGATCTACTTCGGTATTCCACCGTTATATCCTGCACATGGGTGGTTTGGATGGGTCTTGATTTTTCCAGATCTAAGTCGCCAAACTCTAAAGAGAGACCCGAGCCTAACCATTCTGCCACGATCGTGTCCCGCCTGCTAACGGTCTGTGTGGGCCTTAATGCTTGGCTGACATCCTGGGAGTTGGATCCCAAGCCGGTTTCATTGATGAAGATGTGGATGTCCCTGATCGGGACTATGGATCAGTAGGTGGGGTTCGTCTTTGCCGAGATCTAGAAATTGTTTGGTAGGATAATCAGGATGTTGCCGGAGAATAGGACACACCTGATGGTGACAGTGTCACTGATTCCCATGAAGAGATTAGTCCTCACCCGGTGTAGAGCTCGAAATGCCTCTTGCCCCATGGTGGGCGCCAACTGTCGTGGTATTATCGACCAATACGCCATGGAGGGTTCCTCACAGAGCATGGAGAGAGAGGTAGGATAAGGCGGCGATTTTGTGGGTACGAGGTAACATAGTTTACCTAGGTTTAGATCCAACGACGGTGGAGGAATCCTACTCCTACTTTCAATCATTATAATGGGAATATATCAGGTTACATAGATTACAAGGTTCGTTGTGTGAGGTTGTATCCTTCCATAAAGGCTCCCGTAGGTCCGGCTTATGAAGGCACTAGAACCTAGGGTTATAGGGTAAATTTCTTACCGGACAGGTTACACAGTCATGCACTAATACTAACTAGTCTTCGTGTCTTGTACTCCAAGACTCCGACTTCGTCTATGTCGGTACCGTAGCATCCCTGCTATTCTGGCATGGGCTTCACTTCTAGATTTCTTTAACTGTGCCACCCAACAGGCCATGGGTCATGCAACCAACTGTGGGTCACCCGGGTTATCCAGAATGGAGCTATGCTATGGTAATACCGATTATGCATATCCCCGACTAACATAGGTATGATTACTCGGGTGTTATGATTCATCACCCTAGTTACATAAAATCTTACAGCCCATGAAGATTCGAGATAGCAGCCCAGGAAGTATCCGATGATTTAGTTGTATTAGGAAAGGAAACATGAACCGACAATATGTCAGTATTGTAATCATACATGTGTAACCTATTCGTATACGGCTTTTAGACCCGGCCTATTATATATAGGACAGGAGAAGCCTACGAGGAGGTACCGAAAAACCCCCAAGCGATCTATAATAGAGTTGTTCATCAAGTATTCAGGCGACTTCGACTCTCTTGTTTGCCTAATATCCGACAAAATCCCCAGCGTTCTCTTTTCTGCAAAACCCTAAGTTCATCATCATGGGCATTGCCGAGGTCACACCTCATGAATTGGCGCCATCTGGGGGAAATTTGAAGCTGGAGTCATGGATTCGGTGGACCTCTTTTCACCAAGCAATAATCCAGCAAAAATGATACCATGCCCACCCACCCTTGTTTCGGTACCCGCCGATTTCAATGGTGGATCCGATCTCATCATCGGAAGTTTCCACTTCCAAGTAGAGGATCTCGAAGAATTACACCTCTCGGCCCTGCTCTCATCGGAACCATCAGTCAAAAAAAATCTGTGCCTACGGTGATAACTGTGTTACCCAACGAATCATCCATAGAAGCCACATCGCAGATGGAGATGGCCAACAGAAACAATCAAGGCACAGAAGACCTAGGGGACCTCAATGGTCCCCATAATGACCTCTCCCCTAGGTCGTATCATCAGTTAACTATGCTACAAGGACCAAGTTCGGAAAACAAGGAACCCGATGAAAGTAGAGAAAGTATCGACTTCAGAATTAGGAAAGCTGAAATCTACCTAGAACACGAACCGCTGGATCTCACTGGTCCCCTAAATAGTGTCTCCTTCGGATATATCAATGAAGCCTCTAGGTCGTACAGAACACGCCACCAAGTGTGCGTGATCAACGGAGAACCTTCGACACAACGCGACTCTAACGGTAACCCTATTATTAACCCCAATGATAATCTATCAGATGACAATGCAGGAAATCACAGCAACGAAGGGAATCTTGGAAACGAAGGAGACCTGACAGACATCTGCATCACCGTAGGAGGAGGCGAATCACGCGAAGGTGAGGGGTGAACTCTTCGCCGCAGCATGGCAGAGCAAGTCAAGCAATCTCGGGTGTAGTTCCAATGACAGCCGACGCCACACACAACGATTTACTAGCATATCAATACATGCTTCATCACAAGAAGAGAGACTTTCTAAGGATGCAAAGGCAACTCAACAAAAGAAAAAGGCTAGTCGACGAATCCAGCCTAAGACGGTCACAACTAAGTTCTACCAGAGCATTAGGAAGCGTAACAGGGGAGCACCACCAAGAAGGGGAACATCTCGACTGCATAACATCCCTGAAGCCGAAAGAAACGATCTAATTCGAGACCTCGATCTATCATTCATGACAGTAGATCAAGCAAGAAACATCAAAGCAAAAAACAACCCAGGCAGCAATCGTGGCCACACAAACATATCTAATCACAACTCAACCCACACCCGACGATTCCCGTGCAGCTCTTCATCACTCGGCTTTAATGAACCTCGGCATGGTGGGAGCATCTCTTTCACAAGCAGAACAAGGAATCACGCACCAACGCGACAGATCCCCACGCCGTCGCAGCAACCCTCAGTAGGTGGGTCACACCCGACGGTCGCGATCACCACATCAGGTACACTTCTCGAGATCCGAACCGCAGAATAGCACAAGAAACGATAACATGCAACACATGGACAACGGATCAAGGGATGAGAGCCACAGCCGAAGATACCGAAGCGACGACAGTGAAGATGACCACGAGTTATGCGGGGCCAGCTGTTTTACCCAAAGGATTCGCAAGGCTTCTGTACCCAAGGACTTTAAACTCCCACACGACCAACAAAAGTACAATGGACTACAGGAACCTGAGGCATGGCTAGCAGATAACTTGGCCACCGTCAAGCTACAGGGTGGCTCCACGGCCACCGCAATGAAAAGCTTACAACTGCACTTAACATGCCTTGCACGGTCATGGATCAGACAACTACCCGAAGATTCAATCAGTAGCTGGAATGATCTAGAGGATAAGTTCATCTGACACTTTCACTCCACATTTAAACGACCCACATCTCTAGAGCAATTATGGCATGCAAGCAGATAAATGGAGAATCAATAAGAGCCTTCATTCAGCGATGGAACATTATCAAAAACTCAGCCGAAGCCATATCCGACGAAACGGCCATCGATGCCTTCAATGATGGCCTCTAACATCGAGAGTTTATAGAAGAACTAGGACGAGTCAAACCCAAAACGATCTCACAACTAATGGACATAGCAAATCGCTGGGCTGATGGAGAGAACGCGCTACACAACAAGTGAACACATTCACCCGAAGAAGATAGTGATAAATGCTGCAATGACAGGAGACGGAGGAACAATGATGGACACGCGGGACCAAGCTATGTTGCAGCTAGTTTCTCAGGAGAGATTAATCACAGGAACGACGATTACAACAGCGGGCACCGCGGTAGCAGACATGACATTGGAGGTGGCCAATCAACATAGCGGTATCAGCCAAGAGCTCGGGACCCACCTATGTCCGCAATGCAAATGTTGGAAGGACCCTGTAATATGCACTTCTATGTCGACTCAGTAGGCAAAGACGATCCAACCACCTCATGAAAGACTGCCGAACGTTCCTAAAGATGCAAGAGCTCTACAATGCAAAGGAAACCAAAGCAGCAAACCAAGGGTACACCACCACGCCTGGCATGTTAGCCATCAGCCCACCACCACCACCACCGACACACCAGCTAGGAGGACAACCACAGAACACAACAGATCAAGGTAGTGAATACCCCAGATCAAAGGGAGCAATGTCAATGATTCAGAAAGGTCGCCCATCCAACAAGATCCAAAAGCTAATTACACGACAACTAAACATGGCCGAGACTTCCCTACCAGACACACCCGAGTATCTTCATTGGTCTGAACAGGAAATCACATTCAGCAGGGCTGACCACCTGATACATTGCTAACGTATCTATAATTATAATTTTTGATGTTCTAGGCTTGTTATATATCTACTTTCTTATATTTTGTCCACACTTTGGAATATTTTTACACATTTTCTAGAACTAACCTATTAACAGGATACCACAGTGCCAGTTGCCTGTTTTATGTTGTTTTTGGTTCCAAAAAAGTCAGAAAATGAATATTCTCGGAATTGGACGGGACAAAATCCAAAGTCGATATTTTACCGGAAGACTCACGAAGCCAGAAGACGAGACGGAGAGGGGACATGGGCTGGCCACACCATGTGGTGGTGCGGGTCCCCCTGGCCACACCACTAGGTGGTGTGGGTCCCCCTGGCCGCGCCACCAGGTGGTGTGGTCCCCTCCAGCCTCCACCGACCTTGCCTCTTCGCCTATAAGAAGCCTCCTGATGCAAAAACCCTAAATAGATCAGCCTCTAGCTACGAAAAGTTCCGCAGCGCTGCCGCCACCAAAGAGGAGATTCGGGGGACAGAAGTCTCTGTTCCGGCACCCTACCGGGACGAGGAAGTGCCCCCGGAGCCATCTCCATTGATCTCGACCACCATCTCCATCGTCGTTGCTGATTCCCATGATGATGAGGGAGTAGTTCTTCCTCGAGGCTAAGGGTTCTACCGGTAGCTATGTGTTCATATCTCTCTCTATGCATGATCATATTGTGTTCATGAGCTTTGTAATCAAGTAGATCTACCTTGCTACTCAAGTGCTTTAATAGATCTCTAGCTCTCCCCATGTGTGTGAAAGTGACAGTGTGCACACCATGGTGGAACTTAGGCTAGAGATTACAAATACTTGTTGAGTTATATTTGGAGTTAGATGTCTCTATGAAATTGTGGTGTTTGTTGGAACCATCTAGTGCTCAAGGTGACAATCTGGGGTTATCTAGATGCGGAAAGCGAACTTTGAGGTGTGTTGTTATAGCCCTATCATGGATTAGAGTGTCCAACCGGAGAGTAGTTCAAAGTAGTATCATAAAGATAAGATATTTATATGAGAGTGTTCGCCAGCGAAAGTATGATCCCTAGGCCTTGTTTGTAAGCATTGAAACACCGTTTGCAACTAGATCTGTTACATGTTGTCAACACCCGGATTTTTAATCCCAGATGCCTGTTATGCCATACATCGCAATCCCAGGATTACCATTTTTCCGAGACATAACAGATTGGATATCACATTACATCATCCATTACAAACCATAATAAGGTCTTACACGAATAAAGGATCTCATGATCCAGTCTTAATACAACAAGCAGCGGAATAATTAATAAGTGTAGCGGTGGGGTGCATCTTCAGAGTCACTGGCAATGCTGACGATGGAAGATAGTCCTAGTTATCATAGCCATCCTGCTACCCTTCATCTTGGTACTCCTCTTCGTAGTCTGGCCATGAGAATAGCCAGGGACAAAAGCCATGAGTACTCATTAAGTACTCGCAAACTATCACTAACAAGTAAGGTAGTTCTAGTAGGAATTCTAGCTCTAAGTTTATTTGCAAAGTTAAGTTTGAAACCTAAGCTGAGTTCAGAGACAAAGAAAGATAAAATAAAGTTCTAAAATCACTTAAGTTGGGAAGCTAGTTTCATAGTCACAACCCTATTGTGGTCAAGTCAAGATTCATCATTCATTTCATAAGTCATTTTGGAAACATCTGACGACGGAACAGTATGGCCACTCCAACTGTCCATAACCGCGGACGCGGCTATTCGAATAGTTTGACACTCTGCAGAGGTGGTACACTTTCACCACAATATTCGATACATCTGTCAAGGATAACCTTGAATCACATACTTAGTATGCAAATAATCAAACATAACCTTTCAATTACACACCCTAGTATAAGCACCTCTCCTATGAGCTTGGACTCCTAGCCATGACCATCTGTCTTCCTGGGCACGGCATAGGTGGACAACATTGAGAGTTAGCCTCATCTCAGACCTCTCCCATGAGGGAACTCATACTAATGCATATAAACTTCCAGCTAATCCTTACCCAATTCAGGTATTGTGGTTGTACTGTAAATTTGGAATGGTATCGCATCCGAACCCAACCATCAGTTTTTATAAAGGGGCTAAGGCTCATGCCTCAATATTTTCATCATCATAAACCATTTGTGTTCCTCAACACATGTCAAAACATCTCAATAGAATGACTCATTATTCCAAGGTTTTCATAACCATTTTCACCAAGTATTCCCATCTAAAGTGATCAAGTTTGGTTTAGCTCTAAACTACTAAGTTAAGAGTGTTCACTAAGGTGGGGTGCTAATATCACTCTCATGCCATAGAATGACATCTAAGTCTAAGTAGATAGGCCAAGTTTTATACTTTTTATGCTATCTATAAACAAAGTAAAGAACTTTGGTAAAGTAAAACAAAGTAAAGCTTGTAAGAAAACATGGGGTAGGTATAAGTCAAAAATGTATAACCAAAGCATGCTTAAGGCATCTTGCTTAGGTCATCTAGCTTAATTCTAGCTTGCTAACAATAGCTTGATCAGTTTACTTGAAGTGCTAGGCTTGCCTTGAGTAGTGCAGTGGTTGAAATTCTCTTCCTCCTCCTCTTGGTAGAACTCCTCCTCCTCGTAAGCTTGGTCTGTACTACCGTCTATAAATACATACGGAATACACAATCACCAAACAATACTTAACTAGTCTACTTAGCACACTAAGGCACACTTGATGATCTAGTATCATCACAAACATCACAAGGTTTAATGAACTAGTTTCATTCTTTTTATTTAAGAAAAGTAATTTCTACTCACTGAAAATAACTAAGATTTAATATTAACCAATTAAAATATGGGATCATATGGACACATGTCATCACCACATATTCCAATATATGGGAATGTGATTTAAAGGGTGGATCACATTTTAATAAGTTTAAGTTTAATAATTAATGATTTAAAGTGACTAGAAATGCATATATAGCATTATTTTGGTACTAGTCCAAATTAACTGCATGCAAACCTTGATATTATTACATATTCAGATACGTATGGTTAAATGTGATTTTTTAGAGTTGGAATCAACTCAAAATCTATTATGGTTGATTTTAGAAAAATGTTTGAATGTGAAAAAGCTTATGTCTTGTTATTTTAGCTAGGAGATATCTCTAACTCTAAATGATTTAAATCCAACGGGTTTGGATAGGGATTTAATTTACCTTTCCAAGAAAATTAGAATCACTCAATTTGGATTTGTAAAACTCTTTGAATTGATTTTCAAACTAAGGGACAAATTCTAGTTTAAAACTAAAAAGGAAAATTCTAATTTGAATCAGAGGGCCAACGCGGGAAACCAATTGGGCCGGCCTAGTGGCACTCCGCTGCGCTGAGGACTGCTGACAGGGGGTCTCACCTATCAGTGGCTCATTAACACGCGAAGCGGTATGGGGCATTGTGGACCATAGGATTACAATGGGAATCTACGGCTGGGGCTTATCGTCGATGACGAACACGTCGCCGGCAAGGAGGAACCCTAACGGCTCGGTGAGGGTGCGGTGAGGGCGTACCAGGGCTCCAGCGAGTGCGGCAAGGCGGGAAAACGAACGAGTCGACGATGGCAGGCTCAGGCGAAGTCGCGGCAGAGGCTGGGGTGGACGAAATCGACGGCATCGTCTTCTCCTCTGATGCGGCTACCTCCGGTGAAATTCCGGCGGTTAGCTGCTCGAGCGGCTCCGGCGAGTGGTGGGGAAGGACTGGTGGAGAGAGGGGAGTTGAATGATGTGGTGATTGAAGCTAGGGAAGGCCTCCTTATATAGGCTCGAGGAGGGGACCGAGGGGGCGACGGCGAGCTCGTCGGTGACGACGACACAGGGGGCTATCAGCGTGGGCGAGGTAGGCGGACGGTGGGTGGTTCCCTGGCGGTCAGCTAGGACGTAATGGTGGTGATAGGGGCGGTGGCTAACGGTCGGGCGCGTCGCGCGCTCTAGGAGACAGAGATGGTGCTCGACGTGGTTCCCGGCAACTGTGGGTCGCGCGGCGGTGCACGACCATGTCTGGCGGGGTGAGGTGGTGAAGGCGGAGCGGCGTGCGTGGTCCGTGGTCGAGGCGCGGTCAGTGGCGTGCTGGCGGTAATGGCGCTCTGGCGTGCGCTGGCGCGGCGCAGAGAGGATAGTGCGGCGATGCTCAGGGATGGTCCAGTGGCTGGTAAGGGTCGTGGGGTGGACCGTTTACGGCGGTGAGGTCAGGCCTTGTTCCCTGGAGCGGCGGAGAGGAGCTGGCGGTATGTTGTGGCTTGGGCAAGGTTGGCCGGCGGACATGTCCTCGGGGTGGCGTGGTACTGGCGCTAGGGACAAAGGGGTGGGCTGATTAAGGCTTGGTTAGAGCTAGGAGGGACAGAGGGATTAAATGGGGTGCAAATGGGTGGCAAACCCCTGTAGAAACAGTGAAGCTAAACTAGGGTGTGATCAGTGCATGCCAAGTGTTCGACCAAATGGCCACATGACACAAAGATTTGAATTTTTCAAATTTTTTTGGTGGAGTGGTTGGTCTCATGCTTGAGTATCTGTGGTTGCTAAGATTTGTCAAATGGAGTTCATTTAGATGGTTTTTGAAAAAGTGTGATCTAGATACATACACTTGGTTCCATTTTCAAATGTCATTTAAAATTAATGTTTGAATGTTTTTGGAAGAATTCAAAGTGGGCCTTGGCACATCTCTACTTGTACTAGCAAGGGGTGCAAAGATCCACAGTTGTCTCTGTTGGAAAATGAGTCCTAGGAACACCCAAAGTGTCCTAGTTGATTAAAATGGAAAAAGTGACCATTTGCCTTATTTAATTCTTTTTGATTTCTTTTTCTTTGGGATTTGCTTGGGGATGATCTAGATGATGTGTAATTCACCTTAGAGTCATTTTACAACCAATAGATCACTCAATGATGGCAATTCAAAACAATTCCTATTTAATGCAAACACATATATGCATGCTTAAAGATTTAAATGAGAAAAAAGTTTTTGTTAACCCTAAATTGGGTGATTTGGATCTGGATTAACCTTGGATTAAAGATTTGGGATGTTACAAACCTTCGCCCCTTAAAAAAAATCTCGTCCCGAGATTTACTACAGAAAACTAGGAACTAAAGAGATATGGGAACTCTGTTCTAATGTAATCTTCTTGCTCCCAAGTGGCTTCTTCTTCAGTATGGTTGCTCCATTGGATCTTGGAAAACTTGATACTCCGGGTCCTGGTAGTTCTGTAATATTCCTCCAAGATACGGATGGGCACTTCACGATACGTTAGATCCTTGTTGATATCAACGTCTCGGTTATCGATGTTCTTGAAAACTTTGGTCTTCTCCGGCACTTCTAGGCATTTGCGAAGTAACGAGATATGGAACACATTGTGGATGGCTGACGTCTCTTCTGGCAGATCCAGTTGATACGATACTTCTCCTCGATGATTCAAAATCTTGAATGGTCCAATATATCTAGGGGCTAACTTTCCTTTCAGACTAAAATGTTGGGTTCCCTTCAATGGTGAAACTTTGAGATACACGAAATCTCCAACATTGAAAGTCAGGTCTCTCCTTCTCTTGTCAGCATAACTCGTGTGTTTAGATTGGGTGGTCTTGAGGTGCTCACGGACTTTGTGAACCTTCTCTTCGGCTTCTCGTAGGATGTCGGGTCCAAAAATCTGACTCTCTCCTACTTGCGACCAATTCAAAGGGGTACGACACTTCCTTCCGTATAAGAACTCAAATGGGGCCATTTGCAAACTGGCTTGATAACTATTGTTGTATGAGAATTCTGCGAAAGGCAGATAGTCTTCCCATTTTGATCCGTACTCGAGTACACAAGCTCTCAACATATCCTCTAGGATTTGGTTGACTCTTTCAGTCTATCCATCAGTTTGCAGGTGATAAGCTATGCTGAAATTCAACTTGGTTCCTAATCCTTCTTGGACTTTCTGCCAAAATCTCGAGGTAAATTGGGTTCCTCGATCCGATACTATGCTCTTGGGGATTCCATGCAAACTGACAATTCTAGCAATGTACAACTCTGCTTGCTTCGAACTCTGGTAGGTTGTCTTGACGGGGATAAAATGAGCTACCTTGGATAGTCTATCAACTATGACCCAGATTGAACTTGAAGTAGGCAAACCAGTGATAAAGTCCATTCCAACGGAATCCCATTTCCAGTCCGGAATCTGCAATGGTTGCAACAGTCCTGTGGGTCTCTGATGTTCCACCTTGACTCTCTGATATATATCACACTTGGCGATGTAGCTTCCGATTTCTCGTTTCATCTTGTGCCACCAAAATTGCTCCTTCAAATCCTGATACATCTTCGTTCCTCCGGGGTGGATAGAATAAAGAGTATCATGAGCTTCTTGCATGATAACTTGCTTCAGCTCCTAATCTGCTGGCACACAGATACGTCCTTTGTACCACAAGACTCCTTCTTTGTCTTCGGTGAATCCAGGTACCTTTTCTGTACCAATACGACGCTCGATTCCGTCGATACTTTCGTTTCCCTTCTGGGCTTCCTTGATTTGACTGATCAATGTGGGTTGAAGTTCAATGCTAGCTAAGAATCCCTTGCTAACTAGCTCAGTTCTAAATTGCTCCAACTCCTCATACAAACTGGGTTGCTTCTCCTTGATCATGGTGTTTAACCTACATGGTAATCTGCTAAGAGCATCCTCTACCACATTGGCCTTGCCGGGGTGATAGTGAATGTCAAGCTCATAATCCTTGATTAACTATATCCATCTCCTTTGCCTCATATTCAGCTCCTTCTGAGTGAAAATATACTTAAAGCTCTTGTGATCTGAATGAATCTCACAGTGATTACCCATAAGATAATGACGCAATGTTTTCAATGCTAGAACTACATCTGCTAGTTCTAGATCATGGGTAGGATAGTTTTGCTCATGCTGCTTCAGTTGTCGAGACAGATATGCAATGACTTTTCCTTCTTGCATCAACACACATCCGAGACCAATCTTGGATGCATCACAATACGTGTCAAACGACTTCTTGATATCTGGCATAATCAATATTGGGGCTGAAATTAATCTTTGCTTGAGCTCTTGGAAACTTGCTTCACATTTGTCGGTCCATTCAAACTTCTTATCCTTCTTCAATAATTGGGTCATCGGTCTTGCGATGCTAGAAAATCCTTCTACGAACTTGCGGTAATATCTAGCTAATCCGAGAAATGCACGGACTTGGGTTTGAGTGGTTGGGGCTTCCCATTCTTCAACATCTCTGATCTTTGCTGGATCAACAACGACTCCTCTGGCTGACACAATATGTCCAAGGAATCCTACTTCCTTCAGCCAAAACTCACATTTTCTGAACTTGGCATGCAACCGATGTTCTCTCAAGGTTTCAAGGATGATTCTCAGATGTGGCTCATGCTCTTCTTCTAACTTGGAGTAGATAAGGATATCGTCGATAAACACAACGACAAACTTATCCAGAAAATTCATAAAGATCTTATTCATGAGATTCATTAAATAAGCGGGGGCATTGGTTAATCCGAAAGACATGACCGTATACTCGTATAATCCATAACAGGTAGTAAAGGCGGTCTTTAGAATATCCATTGCACGAATCTTAAGTTGGTGATAACCAGTCCTAAGATCGATCTTTGAGAACACTCGGGCACCAGTCAACTGATCACATAGATCCTCTATCTTGGGCAATGGATACTTGTTCTTGATGGTGACATCATTCAACTTTTGATAATCTATGCACAAACGGTTGCCTCCATCCTTTTTGTGGACGAATAGAACTGGTGATCTCCATGGCGATGCACTTGGTCGAATCAAGCCTGTGGCTAACATAGCATCCAATTGATTCTTCAGCTCTACTAACTCTGAGGGGTACAAGCTATAGGGTCTCTGGGCTATGGGTCCAGTCCTAGGGATTAGTTTGATAATGAACTTAATATCCCGATCAGGGGGCGTACCGGGCAATTCATCTGGGAATACGTCGGGGTATTCACAGACTACTCTGACTTGGTTAATTGTGGGTAGGGCTAGACTTTTGTTGCACTTGAATTGACGGGTCAAGCTTTTCGATACATGCTCTACTGATACTCCAGAGTTACTGGTCATGGTGACGGCTTTCTTAGCACAGTCTATCAATCCTTTATGCTTTGACATCCAATCCATTCCTAGTACTACTTCCAAACCTTTGGTTCCAAGTACTATTAGATTGGCATAAAAATCTATCCCATGAATTCTGATAGGTACAGCTTTGCAAATTTTTCTAGCTTTTGTAGTTGAACCAGGAATTTGAACTATCATGACATGCTTCAAGTTGGTTGGGTGAATCTTACTAGTGCATGCAAATTCTTCGGTGACAAATGAGTGCGATGCTCCAGAATCAAACAACACTCTTGCTAAAACTGAGTTCACAGAAAACATACCCAGCACGACATCTGACGCTTCCTGGGCTTCTTCGGCGTTCATGTAGAAAAGACGGCCGTTGCGGTTGTGAGGGTTCCCTGGGGCGAATCTTCTTCCTGGCTGAACACGACGTTGCTGCTGAGCTAGGGCATTCACATTGGCAGTGGCGGCAATCTTCTTGGGACACTTGTTGGAGTAGTGACCCTTAACCCCACACTCAAAACAAGTAATCCGAGAATTGTCTTTGGCTACAACAGACACAACATTGCTTCCAGTTCTGGGTGCAGTATTGTTGTTGTTGTTGGACTTGGGCGGCGCATGGTTGAAGTTGTTGGACTTGCTAGGGTTGTTGTTGTTGTGATTTCCATCAGACTTCACATTTCCTCCACTACGGTTGGGGTAGCTTGGACGAGACATCAGGGGTCGATTGTGCCTTGGGGAATATCCTGCAGACGGGTTGGGGCGATACTTCTGAACATGGTTGGATCCACTCTGGTGCATCATTCTATGCTTGCGGTTGTCATTGGCTTGGTTGATCTTTCCTTCCATCTGGATGGTACAGTTGACTAGCTCTTCGAGATCACCAAAACGGATGTTGATTAACACCGTTTGCATCTCATCATGCAATCCATTCAGGAATCTCTCCTTCTTGGCTTCTGTGATGATCTCATCAGGTGCATACCTAGCAAGTGACAGGAATCTGTCACGGTATTCTACTACAGTCATTCTTCCTTGCTTCAGTTCTCTGAACTCATCTCTCATCCGACTGACTAAACCTTGTGGCACATGGGTGCGACTGAACTTGGTCTTGAAATCTTCCCACATCATCACTTGACCATGGTTCATTGTGCGGGTGCTGTTCCACCATGCTCTTGCATCTCCAGCCATATAGTGGGTGGCGAACAGAACTTGCTCATTGGCATCAACTCTGGCAACTTCTAGGTTATTCTCCATGGTCTGTAACCAGTCATCTGCATCTAGTGGTTTCTCTGAATGGCTAAAGATAGGGGGATTGGTATTTTGAAAGTTTTTAAGCTTGGATCCTGGATGATCCTGATTTCCATGGCCTTGATTGTTTTGGGCCATCTGGGCGATTTCCTGTAGATTTTCTAGGTTAGCTTGGCGCTCTGCCCTACTAGCTTCATGGTCGGCAACTAGCATCTGCATAATCTGTAGCATCGGATCCTGTGATGAGCTTCTCCCTCTGGGGTTTCCACGAGTCATCTGAAGATTGAGATAGATAAAGGGGTAAGAGGGAAAGTTCTAAGGTTCATGGTTTTGGTTTCAAAGCTAAAACTTTGAGTTTGACTCAGGTTTTGCAAGTAACTTCTTTTCATTCATTCAAGCAAAGCACACGATACAAACACACACACACACCATAACATCAAAGGAAACATATGGTTTTAAGAACCATTCTGTGAGCTACGATACAATGGGACCGATACTTCTCACTCCTACGATAGTGCTCTAGTGCATCTACTCATCATCGATGAAGTCAGAGTCATCATCGTCGGTGTAGAAGTCCATGGCATCGTCCTCCAGATAGTCATCATCATTGCTGAGGTAGGAGTCAATACGCCCTTGGATATCTTCACCTTCCTCTTCTTCTTCTTTTGCCGCAATCTGAGCTTCTTGCTCCTTGATGGTCTTCTCGAGTTCGGCCACCTTCTTGCGAAGATGGTCGATGGTGTGATCCTTCTTTGCGCGTTGACGGCGAAGTGATTGACGATCCTTGACTAGCAGTGAGAAAGTCTGGGCCTTCTGGGCGGCAATGGCGAAGTTGTGGTTGGCAAACTCTCTAGCATTGTCCAATTCCTTATGTCTGTCGTACAACAAGAATTCAAGGTTCTCCACTTGACGCTTCAACTCCAGGTGACTTGGCATTCCCATAGAATCACGCCTTGCATAGTGAGCAAAGCGGGTTCCTTGGATCAAGTTGACATTCTGTGCGCAAAGGCGAGCAAGAGCTTCGTGCATTGCCCTGGCTAATCCATCTAGCCAGTAGTTCTCTCTCACGGAGAACTGAATCCTCCCGGACGTGGGTGCCTCTATATTGCCTCGAAGGTCAGTAGTCACTAGCCATTGTAAATCTCCTCCTGGGGGTCCAGGAAGTTGAGCTCCAAGGAATTCTGGATGCGGACGCTCCAAGTACTCTGATAGTGTATCAAGATCCCTCTTGAAGATCAGTTGGCCTCCGTTGCCCAACTGGTAGAACTTGTTCTAATGAGCTTCCATCTATAAGAAATTAGGATGAGAAAGTAAGTGAAGTGATCAGGTGTGTCAAATTTTATGTAGGTCTGTAAGAATTTGGAGGAACATGTATTTTTTTGAGAGAAAGAATCCCAAGGGTAAGAGAGGAAATATGTTTTCATAAATACTCACTTTGGATTTGAAACTAAGTTTTTTGTTCGGACGTCCATTCTAACTAGGGTCTCCTATGGTCAGGATGGCTCTGATACCAACTTGTCAACACCCGGATTTTTAATCCCAGATGCCTGTTATGCCATACACCGCAATCCCAGGATTACCATTTTTGCGAGACATAACAGATTGGATATCATAGTACATCATCCATTACAAACCATAATAAGGTCTTACACGAATAAAGGATCTCATGATCCAGTCTTAATACAACAAGCAGCGGAATAATTAATAAGCGTAGCGGTGGGGTCCATCTTCAGAGTCACAGGCAATGCTGACGATGGAAGATAGTCCTAGTTATCATAGCCGTCCTGCTGCCCTTCATCTTGGTACTCCTCTTCATAGTCTGGCCATGAGAATAGCCAGGGACAAAAGCCATGAGTACTCATTAAGTACTCGCAAACTATCACTAACAAGTAAGGTAGTTCTAGTAGGAATGCTAGCTCTAAGTTTATTTGCAAAGTTAAGTTTGAAACCTAAGCTGAGTTCAGAGACAAAGAAAGATAAAATAAAGTTCTAGAATCACTTAAGTTGGGAAGCTAGTTTCATAGTCACAACCCTATTGTGGTCAATTCAAGATTCATCATTCATTTCATAAGTCATTTTGAAAACATCTGACGGCGGAACAGTATGGCCACTCCAACTGTCCATAACCGCGGACACGGCTATTCGAATAGTTTGACACTCTGCAGAGGTGGTACACTTTCACCACAAGATTCGATACATCTGTCAGGGATAACCCTGAATCATCATACTTAGTATGCAGATAATCAAACATAACCTTTCAATTATACACCCTAGTATAAGCACCTCTCCTATGAGCCTGGCCTCCCAGCCATGACCATCTGTCATCCTGGGCACTGCATAGGTGGACAACATTGAGAGGTAGCCTCATCTCAGACCTCTCCCATGAGGGAACTCATACTAATACATATAAACTTCTGGCTAAGCCTTACCCAATTCATGTATTGTGGTTGTACGGTAAATTTGGAATGGTATTGCATCCGAACCCAACCATCAGTTTTTATAAAGGGGCTAAGCCTCATGCCTCAACATTTTCATCATCATAAACCATTTGTGTTCCTCAGCACATGTCAAAACATCTCAATAGAATGACTCATCATTCCAAGGTTTTCATAACCATTTTCACCAAGTATTCCCAACTAAAGTGATCAAGTTTGGTCTAGCTCTAAACTACTAAGTTAAGAGTGTTCACTAAGGTGGGGTGCTAATATCACTCTCATGCCATAGAATGACATCTAAGTATAAGTATATAGGCCAAGTTTTATACTTTTTATGCTATCTATAAACAAAGTAAAGAACTTTGGTAAAGTAAAACAAAGTAAAGCTTGTAAGAAAACTTGGGGTAGGTATAAGTCAAAAATGTATAACCAAAGGATGCTTAAGGCATCTTGCTTAGGTAATCTAGGTTAATTCTAGCTTGCTAACAATAGCTTGCTCAGTTTACTTGAAGTGCTAGGCTTTCCTTGAGTAGTGCAGTGGTTGAAATTCTCTTCCTCCTCCTCTTGGTAGAACTCCTCCTCCTCGTAAGCTTGGTCGGTACTACCGTCTATAAATACATACGGAATACACAATCACCAAACAATACTTAACTAGTCTACTTAGCACACTAAGGCACACTTTTGATGATCTAGTATCATCACAAACATCACAAGGTTTAATGAACTAGTTTCATTCTTTTTATTTGAGAAAAGTAATTTCTACTCACTGACAATAACTAAGATTTAATATTCTCCAATTAAAATATGGGATCATGTGGACACATGTCATCACCACATATTCCAATATATGGGAATGTGATTTAAAGGTTGGATCACATTTTAATAAGTTTAAGTTTAATAATTAATGATTTAAAGTGACTAGAAATGCCTATATGGCATTATTTTGGTACTAGTCCAAAGTCACTGCATGCAAACCTTGATATTATTACATATTCAGTTAGGTATGGTTAAATATGATTTTTGAGAGTTGGAATCAACTCAAAAGCTATTATGGTTGATTTTACAAATATGTTTGAATGTGAAAAAGCTTCTGTCTTATTATTTTTGCTAGGACAGATCTCTAACTCTAAATGATTTAAATCTAACGGGCCTGGATAGATATTTAAATTACCTTTCCAAAAAAATTGGAATCACTAAATTTGCATTTGTAAAACTCCCTGAATTGATTCTCAAACTAAGGGATAGATTCTAGTTTAAAACTAAAAAGAAAAATTCTAATTTGAATCACAGGGCCAGTGCGGGAAACCAATTGGGCCGGCCCAGTGAGACTACGCTGCGCTGAGGACTCCTGACAAGGGGGTCCCGCCTATCATTGTCTCACTAACACGCAAAGCTGTACGGGGCATTCTGGACCGTAGGATTAGAATGGGAATCTACGTCTGTGGCTTATCGTCGACGACGAACACATCGCCGGCGAGGAGGAACCCTAACGGCTCAGTGGGGGTGCGGTGTAACATCCCAAAACTTTAATCCAAGGTTATTAAGATCCAAATCATCAAAATTAGGGTTAACAAAAACTTTTCCAATTAAAATTATTAATGCATTCATATGTGTGTGTATTTAAAATAGGAGTTGATTTGAATTGCCATGATTAAGTGATCCATTGGTTGTAAAATGATTCTGAGGTGAAATACACATCATCTCGATCATTCCCAAACAAATCCCAAAGAAAAACAAATCAAAATGAATAAAAGAAGTGAATGGTCATTTGTGCCATTTTAATCAACATGCCTACTTTAGCTATTCCTAGTTCTCAAAACCTAACAGAGACAAATGTGGATCTTTGCACCCCTTGCTAGTACACATAATGATGTACCAAGGCCCACTTTGTGATCTGCCAAAAACATTCAAACACTATATTTAAATGGCAAGTGAAAATTGAATCTAGTGTATGTCACAAGATCACCCTATTTCAAAAACCACTCAAACAAGCTCAATTTTCAAAACCCAAGCACCCACAGAGTCTTAGGCTTAATACTAGCACACCCCCAAAAATATTTTCAAAATTCAAAAGTTTATTTCTTGCGGCCATTTTCACAAACACATGGCAGGCAGAGATTTACACCTTGTTTTAGCTCACTATTTTGTACAGCGTTTTGCACCCAATTGTCCTGAAAACACTCCCTTTGTCTCCAAGTGATCTAACCAGGCCATTTACACCCCATCCCCTACCCCTAGTGGCAATGCCATGCCATGCCAAGCAAATGCTTGCCGGTCGACCATGCCATCGCTGCAGTAGACCGTCCCTCTCCCTCTCCCCATGTCTACTAGCTAGCTCACACGTCCCTGCCACTCTCTGTCCCCTTCCCGAGCAAGGCCAAGCCCTGGACCACCGAGGAACCGCTGCGCCCAGTGCGTCTGCTCCATGCCGAGCACGCGCCAGAGCGCCGTGCCCGACACGCGTGTACAAGCCGCCCCTCGACCGCAGCCCGCGTCCACCGCTCTGCCAAGAACCCAGGAACACGCCAGACATGCCCGTTCGCCGCCAAATGCACCACATCCACCGCTCGCCGTTGAGACCGCCGCCTTTGCCACTCAGAGCGTGCGCACAACCCGACCGCATACCACCGCCCCTAGTCCCGCATTTACCCCATAGAGCATAGCAAGGAGACCAGCCACCATCCCCTACCTCGAGCCACGCCGCTAGCACGTTGTGCAGCCCTCGCCGGAGCCGCCGACCCATGCCTTTTGGTCGCATCGTCGACCTATAAAAGGAGCGCACCCCCAGCCATTTTCTGCACACCACTCACCTCCCCTCCCCTCACTAGACCTTCCCCACTTCTCCCCGGAGCCGCTCGAGCTCGCAGTCACCAGAATTTCACTGGAGCTGGCCACCTTTGGAGGAGAAGGCCCCCGCTGATTGCGACCACCCCCGGAGCTGCCTTGACCGTCCTTGAGTTCGTCGTTGACCACCAGTTCGTTTTCCCAATCGCCGTCGTCGCTGGAGCCCTGGTACGCCCCCTAAGCACCCCCACCGAGCCTCTAGGGTTAGAGTTCGCCGGCGAAAGGTCCGTCGTCGACGACGAGCCCCAGCCGTTGATCCCCGTTCTAATCTAACGGCCCACATCGCCCCATACCGCTTCGCGTGTTATGAGCCTCTGACCGGTGGACCACCCCTGTCAGCTGTGCCCCGCGCCGTGGAGTGTCACTTTGCTGGCCCGTTATCTTTCCCGCGCGACCCATTTAGTTTGAATTAAGATTTTTCTATTTTAGTTTAAACCTAGTTATGTCCCCTAGTTTGAAATTCAATTCAGAGAGATTTACAAATCCAATTGGAGTGTTTCCAATTTTGTTAGAAAGCTACTGAAAAGATATACCCAAGCCCGTTGGATTTAATTCAATTAGAGTTAGAGATCTCTCCTAGTAAAAATAACAAAACAAAAGCATTTGCACCTTGCAACATTTTTATAAAATCAACCATGTTAGCTTTTGAGTTGATTCCAACTCTCAAAAATCATGTTTCACCATACCTATCTGAATATGTATTAGTATTAAGGTTTACATGCAGTGACTTTGGACTAGTACAAAAATAATGCTATATAGGCATTTCTAGTCACTTTAAATCATTCATTAATGAACTTAAACCAAAGTAATTATGACCCAACCCTTAAATCACATTCCCACATGTTAGAATATGTGGTGATGACATGTGTCCACATGATCCCATATTATAAGTGGTGAATATTAAATCTTAGTTAATTTTTCAATGAGTAGCAATTACTTTTCTAAAATAAAAAGGATGAAACTATTAAATAAAACTTGTGATGCTTGTGATGATAGTAGATCATCAAATGTGTGCCTTATAGTGCTAATTAGACTAGTTAAGTATTGTTTGGTGATTACTCCGTATGTATTTATAGAAGATAGTACCGACCAAGCTTTCGAGGAGGAGGAGTTCTACCAAGAAGAGGAGGAAGAAAACTTCAACCACTACACTACCCAAGGCAAGATAACACTTGCAAGTATTACACTAGCAAGCCACCATTAACAATGCAAGCTAACCCTTGCAAGCTAGATAATCTAAGCACATGCATTAGGCATGCCTTGGTTATACCACTTTGACTATTACTTACCCCAAGTATTATTTTCCAAGCTTTACTTCCTTTACTTTACCCAAAGTTCTGTACTTGTTTTGAAGGTAGCATAAAGAGTATAAAACTTGACCTATAGAGATAACTTTAGATGTCATTCTATGGCATGAGATTGATCCCATCATTTCCACCTTAGTGAACACTCTTAACTTAGTACTTTAGAGTAGCTAAAAACTTGAATCACTTTAGATGGGAGCAGTTGGTGAAAATGAATTATGAAAACCTTGGAATGAGGAGTCATTCTATTGAAATGTTTTGACATGTGTTGAGAAACACAAATGATTTATGATGATGAAAATGTTGAGGCATGAGTCTTAACCCTTTTACAAAACTGATGGTTGGATTCGGATGCGATACCATTCCAAATTTACTGTACAACCACAATACCTGAATTGGGTAAGGCTTAGCCGGAAGTTTATATGCATTAGTATTAGTTCCCTCGCGGGAGAGGTTTGAGCTGAGGCTACCTCTCAATGTTGTCCACCTATGTAGTGCCCAAGCTGACAAATGGTCATGGTTGGGAGGCCATACTCATAGGAGAGGTGCTTATACTAGGGTGTATAATTGAAAGGTTATGTTTGATTATCTGCATACTAAGTATGATTATCTGCATACTTGTGGTGAAAGTGTACCACCTCTACAGAGTGCCAAACTATTCGAATAGCCACGTCCGCGGTTATGGACAGTTGGAGTGGCCATACTGTTTCGTTGTTAGATGTTTTCAAAATGACTTATGAAATGATGAATCCTGACTTGACCACAACAGGGTTGTGACTATGACACTAGCCTCCCAATTTAAGTGATTCTAGAACTTTATTTTATCTTTCTTTGCTTCTGAACTCAGCTTAGGTTTCAAACTTAACTTTATAGTAAACTTAGATTTAGTACTTGACTTTAAAATTATACTACTTGTTAGTGGTAGTTTGCGAGTACTTAAAGAGTACTCATGGCTTTTGTCCCTGGCTATTCTCATGGCCAGACTATGAAGGAGACTACCAAGATGATGGCCAGCAGTACGGCTATGATAACTAGGACTATCTGCCTTCGTCAGCATTGCCTGTGCCCCTGAAGATGGACCCCACCACTATGCTTATCTTTTATTTCGTTGCTTGTTGTATTAATACTGGATCATGAGATCCTTATTTGTGTAAGACCTTATGTATAGTTTGTAATGGATGATGTACTGTGATATCCAATCGGTTATGTCTCGCAAAAATGGTAATCCTGGGATTGCGAGGTATGGCATAATAGGCATCTGGGATTAAAAATCCGGGTGTTGACAAGTTGGTATCAGAGCCATCATGACCATAGGAGACCCTAGTTAGAATGGACGTCCAAAACAAAAACTTAGTTTCAAAACCAAAGTGAGTATTTATGGAAAATTAATTCCTCTCTAATCCTTGGGAATTCATTCTTTCTCAAAAATTCATGTTCCTCAAAATTCTTACATTACTACTTCAAATTTGACACACTTGATCACTTCACTAATTTCCTCATCCTTAATTCTTGTAGATGGAGACTCAGTTCTGCAAGTTCTATCAGTTGGGAAATGGAGGTCAGCTAATCTTCGAGAGGGACCTGGATTCATTGTCGGAGTTGCTAGGATGCCCACATTCGGAGTTTCTTGGAGCTCAACTTCCAGGACCCCTAGGAGGAGATTTGCAAT
The DNA here is from genome assembly GCA_910589775.1 of Avena eriantha. NCBI lineage: Eukaryota > Viridiplantae > Streptophyta > Magnoliopsida > Poales > Poaceae > Avena > Avena eriantha. Next base: position 267,257,223 of record OU342745.1, on the reverse strand, counting down.
GGCTAGTCACCACTGATCTTAGAGGAAGCATCGAAGCACCAACATCTGGGAGAATTCAGTTCTCCGTGAGAGAAAACAACTGGCTAGATGGATTATCCAAGGCAATGCATGAAACTCTCGCACGTCTATGTGCCCTTAGTGTCAACCAAATCCAAGGAACCCGTTTTGCTCACTATGCAAGGCGTGACTTCATGGGAATGCCGATGGAGATGCCAAGTCATCCAGCACTGAAGCGCCAAGTGGTGAACCTCGACATCCTGTTGTACGATCGTCAGAAGGAGTTGGACAATGCTAGGGAGTTAGCCAACCAGAACCGTGCCAATGCCGACTAGAAGGCCCAGACTTTCTCACTGCTAGTCAAGGATTGTCAGTCTCTTCGCCTCCAGCGTGAGAAGAAGGATCGCACCATCGCTCGTCTTCGCAAGAAGGTGGCCGACCTCGAGAAGACCGTCAAGGAGCAGGAAGCTCAGCTTGCAGCAAAGGAGGAAGAAGAGGAGGGTGAAGACATCTAGGGAGACATGGATTCTCACCTCAGCAATGATGATGACTTTCTGGAGGAGGATGCCGTGGAATTCTACACTGACGATGAGGACTCTGACTTCATCGACGATGAGTAGATGTACTAGAGCACTGTCGTAGCATGAGATTGTATCGGTCCCACTATATCATAGCTGGCAGAATGGTTCTTCAAACCATCTGTTTTCCTTTATTGTTGTGGTGTGTGTTGTATCATGTGCTTGTTTGCATGAATGAAATGGAGTTAGTTGCAAAACCTGAGTCAAACTCAAAGTTTTAGCTTGAAAATCAAAACCATGAACCTTAGAACTTTTCCTCTTACCCCCTTATCTACCTCAATCTTCAGATGACTCGTGGAAACCAAGGAGGGAGCAGCTCGTCACAAGACCCAATGTTGCAGATTATGCAGATGTTAGTTGCAGACCGTGAAGCAAGCAGGGCGGAGCGTCAAGCCAACTTAGCAACATTGCAGCAGATAGCTCAAGTGGCCCAAAACAACCAAGGACATGGAAACCAGGATCACCATGGATCCAAACTCAAAAACTTCTAGAATACCAATCCCCCAATCTTTAGTACTTCAGAGAACCCCCTTGATGCTGATGACTGGTTGCAGACAATGGAAAATAACTTAGAAGTTGCAGGAGTTGATGACAACGAGAAGGTTCTTTTTGCCACCCACTATCTGGTAGGAGATGCAAGAGCATGGTGGAACAGTATCCGCACCATGAACCATGGTCAAGTGATGACATGGGAAGCCTTCAGTCGCACCCACGTGCCACAGGGTCTAGTTACCCGAATAAGGGATGAGTTTCGTGAATTGAAGCAGGGCAGAATGACTGTGGTGGAGTACCGTGACAGGTTCTTGTCACTTTCCAGATATGCACCTGATGAGATTAGCACGGAGGCCAAGCAGAAGGAGAGATTCCTGAACGGACTGCATGATGAGATGTAGACTGTCCTCGTCAACTTCCGTTTCCAGGATCTTGAAGAGCTAGTTGACTCTGCCATTCAGATGGAAGGGAAGATTAATCAGGCAAACGACAACCGCAAACGTCGTATGATGCAGCAATATGGATCCAGCAGTCACCAGAAGTATCGTCCCAACCCCTCACCAGGATATGCACCCAGGAACAATCGACCCCCAATGTCTTGCCCAAGCTACCCCAACCGTAGCGGAGGCAATGTGAAGTCCGGAGGAAACAATCACAACTCTGGCAATGCCAACAACTTCAACCGTGCACCTCCCAAGAACAACAACAACACTGCACCTAGAAATGGCAGCAATGATGTGCATGTCGCAACAAAAGACAAGTCCCAGATCACTTGTTTCGAGTGTGGAGTGAAGGGTCACTATTCCAATGAGTGTCCCAAGAAGACTGCCGCCACTGCCAACGTGAATGCCCCAGCTCAATAGCAGCGTCGTGTTCAACCAGGGAGAAGATTTTCCCCAGGGAACCCTCACAACCGCAACGGCCGTCTCTTCCACATGAACGCAGAAGAAGCCCAAGAAGCGCCAGATGTAGTGCTGGGTATGTTTTCTGTCAACTCAGTTTTAGCAAGGGTATTGTTTGATTCTGGAGCATCGCATTAATTTGTCACCAAAGAATTTGCATGCACTTGTAAGATTCACCCAACCAACTTGAAGCATTTCATGATAGTTCAAATCCCCGGTTCAACAACCAAAGCTAGAAAAATTTGCAAAGCTGTGCCTATCAGAATACATGGGATAGATTTTTATGCCAACCTAATTGTACTTGGAACCAAAGGATTGGAAGTAGTACTAGGTATGGACTAGATGTCAAGGCATAAAGGACTGATATACTGTGCTAAGAAAGCCATCACCATGACCAGTAGCTCTGGAGTCACAGTAGAGCATATCTCTAAAACCTTACCCCGTCAATTCAAGTGCAACAAGAGTGTAGCCCTTCCCACCATTGACCAGGTCAGAGTAGTCTGTGAATACCCCGACGTATTCCCAGATGAATTGCCAGGTATGCCCCCGGATAGGGATATTGAGTTCATTATCGAACTAATCCCCAGAACCGGACCCATAGCCCAGAGGCCCTATAGCATGAACCCCTCAGAGTTAGTGGAACTGAAGAAGCAGTTGGATGCCATGTTAGAAAAATGCTTGATTCAACCAAGCGCATCGCCATGGAGATCACCAGTGTTATTTGTCGACAAGAAAGATGGAGGCAACCGTCTATGCACAGATTACAGAAAGTTGAATGACGTCACCATCAAGAACAAGTACCCCTTGCCAAAGATAGAGGATCTATTTGATCAGTTGACTGGAGCTCAGGTATTCTCAAAGGTTTATCTTAGGACTGGTTATCACCAACTTAAGATTCGTGCAACGGATATTCCAAAGACCGCCTTTACTACTCGCTATGGTTTATATGAGTATACGGTTATGTCTTTTGGATTAACCAATGCCCCTACTTATTTCATGAATCTCATGAATAAGATCTTTATGAATTTCCTAGATAAGTTTGTAGTTGTGTTTATCGACGACATCCTTATCTACACCAAGTCAGAAGAAGAGCATGAGCAACATCTGAGAATCATCCTAGAAACCCTGAGAGAGCATCGGTTGTATGCCAAGTTCAGCAAGTGTGAGTTTTGGCTGAAAGAAGTAGGATTCCTAGGACATATTGTGTCTGCTAGAGGAGTCTCTATTGATCCAGCCAAGATCAAAGATGTCGAAAAATGGGAAGCCCCAACCACTCAAACCCAAGTCCGTGCATTTCTCAGATTAGCGGGATACTACCGCAAGTTCTTAGAAGGATTCTCGAGCATCGCCAGACCCATGACCCAATTGTTGAAGAAGGACAAAAAGTTTGAATGGACAGACAAGTGTGAAGCCAGTTTTCAAGAACTGAAGAAGAGATTAATATCAGCCCCAATATTGGTCATGCCAGACATCAAGAAGCCGCTTGATGTATATTGTGATGCATCCAAGATTGGTATCGGATGTGTATTGATTCAAGAAGGCAAAGTCATCGCGTACCTGTCTCGACAACTGAAGCAGCATGAGTAGAACTATCCAACCCATGATCTTGAACTAGCAGCTGTAGTTTTGGCATTGAAGACATGGCGTCATTATCTAATGGGTAATCGTTGTGAGATTTACTCAGATTACAAGAGCTTGAAGTATATTTTCACTCCGAAGGAGCTGAATATGAGGCAAAGGAGATGGATAGAGTTAGTCAAGGATTATGACCTTGACATTCACTATCACCCCGACAAAGCCAATGTGGTAGCGGATGCTCTTAGCAGATTGCCGTGTAAGCTAAACACCATGATCAAGGAGAAGCAGCCAAGTTTGTATGAAGAGTTGGAGTAGTTCAGGACTGAATTAGTTAGCAGAGGATTCTTAGCTAGCATTGAACTTCAGCCCACTTTGATTAGCCAAATCAAGGAAGCCCAGAAGGGAAATGAGAGTATCGACGGAATCAAACGTCGTATTAGTACAGGAAAGGTACCTGGATTCACTGAAGACGAAGGAGTTATGTGGTACAAAGGACGTATCTGTGTGCCAGCAGATTCGGAGTTGAAGCAAGTTATCATGCAAGAAGCTCATGATACCCTTTATTCTATCCACCCCGGAGGAACGAAGATGTATCAGGACTTAAAAGAGCAATTTTGGTGGCACAAAATGAAGAGAGAAATCGGAAGCTACAGAGCCAAGTGTGACATATGTCAAAGAGTCAAAGCAGAGCATCAGAGACATGTAGGACTGTTGCAACCATTGCAGATTCCGGAATGGAAATGGGATTCTGTTGGAATGGACTTTATCATCGGTTTGCCTACTTCCAGTAGGGGAAATGACTCAATCTGGGTCATAGTTGATAGACTATCCAAGGTAGCTCACTTCATACATGTCAAGACTACCTACCAGAGTTCTAAGCTAGCAGAACTGTATATTCCTAGGATTGTTAGTCTGCATGGAACACCCAAGACCATAGTATCAGATTGAGGAACCCAGTTTACCTCGAGATTTTGGTAGAAAGTTCAGGAAGGATTAGGCACCAAGTTGAATTTCAACACAACTTATCACCCGCAAACAGATGGACATACTGAGAGAGTCAACCAGATCCTAGAGGATATGTTAAGAGGTTGTGTGTTAGAGTATGGATCAAAATGGGAAGACTGCCTGCCTTTCGCAGAATTCTCATATAACAACAGTTATCAAGCTAGTTTGCAGATGGCACCATTTGAGTTCCTATACGGAAGAAAGTGTCGTACCCCTTTGAATTCGTCGCAAGTAGGAGAGATTCAGATCTTTGGACCCGACATTCTCCGAGAAGCCGAAGAAAAGGTTCATAAAGTCTGTGAGCATCTCAAGACCGCCCAATCCAGACATAAGAGTTATGCTGACAAGAGAAGGAGAGACCTGACTTTCAATGTCGGAGATTTTGTATATCTCAAGGTTTCAACATTGAAAGGAACCCAACGTTTTAGTCTGAAAGGAAAGTTAGCCCCCAGATATATCGGACCATTCAAGATTCTGAATCGTCGAGGAGAAGTATCGTATCAACTAGAACTACCTGAAGAGATGTCAGCCATCCACAATGTGTTCCATATCTCGTTACTTCGCAAATGCCTGGAAGTGCTGGAGAAGACGGAAGTTTTCAAGAACATCGATCACCGAGCTGTGGAAATCAACAATGACCTGACATATCATGAAGTGCCCATCCGTATCTTAGAAGAAGCTTACAGAACCACCAGGACTAGAAGTATCAAGTTTCTCCAGATTCAGTGGAGCAACCATACCGAAGAAGAAGCCACTTGGGAGAGAGAAGATTACATTAGGACAGAGTTCCCAGATCTCTTTAGTTCCTAGTTTTCTTCGTAAATCTCGGGACGAGATTTTGTTTAAGGGGGGAAGGTTTGTAACATCCCAAAACTTTAATCCAAGGTTATTAAGATCCAAATCATCAAAATTAGGGTTAACAAAAACTTTTCCAATTAAAATTATTAATGTCATATGTGTGTGCATTTAAAATAGGAGTTGATTTGAATTGCCATGATTAAGTGATCCATTGCTTGTAAAATGATTCTTAGGTGAAATACACATCATCTAGATCATTCCCAAACAAATCCCAAAGAAAAACAAATCAAAATGAATAAAAGAAGTGAATGGTCATTTGTGCCATTTTAATCAAGATTCCTACTTTAGCTATTCCTAGGACTCAAAACCTAACAGAGACAAATGTGGACCTTTGCACCCCTTGCTAGTACACATAATGATGTACCAAGGCCCACTTTGTGATCTGCAAAAAACATTCAAACACTATATTTAAATGGCAAGTGAAAATTGAATCTAGTGTATGTCTCAAGATCACCCTATTTCAAAAACAACTCAAACAAGCTCAATTTTCAAAACCCAAGCACCCACAGAGTCTCAAGCTTAATACTAGCACACCCACAAAAAATCTTTTCAAAATTCAAAAGTTTATTTCTTGCGGCCATTTTCACAAACACATGGCAGGCAGAGATTTACACCTAGTTTTAGCTCACTGTTTTGTACAGAGTTTTGCACCCAATTGTCCTCAAAACACTCCCTTTGTCTCCAAGTGATCTAACCAGGCCATTTACACCCCATCCCTTCCCCCTAGTGGCAATGCCATGCCATGCCGAGCACATGCTTGCCGGCCGACCATGCCATCGCCGCAGCAGACCGTCCCTCTCCCTCTCACTATGTCTACTAGCTAGCTCACACCTCACTGCCACTCTCTGTCCCCTTCCCGAGCAAGGCCAAGCCCTGGACCACCGAGGAACCGCCATGCCTAGTGCGTCTGCACCATGCCGAGCATGCGCCAGAGCGCCGCGCCCGACACGCGTGTACAAGCCGCCCCTCCACCGCAGCCCGCGTCCACCGCTCCGCCACGACCCCAGGAACACGCCAGACATGCCCGTTCGCCGCCAAATGCACCACAGCCACCGCTCGCCGTTGAGACCGCCGCCTCTGCCGCTCAGAGTGTGTGCACCGCCCGACCGCATACCACCACCCCTAGTCCCGCATTTACCCCGTAGAGCACCGCAAGGAGACCAGCCACCGTCCCCTACCTCGAGCCACGCTGCTAGCACGCTGTGCAGCCCTCGCCGGAGCCACCTGCCCATGCCTTTTGCTTGCATCGTCAAGCTATAAAAGGAGGGCACCCCCAGCCATTTTCTGCACACCACTCACCTCCCCTCACCTCACTGGACCTTCCCCACTTCTCCCTAGAGCCACTCGAGCTCGCAGTCGCCAGAATTTCACCGGAGCTGGCCGCCTCTGGAGGAGAAGGGCCTCGCTGATTGCGACCACCCCCGGAGTTGCCTCGACCGTCCCTGAGTTCGCCGTCGACCACTAGTTCGTTTGCCCCCATCGCCGTTGTCGATGGAGCCCTGGTACGCCCCCTACACACCCCCACCGAGCCGGTAGGGTTAGAGTTTGCCGGCGACAGGTCCGTCGTCGACGACGAGCCCCAGCCGTTGATCCCCGTTCTAATCTAACGGCCCACATGGCCCCGTACCGCTTCGCGTGTTATGAGCCTCTGACCGGTGGACCCCCTGTCAGTTGTGCCCCGCGCCGTGGAGTGTCACTGGGCCAGCCCGTTAGCTTTCCCGCGTGACCCATTTAGTTTGAATTAGGATTTTTCTATTTTAGTTTAAACCTAGTTCTGTCCCCTAGTTTGAAATTCAATTCAGAGAGATTTACAAATCCAATTGGAGTGTTTCCAATTTTGTTAGAAAGCTACTGAAAAGATATACCCAAGCCCGTTGGATTTAATTCAATTAGAGTTAGAGATCTCTCCTACTAAAAATAACAAAACAAAAGCATTTGCACCTTGCAACATTTTTATAAAAACAATCATGTTAGCTTTTGAGTTGATTCCAACTCTCAAAAATCACATTTCACCATACCTATCTGACTATGTAATAATATTAAGGTTTACATGCAGTGACTTTGGACTAGTACCAAAATAATGCTATATAGGCATTTCTAGTCACTTTAAATCATTAAATAATGAACTTAAACCAAAGTAATTATGACCCAAACCTTAAATCACATTCCCACATGTTAGAATATGTGGTGATGACATGTGTCCACATGATCCCATATTTTAAGTGGTGAATATTAAATCTTAGTTAATTTTTCAATGAGTAGAAATTACTTCTCTAAAATAAAAAGGATGAAACTATAAAATAAAACTTGTGATGCTTGTGATGATAGTAGATCATCAAATGTGTGCCTTATAGTGCTAATTAGACTAGTTAAGTATTGTTTGGTGATTACTCCGTATTTATTTATAGACGATAGTACCGACCAAGCTTTCGAGGAGGAGGAGTTCTACCAAGAAGAGGAGGAAGAAAACTTCAACCACTACACTACCCAAGGCAAGATAACACTTGCAAGTATTACACTAGCAAGCCACCATTAACAATGCAAGCTAACCCTTGCAAGCTAGATAAACTAAGCACATGCATTAGGCATGCCTTGGTTATACCACTTTGACTATTACTTACCCCAAGTATTATTTTCCAAGCTTTACTTCCTTTACTTTACCCAAAGTTCTGTACTTGTTTTGAAGGTAGCATAAAGAGTATAAAACTTGACCTATAGAGATAACTTTAGATGTCATTCTATGGCATGAGATTGATCCCATCATTTCCACCTTAGTGAACACTCTTAACTTAGTACTTTAGAGTAGCTAAAAACTTGAATCACTTTAGATGGGAACACTTGGTGAAAATGAATTATGAAAACCTTGGAATGAGGAGTCATTCTATTGAAATGTTTTGACATGTGTTGAGAAACACAAATGATTTATGATGATGAAAATGTTGAGGCATGAGTCTTAACCCTTTTACAAAACTGATGGTTGGATTCGGATGGGATACCATTCCAAATTTACCGTACAACCACAATACTTGAATTGGGTAAGGCTTAGCCAGAAGTTTATATGAATTAGTATTAGTTCCCTCGCGGGAGAGGTTTGAACGGAGGCTACCTCTCAATGTTGTCCACCTATGCAGTGCCCAAGATGACAGATGGTCATGGTTGGCAGGCCATACTCATAGGAGAGGTGCTTATACTAGGGTGTGTAAATGAAAGGTTATGTTTGATTATCTGCATACTAAGTATGATGATTCAGGGTTATCCCTGACAGACGTATTGAATCTTGTGGTGAAAGTGTACCACCTCTGCAGAGTGTCAAACTATTCGAATAGCCACGTCCGCGGTTATGGACAGTTGGAGTGGCCATACTATTTCGTTGTCAGATGTTTTCAAAATAACTTATGAAATGATGAATCCTGACTTGACCACAATCGGGTTGTGACTATGACACTAGCCTCCCAATTTAAGTGATTCTAGAACTTTATTTTATCTTTCTTTGCTTCTGAACTCAGCTCAGGTTTCAAACTTAACTTTATAGTAAACTTAGATTTAGTACTTGACTTTAGAATTATACTACTTGTTAGTGGTAGTTTGCGAGTACTTAAAGAGTGCTCATGGCTTTTGTCCCTGGCTATTCTCATTGCCAGACTATGAAGGACACTACCAAGATGATGGCCAGCAGGACGGCTATGATAACTAGGACAATCTGCCTTTGTCAGCATTGCATGTGCCCTTGAAGATGGACCCCACCGCTACGCTTATCTTTTATTCCGCTGCTTGATGTATTAAGACTGGATCATGAGATTCTTATTTGTGTAAGACCTTATGTATGGTTTTGTAATGGATGATGTACTGTGATATCCAATCTGTTATCTCTCGCAAAAATGGTAATCCTGGGATTGCGAGGTATGGCATAACAGGCATCTAGGATTAAAAATCCGGGTGTTGACATGCGGTGAGGGCGTACTAGGGCTCCAGCAAGTGCGGCGAGGCAGGCAAATGAACGAGTCAACGATGGAGGGCTTAGGCGAAGTCATGGTAGAGGCTGGGATGGACGAAATCGACGGCAGCGTCTCCTCCTCTGATGCGGCTACCTCCGGTGAATTTCCGGCGGTTGGCTGCTCGAGCGACTCCGGCGATTGGTGGGGAAGGACTGGTGGAGAGAGGGGAGTTGATGGTGTGGTGATTAAGGCTGGGGAAGGCCTCCTTATATAGGCTCGAGGAGGGGACCGAAGCGGCGACATCGAGCTCGTCGGTGACAACGGCATAGGGAGCTATCGGCGTGGGCGAGGTAGGCAGACGGTGGGTTGTTCCCTGGCGGTCAGCTAGGACATAATGGTGGTTATAGGGGCGGTCGCTAACGGTCAGGTGCGTCGCGCGCTCCAGGAGACAAAGTTGGTGCTCGACATGGATCCCGGTGACTGTGGGTCGCACGGCGGTGCACTGCCGTGTCTGGCGGGGTGAGGTGGTGAAGGTGGAGCGGCGTGCGCGGTCTGTGGTCGAGGCGCGATCTATGGCGTGCTGGTGGTGATGGCGCTCTGGCGTGCGCTGGCGCGGCGTAGAGAGGATAGTGTGGCGATGCTTTGGGATGGTCCAGTGGCTGGTAAGGGTCGTGGGGTGGACCGTGGACGGCGGTGAGGTCACACCTTGCTCCCTGGAGCGGCGGAGAGGGGCTGGCGGTCTGCTGTAGCTTTGGCAAGGTTGGCCGGCGGGCATGTCCTCGGGGTGGCGTGGTCCTGGCACTAGGGACAAAGGGGTGGGCTGATTACGGCTTGGTTAGAGCTAGGAGGGACAGAAGGATTAAATGGGGTGCAAATGAGTGGCAAAACCCTGTAGAAACAGTGAAGCTAAACTAGGGTGTGATCAGTGCATGCCAAGTGTTTGACCAAATGGCCGCATGACACAAAGATTTGAATTTTTCAAAGTTTTTTGGTGGAGTGGTTGGTCTCATGCTTGAGTATCTGTGGTTGCTAGGATTTTTCAAATGGAGTTCATTTAGATGGTTCTTGAAAAAGTGTGATATAGATACATACACTTGGTTCCATTTTCAAATGTCATTTAAAATTAGTGTTTCAATGTTTTTGGAAGAATTCAAAGTGGGCCTTGGCACATCTCTACTTGTACTAGCAAGGGGTACAAAGATCCACAATTTTGTCTGTTGGAAAATGAGTCCTAGGAACACCCAAAGTGTCCTAGTTGATTAAAATGGCAAAAGTGACCATTTTCCTTATTTAATTCTTTTTTATTTCTTTTTCTTTGGGATTTGCTTGGGGATGATTTAGATGATGTGTAATTCACCTTAGAGTCATTTTACAACCAATAGATCACTCAATGATGGCAATTCAAAACAATTTCTATTTAATGCAAACACACATATGCATGCTTAAAGATTTAAATGAGAAACAAGTTTTTGTTAACCCTAAATTGGGTGATTTGGATCTTGATTAACCTTGGATTAAAGATTTGGGATGTTACACATGTTTGCTTGTTGCCATCTTTATTTTAGTTTGCCTTTAGTCTCTTCCACGCCATCAAGCTATTTTCTAGCATCGTTGTCTTATATCTATACCACTTGTATTTTACTATCTCTTCGCCGAACTAGTGCACCTATACACCTGACAAGTGTATTGGGTGTGTTGGGGACACAAGAGACTTCTTGTATCTTGATTGCAGGGTTGCTTGAGAGGGATACCTTTGACCACTTCCTCCCTGAGTTCGATAAACCTTGGGTAATCCACTTAAGGGAAACTTGCTTCTATTCTACAAACCTCTGCACTTGGAGGCCCAACAACTATCTACAAGAATATAAGTGCGTAGACATCAAGCTATTTTCTAGCGCCGTTGCCGGGGAGGTAAGGTAAAAGGTACTCACATCCTTCGGTGTGAGTGCTCGAAGTTATTTCCTTTAGATTCTGCAATTATATCTTTTTGTTTCTTTTTTTATTTTCACTAGTTAGGCTTAATGGAAAACAACAACAAAATTAGAGAACTTTATAGTATTTATCTTGAGTTAGGACATGAAGTGTTTGAAGAGAAAATTAAAAAACCTATGGAACTTTATTTGCATGCTAATAGCAATGTTATTAGTATGAATTCTTTGAACACCATTATTGCTAATGCTATGGAAAATTCTAAGCCCGGGGAAGTTAGTTTTGATGAACATGATATTTTTAGTCCCCCAAGCATGGAGGAGAAAATTTACAATGATGATACTACGCCTCCAATATATGATGATTACAATGATGAATATGATATTTTCAGTCCACCTACTATTGAGGAGAAAGTTAATTATGATTACAATATGCCTCCTATATTTGATGATTATGGTGATGAGAATAATAATGATAGCTATTTTGTTGAATTTGCTCCCACTACAATTAATAAGAATGACAATGCTTATGTGGAGAGTAATAATTATTTTATGCATGTGGCTCATGATAAGAATGTTTTATGTGATAGTTATATTGTTAATTTTATTCATGATGCTACTGAAAGTTATTATGAGAGAGGGAAACATAGTTTTATGTATCTCAATAATATTAAGTTGCCCCTCTTTATGTTGAAATTTTTGAAGTTGCACTTGTTTTGCTTTCCTATGCTTGTTACTTTGTGCTTTCATGACTTGTTTCTTTACAAGATTCCTATGCATAGGAAGTGGTTTAGACTTAAATGTGTTTTGAATTTGCTTCTTGATGCTCTCTTTTACTTCAATTCATATTTGCTATGTGAGCATCTTCTCAAACTATCGTGCCTAACTTAAAGGAGTTAAAGAAAAGTACTTATTAGAAGATAACCCAAAAGTTTTAGTGAGTCTCTGAAGTTATTACCTCTGTAATAACCGCTCCTTATGCTTTTTATTTGCTTTTTGTGCCAAGAGTAACCTCTAATGAGAGAGAAGTAATGCTTGGGAAAGTTGTTGTCCCAAAACAGATTTTTGTTCTTCACCGTAAAAATTTGTGTAAAATCTCTGTACGTAGGTTTGAGGCGTGCATTTTTGTTCAGATTGTTATCTAACTTTCGTTAGTTCAACACTTTTCGATTTGAGCAACGTAAGGTGTTCGAAAAAAAAATTACCTGCTGGTCTGTTTTGACAGATTCCTGCCATTATTTGCATTTGCTTCTTGTTGATTCCTTTTTGAGTTCTTTTGGGGAACTGAGCTTTTTGAGGGAAGTGCTACAGTAGCTTCTGTTTTAATGGAAGTTTTATTGGTGTTGAAACTGAACCCAAAGACTTATTATCTTGAGTGCACTAATGTTGCTAATAAAGATTGTGTGAAGTTTTGTATGAGGGAAAAATTTCAGGTGTATGGAAGGAATGATGTAATGAGATGAAGAATGGACTAAAGCTCAAGATTGGGGATGCCACGCGTGTCACCCAAAGAAATATCCAAGAAGTACAAGTGTCAAAGCTTGGGGATGTCCAAGGCATCCCCTTCTTCATCAATAAAAATCCCAGATTTCTTTCAAACACTTCGTTTTTATTGTTTCATGCACAATTATGTTGTTCTTGGAGCGTCTTTGTTTTCGTTTTTTGTTTTCGTTTTGCTTAGTTTTCTTGAATAAATTGGTTGGACCCCCTCATTCATATATTAGTTTTCAAATAAGTTGGTTTGGATTGGAAAAGAGTGGAAAGTGCATGCTTAAGTGGTAAAAAGGAGCTTGTTTTTGACTGTGGCTTAGACTTTGTCATGTCATGCTTGGTATTGTTTTGGCTTTATGCTGATTATTGTTGTAGCATGACTTGTTATAAACAATTGAGATTTCTTAATGTTCCTTGAAGGAATCATGTGTTGTTTTAGCATATTAAAGCATAGTATTGTGGTATTCTCCTTTGATGCTTTATTTGGGTTGACTTGGCGCATGCTCACACCATGTTATAACTATCCCAAGTCACCATAGCCTTTATGATCCTTTAGTTTCGACTTGTAATATCACTTTATGCTTTAATCAATGATGTTTTGTCGCTTTGCATGATTATGGCCATTATTGCTCTCTTAGTTTGTCGCTCTCAGTCTTTTGCTAGCCTCCATACCAAGTATGAGTTCCACTCATGCATCCAACTCCAAATAAAACCAAGTTATTCCAAAGATTCCACCATACCTACCTATTAGCATTCGCTATTCCAAGTATATTCATTTTTTTATCTATCTTCCGAATTAAACTTGTTATGTGAAAATTAGTGATTAAAGCTCTCACGAACTTGATGGCACACTTTACTTTTCTTGCACTTAATAAACTTGAACTAGTGTGTCATCTATGTTGTATATGTTTGCACTTATATGTTGGAGATTAGCAGAACCATGATGTCATGGGGAACGCTTTCAACATTGCACTTGTACTTTGTACCTAGTTGATATCATGCTCTTTTGTCTATGGATGTCGTCAGTGTGAAATGAAAGGGGAGCTTGTAAGTCCATGGAGTTATGTATGTGTGTTAGAGAAATGCCTAGGTTGCCGGTCTAATCCATGCCTAATCATGGTGGAAACCTGCAGCGTAACCATATTGAGCTGTCTACGAAGCATTCTTCTTATAAAAAAAGATAGAGATTGAAAAAAAAGAGAAAAGGAAAAAAAGATATGAGAAAAGAGGAAAGAGAGAAAAAAGCACCATTTTCCCATGGTAAATAAGAAGATTGATGAGATCCTCGTTGTCTGCTTGCCTTGTCATTTTGATATGGGGATTCTTCCGTATCATCGGGCAAGGGGTACCCCATTGGCGGTCCTTTATGATACACATGTGCTTACTATGACAAGAACTTACCGGTGACTAAACTTGAGTAGCATGAGGAGCGGCCCTAGTATTCAAGGGACATGAGATTTCCAACTTATACTTTGTCAAGTATATACTCCATGGTTTGTTCACTTTAACCTTAATCACCTAAAGATGCTTATGATAGGGGCAATGAGAGCTGAAAGCTAATAAGTACCATAATTTTTGGAAACTCTTTATGAAAATTGAATCCTGCTTCCTTCTATGAAGGCCTTTTTTTACTTTTATGTTGAGTCTCCATCTTCTATCTTTATGCACCTATTGAGAGAGCATAGTGGCCATTCTTAGTTTAATGTGCATTGTCCCAAGACTTGTTGATTGATGCATAACTTTGATATTGCTTGTTCTTAAACTATTTGTATCTAGTCACCCTCATGAACTTTGAAGGTGTCCTATGCAAGTATGATTTGCTACTCTATGAGGGACAAGCTGAATGCCACTATGCTATGTTTTCTATATGTGAAACAAAGAAAACGTCTTGCAAAGCATTGTTATTCATGAATCTTTTGTTTGTATCCTTTCGTGTTGCATGCTTAGTCACTATGTCTTATTGTTAGAACTTCATCTTTCATGCTCATGTTTAGAATACTATGATCCCGATTTTCAATGCATGCAAATGGTTTGATCTTGATTATGATGGTGCATGTCACCTCAAAAATCATTCTTTCTTTTTCTCACTTACCTACTCGAGGACGAGCAGGATTTAAGCTTGGGGATGTTGATACGTTGCTAACGTATCTATAATTTTTGATGTTCCGGGCTTGTTTTATATCTACTTTCTTATGTTTTGTCCACACTTCGGAGTATTTTTACACATTTTCTGGAACTAACCTATTACCAAGATGCCACAGTGCCAGTTGCCTGTTTTCTGCTGTTTTTGGTTCCAGAAAAGTCAGAAAATGAATATTCTCAGAATTGGACGGGACAAAAGCCAAAGTCGATATTTTACCGGAAGACTCACAGATCCAGAAGACGAGACAACCACGAAGAGCCTATAAGAAGCCTCCTGATGCAAAAGCCTATAAGACAGCCACCAGGTGGTTTGGGCCCCTCCGGCCTCCACCGACCTTGCCTCTTCGCCTATAAGAAGCCTCCCGATGCAAAAACCCTAAATAGACCAGCCTCCAGCCACGAAAAGTTCCGTAGTGCTGCCGCCACCGAAGAGGAAATTCGGGGGACAGGAGTCTCTGTTCCGGCACCCTGTCGGGATAGGGAAGTGCCCCTGGAGTCATATCCATTGATCTCCACCACCATCTCCATCACCGTTGCTGATTCCTATGATGATGAGGGAGTAGTTCTTCCTCGAGGATAAGGGTTCTACCGGTAGCTATGTGTTCATCTCTCTCTATGCATGATCATATTGTGATCATGAGCTTTGTGATCAAGTAGATCTACCTTGCTACTCAAGTGCTTTAATAGATCTATGGCTCTCCCCATGTGTGTAAAGTGACAGCGTGCACATCATGGTGGCACTTAGGCTAGAGATTACAAATACTTGTTATGAGTTATATTTGGAGTTAGATGTCTCTATGAAATTGTGGTGTTTGTTGGAACCATCTAGTGCTCAAGGTGACAGTGTGGGGTTATCTAGATGTGGAAAACGAACTTTGAGGTGTGCTGTTATAGCCCTACCATGGATTAGAGTGTCCAACCAAAGAGTAGTTCAGAGTAGTATCATAAATAGAAGATATTTATATGAGACTGTTCGCTAGCAAAAGTATGATCCCTAGGCCTTGTTTCTAAGCATTGGAACACCGTTTGCAATTAGATCTGTTACATGTTTACTTGTTCCCATCTTTATTTCAGTTTGCTTTTAGTCTCTTCCACGCCATCAAGCTATTTTCTAGCACCGTTGTCTTATATCTATACCACTTTTATTTTACTATCTCTTTGACGAAGTAGTGCACCTATACACCTGACAAGTGTATTGGGTGTATTGGGGACACAAGAGACTTCTTGTATCTTGATTGCAGGGTTGCTTGAGAGGGATACCTTTGACCACTTCCCCCCTGAGTTCGATAAACCTCGGAGAATCCACTTAAGGGAAACTTGTTGCTGTTCTACAAACCTCTGCACTTGGAGGCCCAACAACTGTCTACAAGAATAGAAGTGTGTAGACGTCACCGCCCACTATGAATACCAAGACCGGGTCATTCAGCCTTGATAGTCGAAGCGCAAGTGGGAGGATTCGACATGAGCAAAGTTATCATAGATGCAGGAAGCATCATAAACTTTATCTACGCCAAAACACTGAGAGCAATGAACTACTCCTTAGTAAATCTAGCGCCAATAGAAACATCCTTCCACGACATAGTACCAGGTAAAGCCAAAATCCCCTTAGGTAAAATGTTTCTTGATGTTGTTTTTAGATCCAAAGAAAATTTCAGGCGAGAAAAGCTGGAGTTTGAAGTCATGGACTGGCCATCAAAATATCACGCGATCCAGGGATGACCAGCTTTCGCACGATTCATGGCGGTCCCCCATTATGCATACCTACTTATGAAAATACCAGTGCCAAAAGGAATTATAACAGTAAAGGGAAGCTTCACGCGATCCGACAAATGCGATTAGGAGTTCAACAATTTTTTTGAATCCTTCGGAATGGCAACTCAGTTTGAGCAGCTGAAAACATCAGCAATCGCAGAACCTCTGGCAATAGCACGTGTCAATCCCGATCAGGCATTTGACACCGTGAAATATACAAAGGAAGTGAAGATCCACCCTACTGACCCAAAAAAGATGACATTTGTAGCTTCCAATCTCGGTCCTGCATAGGAAAGCATGCTCATCATGCCGGGATTCCTAGGGAACTCGCTAATCACGCATTAAATTTGGATCCAATAGCAAAGCCAGTAAAATAGTTGCTACGTCGCTTCATGGAGCCAAAACGTAAGGCCATTGGAAAAGAACTCCATCGCCTTATTGATGCCAAATTTATCAAAGAATTAAAGAAAGCAGAGTGGGTCGCCAATCCAGTATGTGTCTCAAAGAAAAATACAAAAGAATTACGGTTGTGCACTGACTTCACTGCACTGAACAAGCATTGTCCAAATGATCACTTTCCATTACCACGAATCGATAAGATAATCGATGCAACCGTGGGATGCGAACAACTTTCCTTCCTGGACGCATATTCAGGATACCATCAAATTCAGATGAAGGAGGAAGATCAAGAGAAAACAATATTTATCACGCCATATGGCGTATTCTGCTATACAACAATGCCCTTTGGCCTAAAAATGCTGGGGCAACATATCAGCGGATGATGCAGAATTGCTTGGGAAACCAAATCGGCACAAACGTACAAGTATATATTGACAATGTCATAGTTACAACAAAGCAAGGGTCTTCACTAATCAAAGATCTCCAAGAAACATTCGAGAACCTCGACAAATTCTGTATCAAATTGAACCCAACGAAATGCTCCTTTGGAATCCCAGCAGGGAAACTCCTCGGATACCTTGTATCAGCAAGAGGAATTGAAGCCAATCCCGAAAAAATACAGGAGATTCTAATAATGAAAAAACCAACGAATCTTCGGGGTGTTCAGCAGCTGGCTGGGCGGGTTGCAGCACTCAGCCGTTTCATTGCTCGTTTAGGAGAAAAAGCACTACCATTCTACGCCCTCGTAAGAAAATCAGACAAATTCGAATGGATGGAAGAAGCTCAGCGTGCCTTCGAGGATCTCAAATGGACACTTTCGACATCTCCTGTCGTTGTGTCTCCATGCAAGACTGAGCCACTACTTCTTTATATTGCCGCCACAAATCAAGTGGTCGGCATGGTCCTAGTCATAGAGCGATCCGAAGAAGGAAAAACACACGGGGTTCAGAGGCCGGTTTATTTCCTAAGTGAAGTTCTCTCGCCATCCAAACAAAGATACCCGCATTATCAAAAATTAGCATATGGAATATTTATGACATCACGAAAGTTACGCTACTATTTTTTTGAACATCTGATCATAGTGGTCAATGAAGCACCTCTGTCCAATATCCTGAATAATCCCGAAGCAACTGGGCATGTCTCTCTATGGGGCATTGAACTTTCCCCTCGACATATCACATACGAGAAGCATAAAGCAATTATATCACAAGTTCTGTCTGATTTTATAACTGAATGGACTGAACTACAATGCGCGGAACCACCTGACCTCTCCAGGGTATGGACAATGTACTTTGATGGATCGAAAAGAACGGAAGGAGCAGGGGCAGGAGTCATACTAGTATCACCACAAGGCGACAAAATGCGATATATACTTCGGATGAGCTTCGCAAATGCGTCCAATAATGAAGCCAAGTATGAGGCCTTGTTGCACGGTATGCGTATGGCTAAAGTTTGCGGTGCAACTCGCCTTAAGATATTTGGTGACTCCAATCTTGTAGCACAGCAAGCAATGAACAAATGCGAAGCTATCAGTGATAACATGATTGCCTACTGTGATCTGTATAACCTTATGGAGGATCAATTTGATGGATGCGAAGTGTCGCACATAGGAAGAGCAAGTAATGAAGAAGCCGACAATCTAGCAAACATCGGGTCCCTGTGCCTACCAGTGCCACCCGGTTTTTGGGAAGAAATAACTGAGCGGTCTATCAAGGCCAGGAGAGTTTTCGAGGCTGTAGCACCCAAAACAGGGAAAAGATTAAGCCACGAAAGGACTTGGGGGCTTCACCAGATAGCACAAGTATAGGAGAAATCCCGGAAGAAGAACCAGAAGTTGATGAGGTTATGATAATAGAGCCTACATGGATGCAGCCATACATAGCATATATGACTAGAGGAGAGCTACCCGAAGATGTAATAGAAGCTCGACGAATCATTCGAAGATCAAAAGCCTTCAAAATCATCAAAGGGGAATTATATAAAGAAGCATTTCGGATGTGCTACAAGGATGTGTCACACCCGACGAAGGAAAAGTTATACTCAAGGATATACATGCAGGAGTATGTGGCCAGCATGCTAGCAGCCGAGAAATTGCTGCCAAAGCATTCAGGACAGGATTCTACTAGTTTACAGTAGTACAAGATGCAAAAGATATAGTTAGAACATATGAAGCCTGTCAGCGATTCGTAACAAAACCTGGTGCACCCGTTGCTGAGTTAAATCCTATACCTCTTGTGTGGCCCTTCGCTCAATGGGGACTCGATATGGTGGGTAAACTTCATAAATCATCTCCAGGAGGGCACGTCTTTCTGCTTGTAGCAGTCGACAAATTTAGTAAATGGATTGAAGCAATGCCTGTCACCAGTCAGGACGGAACTTTGGGTGTGAATTTCATCAAATCCATAGTGTTCCGGTTTAGCATGCCAAATAACATTGTCACAGATAATGGAACTAATTTTACCTCCAATGAGTTCAAGGAATATTGTGAGGAGATGAGTATCAAAGTAAGCTACGCCTTAGTAGCCCACCCGCAAACCAATAGGCAAGTGGAAAAATCCAATGGCCTAGTAACTGCTGACCTCAAGAAAAGATTACTAGTACCACTCGACATGGCAAAAGGAGGATGGGTTGATAAGTTACCATCTATTTTATGAAGTTTACGTACTACTCCAAATAATTCGACACAAGAAACACCCTTCTTTCTGGTCCATGGCGATGAAGCCGTCCTTACAGTCCAAGTATCACATGACTCCCCCACGAGTATCTACATATGATGAAGAAGCGTCAAGAGAAGCACTTGAAGACGACGTTGATGCACTCGACGAAGCCTGTGACACTGCCCTACGAAGAGCAACGATATATCAGCAGAACTTGCGCAACTATCATAGTCGACGTCTGCGTCCTAGGTCCTTCGTTGTAGGGGACCTAGTTCTTCACCTCAAGCAAGATGGTCACACAAAATTGGAATCGCCTTGGGAAGGGCCTTACATTGTCACAGAAGTTATCCCTGGAGGAGCATATCAGCTACAAGACAAGAAGACAGGAGTCAAATACTCCAAATAGTGGAACGTCGCACAACTACGGCATTTTTACGCTTATAATTTATGTTTTCTTGCAATTTAAAATTACTAATAAAGGCCAATGGCTAGGTGAAAATCAGCCAAACAATCTATCTTCAGCTTCGGAATATAAGTAAAAGATAAGTTCTTCATACTCTGAGTATTTATGCTTTGACAATAAATAAGTAGATCTCTTTTACCTCTATAAGCATTTTTCTAATAAAACTAACAAAGTTATGAGCTATGTCCAGATACAGGCATCCGAACATAGTCTCGGGGCTACTCCCATCGGGAACGCTGGCGTGCACCCGATAGAAATTGAATTGTGCATATAGAGTTAAAGCAAAAAAAATCTGACCTATGAGTTTTACGTTAATGTTTCCTCAAGAGGTTACTCCCATTGGGAGATTCTATAAAAATACTAAAAACAAAAATCTAATAAATATCAGAAATTCTAGCAGCCAAATAGGGCCGCCGATAGAATCATATACAAATCTCGGATCACACCCAATGCGATAAAACTCCGAATGCCATGTCCCAGACATGAAGGTAAGACCCCAAGATTTATCTTGTGTGGCCTAGTAATCGCACAAGAATGCGCTCTGCCAGTAAAATATCTGTATCAACAATACGATGAAAAATCCCGACGGACGCGTTGGGTACCCGATAAAATAGAACAGAGATTCAGTATTCGATAAGAACACAATGGCTCGAACTGAATTACGCCAGTAAAAATTCTCATTTTAGGACCGTGGACTTGAATTTGATGTAGGTATACAGTGTTTTTTCTCAGGAGCAATTAACTAATTCCCGATCCGTCGGATGCAATCGACCTGTTGTACCAAATCCCTATAAAGTAAAGAAAAATAGAAACAAATTCATGAAATTTCAGAACAAGAAAAGGTGAACATATCTTTGAGACCCAACCGGAATCTATGATTCAGGTAGAGTCTCGGGGGCTATTAACATAGGTATGATTACTTTGGTGCTTATGATTCATCACCTAGTTACATAAAAGCTTACGGCCCATGAAGATTCAAGATGGCGTCCAAGAAGTATCCGATGATTTAGTTGTATTAGGAAAGGAAACATGAACGGACAATATGTCATTATTGTAATCATACATGTGTAACCTATGTGTAACCTATCTGTACACGACTTTGAGAGCCGACCTATTATATATAGGATGGGAGAAGCCTATGAGGAGCTACCGAAAAACCCCCAAGCGATATGTAATAGAGTTGTTCATCAAGTATTTAGGCAACTTCGACTCTCTTGTTTGCCTGATATCCGACAAAATCCCCATCGTTCTCTTTTCCGCAAAATCCTAAGTCCATCATCATGGGCATTGCCGAGGTCACGCCTCGTCATCGACAAACTTGGAGGTCCCAGGTCAAGCAATTTAGTGGAGTCGGACCAACATGGGGAGGAACAAGGACGACACATCCTCGACAGGCTTCCTTCTTCCACACCTACGCGTCAAGGGTATGAACTATTGCCTCTAACCTTCGTTAGATCTTGGAGTGGCTCGCCAGAGTCTAGCTTGGGAAGAAATTTTTATTTTCCGAGTTGGCTCTGTGTGGAGACCAACACACAGTGCATGGGAGGAGGCCCACATACAACATCGGGTGGCATGCTGGCCAAATTAAATCATATGCATGCAACATTCCATGATTGAGACTATAGGGTGGTCAAGAGACGCAAATGCCAATTGAGAAAAACTCTGAGGGAATTGAATAAAGTTACAAATGGCCCAACATGGATGAAAGTGAAGTTATGGCGAAGAAGATGACAAACTTAATTGAAGTTTTGCTAGAACTAGAGGAGGTCAATTGAGCTGAGATCGAGGCCAATTGGTTGTACCTGGGTGATCGGAATACGTATTTCTTTTAGAATTTCTCTTCAGCTTGGTGCAAGAAAAGCTTCATAAAAAAGTTCATAAATTAGATATGCATAAAGCTTATGGCCGAGTGTAGTGGGCTTTCCTGAAAAATATGATGAGGAGATTGGGTTTTGGTGTTGGATGCATCACCATAATGATGACGTTTTTCAAAACTGTGAGATATCAAGTGAGATTTAATTATGAGGAAAGGAGATGTTTATCCCTACCAGAGGGCTAAAGCAGGAGATCCAATATCTCCTTATTTGTTTCTCCTATGTGCGAAAGATTTACTATTGTTGCATGAACAAGAAGTTGGTGACATCGACGGGGCGAGGGTGTGGAAAAATGCACCATCTGTTTCACATCTACCTTTTATCTGATGAATCTCATATTCTCATGAAAGCTGATATGAATAATGTAACTTCCTTGGAACAAATTCTAGAGACGTATTGTACAAATTTGGGGCAACTGGTGAGTGTAGCTATGTTGAGCATTTTCTTTTCCCGAACACAAATGTGTTGATAAAAACAGAAATTTGTGAAGCTTTGCATATTGGTACATAGACTATATGGGATAAATGTCTTGGACTCCCATCAATTATAGGGGCAGATATGAGTGATATTATCCAGCGGATTAATGGGTGGAAAGAAAAATTGTTTTCAATTTGAGAGAAGGAGATTTTATTGAAGGCAGTGGCACAAGCTATCCTGATTTATGCTATGTCGTTTTTCAAATTCATATTGGTGTTTGTAAAAGGATGATGGATGCTATCTCATAATTTGGTGGGGCGATGATGAGAATAGCAATAAAATGCATTGGCTACCTTGGTGAAAATTGTGCTACCCAAAGACTACCCCTGATGGA
This sequence comes from Avena eriantha, assembly GCA_910589775.1. Taxonomy (NCBI): domain Eukaryota; kingdom Viridiplantae; phylum Streptophyta; class Magnoliopsida; order Poales; family Poaceae; genus Avena; species Avena eriantha. The sequence continues at coordinate 267,234,361 of OU342745.1, read as the reverse complement.
AAACCCCTGACATCATAGAAAACAGTCCTAGCGTCACATATGTGTCCGTTACGCTCAAAACATGCAAAGTTGGGTAAAAGCAACGACCGAACGGCCAAAACGTGGAAACTGGACGAAAACCCTCTACATCATGGAAAACAGAACTAGCGTCGCATGTGTGTGTTATGCTCAAAACAAACCAAAACTAGGCAAAAACACCGCCCGAACGGCCAAACGTGTCGTATGGGTTACGGGTATTTTCAGTCTTTCAATCTCACCGTGTTAGCCAAGCAAGTTTGGAGGTTGGTTAGTCTTCCTGATTAACTTTGTGCAAGGATATTAAGATCTAAGTACAACAGACAGCAAGACAGTTTCTTTTAGTTAATGATGTAAAGCTTCTGCAATCAGGAGGTAAGGACCAGCTGAGAGATTAATCTTTACTATAAAAAGTGTAGCGGTAGGTTCGTCCACATAGCCTTTCCGTCCGATTTGTTTGGTCCGTTTTTCCCTAGCTATCTTAGGATATTACGAGGGAGCCACCGCTAAGTCAACCCTCCGACCCGACACGCGATGCTGCTGCCCAGATCGCCTCCGTCTGTGCCGCCGCCAAGCATGCCAGCAGTCGCGCCCTTCTCTGCAGCACCGCCTCCTGTAGAATTCGTCTCCTCCCGTGGCACTCGGCTCTACTCCAGCTCGAGCTCGCATCCACCGCCGCTTTCTCTGCATCGTGCTCTCCCGCGGCTCGGCCATGCTCTGTAAGTCGCCATGGGGATTGGCTTCGCGGTTGCGGACGTCCAGGTCGAGGCGGCGCCGTCGCGGTCGCGGATGTCCAGGTCGAGAGCAGAGGCGGCGCCATCAGGTGGCGCGTGTGGCGCATGGGCGGCGCGGAGGAGGCCAAACGCAGCAGCGGATTGACTGCTGGCGAGCACCTCCCCTGCCTCCAGTCCCGCATCAATTTTGAGGACAGGAGCGGGTGGCCTCTACTGCATCTTCCGAGAGCGCCCTGTCGATCTAGCGCGTTGCCTCCAAGAGCGCATCTGAGCACCTGAGCACTCTGACATGATTTCCCCTAGGGGCTCGTGGTCTTCCTTCGGTGCGTCGTTCTGCACGAAGCACCTGCTCTTCATGGATGCTATTGAAACAAGGGGGGGCAGAATGAGGTCTCGAGGAGCCTTCCTTTTCTTTCAGAAGAGGAACGATGAGTAGGTAGGTGCTGGTGGGTAGCTAGCTGTATCGTACATCGGTTGCAATTTTATTACCTCCTTCGATCCAAATTATTATTCTCAAATTTTTCGAGATTTGAATGTATATAATCATATTTTAATGCTAGATACATCCAAATCTAGACAAACGGGAGAACATTATTTTGGATATATTCATATTTCTCTATTGAGGATCTTGGCATAATTTGATATAAATTTGGACTATGTAAATTTACAATTGTTCATCTGTCTCAAAATATAAGGAGCCTAAGGATTAGTCAAAAGTTAATGCTTTTTAAGTTTGACCAAAGTTTTACACAAATATACAAACGTTTACAATACTGAATCAATATCAATAGATTCACTATAAATTATAGTTTACTAATGTGTCCATTTAATATTATAGATGTAGATATTTTTATCCAAATATTTGATCAAAGTTACTAATATTTGACTTTTAACTAAACCTTAGGCGCCTGATATTTTAGGACGGAGGGAGTATTAAACTTGCACTCCAATATTTATGTTCGACGTTTTGGACAATTTGGAAAGTGTAGCAATGCACTGTCATGTTTTGCTAGCACCCTGTATGGGTAGTACATGCATAGAAAGAGAGTTTAAACGGGATTGTGGCAAAGTGTTAGAAAATTCCTACCATCTTTTCTAATTTCTACACCCTTTTAATAACATAATAAAAGCAGGGACCCAAATTTGAAAAATCAAATTACCCTAATATTTCAGGTTGGTTTAGTCAATCCGCATACTAATATACCCGAATTTCTCTTCTTCTTCTACTCCCATACCTCGAAGGAGGCCAATGCTTTCCCGGAGTGGGGTGAGCTAGAGGTAACGACACATGGCTCTTCTTAAAAGACTAGCAGCAGAAGACTCGTGATAATATGTTTTGGCCCGTCCGCAAGTACGTTTTCATGGCCGCGGAGCTGCTATTGACCTCACGTGGAGGGTGCTAGCCTCATGCCAGCTATGCGCACAAGTGAGGTTGGGGCACGCGCATGTGACGACGAGGACAAAATGTGTTAGTGGTGATGTCGCTCCGGAACAAAGGCTCATGGCCGACATATGACTGGGGGGCGCACGGTGTCTGTAGCATGGGGCGCAGCTCCCGTTGACAGAGACGAGGAGGCGGTGATGGTCCACACTTTTACATTTTATAATCGCTGGTAAATTAGGAAAGCAACCGATATTAGAGAATTGCTTAGCGGATCAGGGTTTGCGAGGAGCTGAGCATGGCGAGGGAGAACCGAGGTGGCTACGCCATACCAATTATTTATCGGACCGTGACAACGTACGAGTATTCAGCTAGTTAAACATGTAAAGATCCATCGCGCTCCCGTTAGAGTCTCTAGACGTGTCGAACTGATACACGACGTTTAGTCCGCAGTACACTCTTTGTTCGGCAAAAGGGCCATTAATTTTACATTTGCACAGCAGACAGCGCGAGTCCAGCTCCACATGAACAAATGATGCACGATCACATGCATGGATCCACACTCCAGACAGGTGAATCAGCAGCACGGTGGGTTACTTTGGCAAGAGTGCCTGCCGACGGCACCCTGGCATGCATCCCGAAGCCCTTCTCGACAGGTGCTGCGTCATCATAAGGCAATGATTGACACTTGTCCGGTCATCTTTGTACTAGCTGAAATGTAGAGCCACTTTCCCCGGCACCAGCGGGATCTTGCACACAGCAACCTTCGCCTTTGATTCCTAGCTTGCTTTCCTCAAAGTGTAACCTCGGAACTTGCAAACTATTTTTGAGCATCGATGCCAGCGAAACTGAACTCCCCTTGGTCCTTCGGAGTGTGGTGCCACGTGAGCTCATTGACCAACTAGAGGCAGCTGGCAATTTAAATAAAAATAACCTAAAAGTCAAATAAATTTAAATAATAAATCTTCTGGCAAACTATTTCACGCGGTCTAACCTTTTTCTGTAACTCCCGCCCGCGCGGCGCCGCACACATGGATGCAACTCCACGACGCACGGCGCTGCAGGCTTGCCTAGCTGGGCGTGACGGGACCCGGTCCGGCAGGATTGCCACGCTGGCGCGCAGGTTGCACGGCGCCGCACCCACTACGGCATCGTCAACTCAGACGGCGCTGCACCCTTGCACACGCTGGCGCGGTAGGTCCTGCCATCGCAAGTGTGGCGCCATGGTAGGAGGCGCTGCACCATTACCCGCTGCGCCCCGGTGGATGGCGCTGCATGTCGGGGCACGACTTTGGCTGCGCCAGGTTACTCATGCTCGGCCCTGGGCTCACCATCCAAACTGGATAGAGCTCCACAACAACCTTCTGCACCGGCCTGTCCTCCTGAAACTTGTTCAGCAGCGACGATAGGCCGCAGCCTCCGACGTCTCGGAAATCCACCAGCACGCTGCATAGCCCGCGCTTCGCTAATAGTCGAAGGATGGGCTCCAGGTTCATCTGATCGAGGACGGAAACGATCACCCCTGCTGGCTCCACGGTGACAGGACTGTCAGTCAGAACTATGGCGTTAGACGCGGACTCTTCATCGAGAGACGGGATGTGTAGTTTGGAGCCGTCGCCTTGTGCTATGATGGTATAGAGAGGTTGCTTTGCGCAGTTTCGCGTGATATAGGCAAAGGTGGTCGTCTTGGCCATCTCGCTTGAAATTATAACCCCGTCGTATTCTTTCGCTAGCTGTGAGTAGTATCCTCCTTGTCCATCAGCTCCACTCCCAATTTGGTTCATGACAACTCCGTTCATCGAGAGTGTAGCTCTGATGTCAATGTAACATGTAGAAATCACAACCAGCATCACACAACATATTCAAATGAGAAGGACCAGAGGGTACAGAATGGAAATATCACTACACTAAAATAGCTGAAGCGATGAATGTTCTACATTTTCGCTAACCAAAGTTGTAAAACCAAAATAATTTGAACACGCTGTACAACTTCTACGAATTAGCAGCTATTTGTGTAGTGATGTTGTTGCCATAATCTAGAATTTTAGGAAGATACTTTAAGTTGGATATTTACCTCAAAGTTGCAAAGGCCTTCCCAGTAAGCATACGATGGATGTAAGCCTCGTTTAATCTGAGGCATAATGCTTCCTCCACGCAAATCCTCACATCTATCCTGGCATTTCAGAGTTTTTCAATCCCTTTGGATGCTACAACAGGATTTGGGTCAGTCATCCCCACCACAACTTAAACTTTCGCTTTGATTAGTGCTTCGGTGCAGGGAGGGGTCCTCCCGTAGTGGTTACAGGGCTCCAAGCTCACATAAGCTGTTGCCTTCTCTGCCAAATCCCCTGCATCTCTCGGAGCAAACACCTGCACATAGGCACATTGTAACAACACCATACTTTAGCCTCCCATGTTCTTAGACAGGCAAGCAACAGTATTCCATCCTTCTAAGAACTATGAAATGCGAAACCCATATCAAATGCTACACCTATCAGTGTACCAATATCACTGTTTCTCACTGCAGGCATCCTGACCCTTTGTCAAGAAATTCCTCGTGGTTTGAGAATGCAACAATGTTGCCGACAGAGTGCCCGAAGAAGGCCCTGTGTGCATCGGAGACAGATTCCTAACACCGACAGTTCGAAACGAGCAGTGCCAGCGACGACAGCTCGAGTTCTACAGATGGACCACCTGTCCTCACCATTTTGTCTGCAGATGATGATACTAACTAGTATATATATTTCGCCGTTGTACTAGCACAAGCTGAACTTATATTGCTGTGTGCCCGTGTCTGAACTTTGAACTGCAAAAACATGGCAGACTCTTGAAAAAAGTCTATAAGTGAAATTTCATGAATATTTGGTTGCTGTCAAGCATGGTTACCTCGGCATGGGGCTGGCGCGGCCAAGTCATTCTCCGACATGCAGCGCCATCCACCGGGGCGCTGCAGGTAATGGTGCAGCGCCGCCTACCATGGCGCCACACTTCTGATGCCGGGACCCACCGCGCCAGCGTGTGCAAGGGTGCAGCGCCGTCTGAGCTGGCGATGCCGCAGTGGGTGCAGCGCCGTGCAACCTGGCGCCGCAAATGCGAGCCAGCGTGGCAATCCTGCCGGATCAGGTCCCGCCGCGCCAGTTAGGCAAGCCTGCAGCGCCGTGCGTCGTGGAGTTGCACCCATGTGTGCGGCGCCGCGCGGGCGGGAGTTGCAGAAAAGGGTTAGACTGTGTGAAATAGTTTGCCAGAAGGTTTATTATTTAAATTTATTTGACTTTTGGATTATTTTTATTTAAATTGCCGAGGCAGCTCCCAATGCTTGACTTTTACTACTCACCCGATCCAAATTACTGGTTTTACGCTAAAATGATACTTGTCGCAAATTGTCTAAATTTGATAAAATCTATATACTAAATAGCGTAGATATATTCAAATTTAGACAAATCCGCGACATAATTTTTAAGACGGAGGGAGTACTTCTTCGGACTCAAATCAATTGGTGCATCCATATAGTCCTATATTAATTGTCGCGGAGAAGTAAAAAAATGTTTATGAGCAGCGTCAGTTAATTGAGCTGGAGGGAGTATTGATAAAATTGCGGGTAATTTGGATCCGAGGTAGTAGCGTAATATCATAGAAAAACTAATGATGTGACAATGTAGGATGAGGATAGTTGCGTTAATTGTTTGTTAAATTTTAAAATTTTAAAGTTATTCTTTCTAACTAGAAGTAGTAAATATTACAAGCTTATGTATATATCATCACTCAATTATAGCATAATTTTGAACTATTATAGCATATACTAGCATTCGCCATTTTTCCCATGTCGCTGAAAGCTCGGAGCTCCTAGTGTGTCGACGAGGCCTCCTTGCTAGTGAGTTACAATTGCGTCATGTTGTTCTGGAGACGGACTGTGAAGGGATTGCCGGGAAGTTACACAGGGGGGATCAAGATAGATTAGTGCAGTGGCCTTTGGTTAAGGAGATCAAGGCTTTAGCAAAGGACTTTAAGAATTACTCTCTTCGGGCGATTCGGAGAAACAGGAATGGTGCAGCGCACCGTTTAGAGAAGGAGGGCTGGGATAATAATTTATGTAAGACTTGGTTTGGTGTTCCACAAGCTGGTATTGTAAGCATTATAGACTCGGAGTTGGTTGATTAATAAAATGCAGTACCCTTGATCTCAAAAAAAGGCATTCGCTAATTAGCGACTCACAAACTTGTTACCCGACAGTTTACACGGACCGTGTGGCACCACCCTTTATTGTGTTTGATATCTTCATCAGTGGACATTGAATATGTACCTTGTTGTAGATTATGAATGTGATCGATGTTAATGCAGCGCCATTAAAAGTATCCTTTTAAGCACCCCCAAACTTGCTTTCTTCAAAATTTAGCCGCATCACCCCTTGCTAGGCCATCAAAAATTATCGGGAACGTCCCAATCCTTTTGCCCTCCGTTGATCAATCATGTTCCTCGATTGCTTGTGTTGAGACACGTATTGTACTATGTATAGATCTCCTTATATTCTCAGGATTGTATCTGTAATTGTCTATATATATGAGACAGCTGGCCGTGTTGGAGCTGTGCATTCTCCACAATTCCGTCTACATGGTATCAGCCTAACCTCGACCCCTAAACCCTAGCCGTCGCCTCTCTCTCCCTAGGCGCCGTCGGCCCTCCACCTCCCGCCACCAACCCTAGCCTCCGCCTCCCTCTCTAGGCGCCGCCGGCCCTCCCCCTCCCCGCCACCAGCCCTCGCCGCCGCCTCTCTCCCCTAGGCGCCGTCGGCCCCTCCCCCGCCGATCTACCTTCCACCACCGCTTTCGCCCCACCATGGCCGACCACTCCTCCTCCAGCAACCCCTTCAACTCCTCCGTCTCCGGGAGCAGCAATCCCTTCGTCGGCCCCTCCGTCACCGTCATCCGCGATGTTCCCATCCTCGAGCGCGTGCCGGTGAAGCTCTCTCAAGCCGCTGCCAATTTCTTCCCGTGGAAGACGTACTTCGGCCTTCTCTTCCGCGAGTATGATCTCCTCGATCATGTCGACGGCACCATCGACCTCCTCGCCATGCCGCACGACCCCGACTGATTGACGATCGACGCCACCATCACCCGCTGGTTCTTCCAGACTGTCTCCCCCGAGATCTTCCGCACCGTCGTCCGCGGCGGCGACACCGCGCACACAGTCTGGACCAAGATCACCGGCCTCTTCACCGACAACAAGATCCAGCGTGTCACGTTCCTCCAGCAGGAGTTCTTCGGCACTCACCAAAACGACCTCTCCCTCGACGACTACTGCCTCCGCCTCAAGAGCCTCTCCGACGAGCTCCGTGACTTGGAGTTTCCGATCGACGACAAGATCCTCCTCTCCACGCTGGCGGCGGGTCTCGGTGAGGACCTCAGCAACGCCGCCGCCAATCTCACGATGCTCACCATGCTGTCCTTCGAGCAAGCCGTGGCCTATCTACGTCTCGAGGAGCGGCGGCTGAAGCATCTCCAGGCTCGGGCGGCCCACACCGCCTTCGTCGCGGGTCTCTCGCGGGACGCCCCCGCAAGTGCACCTATGGCCCCTCCGTCTCGCCTCTTCACCCTGCCCCCCGGGTTCTACGCGCCCCAGCCGCCCGCGCCTCCGCCTCCTGCCAACGGTGGGGGGCAACGGTGGTGGTCGCCGTCGGCACGGGCGCGGTCATCCCAGCGGCAACGGCGGAATAAGCGGCAACAACTACGTCCCTACGCCCTAGCCCCGCCCACATCATCCGGCTGCACCGACGCCGCCTTGGAGTACGGGTCACAACCCTTGGACCGGGGTCGTCCATGCCTACACGATGCCCGTGCCGCGGGCGCCTCACCCGAGCATCTTGGGGCCACGCCCGGCCACCCACTGTTGGAGATATGCCCAAGAGGCAATAATAAAAGTGGTTATTATTATATCTTTGTGTTTATGATAAATGTTTACATCCCATGTTATAATTGTATTATAAGGAAACACTAATACATGTGTGCTTTGTAAACATAAAAGGGTTCCTAGTAAGCCTCTTGTTGAACTAGCTTGTTGATTAATTGATGATCATGGTTTCCTGATCATGGACATTGGATGTGATTAATAACAAGATTATATCATTAGGAGAATGATGTGATGGACACACACCCATAGTAAGCGTAGCATAAGATCAAGTCATTAAGTTCGTATTGCTATAAGCTTTTAAATGCATAGTAACCTAATCCTTCGACCATGAGGTTGTGTTAATCACCATCACCGGATGGGTACTTTGATGACATCAAACACCGCTTCATAACTGGGTGGTTATAAAGGTGTCATTGGGTATTCTGAAAGTATGTGTTGAAGCACATGAACCAAGATTGGGATTTGTCCATCCCTATGACGGATAGATATGCTCTGGGTCCTCTCGGTGGAATGTCATCTAGTTAGCTTGCAAGCATGTGACTAGGTCACAAGGGATGACATATCACGGAACGAGTAAAGAGTACTTATCAGTAACGAGGTAGAACTAGGTATGGAGATACCGACGATCAAACCTCGGATAAGTATAGTATCGCGAGACAAAGGGAATTGGTTTCGTATGTTAATGGTTCTATCGATCACAAAGTCATCGTTGAGTATGTGGGAACCGTTATGGATCTCCAGATCCCGCTGATGGTTATTGATCGGAGAGGTGTCTCCATCATGTCTGCATATTCACGAACCGTAGGGTGACACACTTAAGGTTCGAAGTTGTTTTAAGTAGATATGGAATGTGCGTTGGAGACCGAATGTTGTTCGGAGTCTCGGATTGGATCCGGGACATCACGAGGAGATCCGGAATTGTCCGGAGAATAAGATTCATATATTGGGGATCATTTTCTAAGTTAGGAAATGTTCCGGAGTATTTGTATGGGGATTCTAGAAGGTTTCGGAATGTTCCGGAAGGTTCTAGAAGATTTCTTGGAGTTTGCTTGAAAACCAAGAAAGTATCAAGGAATCCTTGTGGGGCAAGACAAGGAGTAGTGGGGAAGGAGGACTCCTCCCCTTCCCAATCCGCCGGCCAAGGAGGGAGGGGAGTCCTACTAGGACTCCCCCTCCCATGGCGCCTCCCTCCTTTAAATAGAGGGGTGGAGGCGCCACACCCCTTGCCCCTCCACTCCAAACCCTAGCCGCCTCTCTCCTCCTCCTTCCTTCTGCTCTGGCTTAGGCGAAGCCCTGCAGAATTCTCTACTCCACCACCACCACCACGCTGTCGTGCTGCTGGGATTCCGTGGAGAAGATCTACTACCTCCGCTGCTCGCTGGAAAGGGGAGAGAAAGGTCTACTTCAACTCCGCACGTGTGACCGACTACGGAAGCGCTGCCGGAACGCGGCGCCGGAAAGATCGTCCACTCGATCTTGAGATCGGCAAGTGATCGACTACATCAACCACGAGATCCAATCTCGTAACGCTTTCGGATCTACAAGGGTTAGTACAGATCTATCTCGTTGCACATGTCTAATAGATTAGATCTTGGCTTTTATCTAGATTAGATCTGGGTTTTGTTCGTTCTTGCGGTAGAATTTTTTTGTTTTCCCTGCTACGAACCCATCACCCACCAGGCGTTCTTCGCATCGCCTCAGCCCGTCGCCGCGCCGGTCCATGCCATGTCTCCGACTCTCCCCGGCTACTACTCCGCGCCCTCGACATCGGTCCCATGGGATCCCGCGCTGCTGACCGCTCTCCAGACCGCTCCTACCGCGGGCACATACGACGGCGGTGGCGATTGGTTCATGGACACCGGCGCCTCCACGCACATGGCCTCTCACCCCGGTAACCTCTCTACTTCTACTCCCACTTCTACTTCTTCTCGCATAATCGTTGGCAACGGTCATGCTCTTCCCATTACTCACACTGGATCCGCCACTTTTCCCTCCACCTCCACTCCTCTCAGTCTCAATAATGTTGTTGTTTCCCCTAACTTGATTCAAAACCTAGTCTCTGTTCGTTCTCTCACTCGGGATAATTCTGTGACTGTGGAATTTGACGCTTCTGGTTTCTCTGTTAAGGATGGTTGTACCCGGATGCTCCTCCACCGATGTGACAGCACTGGCGATTTGTACCCTGTTCGGTCGTCCTCCACCGTGACCAGCAGCCATCTCGCACTCTCCGCCGGCGTCGACCTCTAGCACGCCCGCCTCGGACATCCTAGCTCCACCGCCCTTCGTCAAATAATGCAAGGATTCTCCTTTTCTTGTAATAAAACGGATGCTCATTCCTGTGAAGCATGTCGTCTAGGAAAACATGTTCGTCTTCCGTTTAGTTCCTCCTCCACAGTTGTATCTTTTCTGTTTCAACTCATTCATAGGTATGTTTGGACCTCGCATGTTCCGAGTAATTCTGGATACACTTACTTTCTCATGCTTTTGGATGATTACTTGCATTTTGTGTGGACGTTTCCCCTTCGTCGTAAATCCGACGTCGCCGCCACCCTCACCTCCTTCTTCACCTACGTCTCCACACAATTCGGTCGCCCCATCCATGCTTTACAAACCGACAACGGCAAATAGTTCGACAACATCACCATCCGCACCCTTCTCGCCTCCCACGGCACCATCTTCCGTCTAACATGTCCATACACTTCTCAACAAAACGGTCGCGCTGAACGCATCCTTCGTACTCTCAACGACTGCGTCCGCACCCTCTTGTTCCACGCGTACATGCCCCGGCGGTTCTGGCCGGATGCTCTCGCCACGGCTACCCTTCTAGTCAACATCCGCCCCTGCCGTTCTCGCTGGCAATACGTGCCGCACCACCTCCTCTTTGGTGTGCCCCCTGCCTACGACGCTCTTCGCGTCTTCGGCTGCCGCTGCTATCCTAGCACCGCCGCGCACAAGCTCGCGCCGCGCTCTCTCCCTTGTGTGTTTCTCGGCTACCTAGCCAACACCAAGGGCTACCGCTGCTATGATCTGGTCTCCCATCATGGCATCACATCCTGACACGTTTACTTTGACGAGTTGGTGTTTCTGTTTCAGCAGGGACTACTGGCGACTCCTTCGACGACATCCTCAACGCACGCTGGCCCCCTTGAGGCTGGCCCTGCTCACTGACGAGTGACCGCGGTGGCCCCATCTGCGCCCGCCCCGCATGGTCCCTCGGCGCACGGGCCCGCGTCGGCGACATCCCCCAAGTCGCCCTCGTCACCCTCGTCCAGCTCGGCACCCTCTTCATCGACCCCGCCTTCATCGCCCGCTTCGGCTGCAGATGCCGCGCCCGTCCCGCCTGCGGGCGTCGTCACTCGTGCGCGTGCGGGTGTGCGCCGGCCCTCCACCCGCTACCCCGCCGACGAGTACGTCTGCATCGCCTCTACGTCCGCGATCTCGCTAGTGCCCACTTCTGCCTGGGCCGCTTTGCGCGATCCGCAGTGGCACGCCACGATGCAGGAGGAGTTCGACGCGCTACGGCGCAACCGGACCTGGGAGCTAGTCCCTCGCCCTGCCCGCGCCAACGTCATCACCGGCAAGTGGGTCTTGAAGCACAAGATGGGTCCTGATGGCGCCCTAGAGCGCTATAAGGCGCGTTGGGTGGTTTGCGGCTTTCGCCAACGGGCCGGTGTCGACTTCACGGATATGTTTGCCCCGGTCGTCAAGCCGGGCACGATCCGCACCGTCCTTCACCTCGTTGTCTCTCGTGCCTGGCTGGTGCACCAGATGGATGTCTCCAACGCCTTCCTCCACGGCCATCTCTCCAAGAAGTTGTACTACCAGCAGCCCATTGGTTTCGTCGATGCTGAGCATCCGGACCATGTGTGGCTGCTCTCTCGGTCCTTGTATGAGCTAAAGCAGGCTCCACGCGCCTGGTACCAGCGCATCACTACGTTTCTGCATCAGCTTGGCTTCCACTCCACGCGTTCTGACGCGTCGTTGTTCGTCTATCGCCAAGGCATCGACACTGCCTACTTGCTGCTTTATGTCGATGACGTCATCTTAACGGCATGCACTGTTGGCCTCCTTCGACAGCTCACCGACCGCCTTCGCGCCGAGTTCGCACTCAAGGACCTTGGCCCGCTCCACTACTTCCTCGGCATCGAGGTAGTCCGGCGCACGGATGGGTTCTTTCTTCATCAGTGGAAGTATGCTCATGAGCTCCTCGAGCGTGTTGGGATGCTTAACTGCAACCTTGCGCCTACTCCAGTCGACACGAAGGCCAAGCTTTCAGCTAGCGATGGGTCGTTGGCTCCCGACGCGTCGTTCTATCGCTCCATCGCCGGTGCCCTGCAGTACTTGATGCTAACACATCCAGAGTTGCAGTATGCCGTGCAGCAGGTGTGCTTTCATATGCATGCTCCTCAGGATGCCCACTGGACAGTGGTACCGGATACTTTGCTACATATGCGGCACTATGGACCTCGTCCTCTCGCTGCATGCCTCGCCATCGACGGACATCGTCGCCTACTCGGAGGCGAACTGGGCTGGCTGCCCTGACACGCGGCGGTCTACCTCAGGCTACTGTGTCTACCTCGGCCCGTCGCTCGTCTCTTAGTCCTCCAAGAGACAACCCATTGTCTCTCGCTCTAGTGCCGAGGCCAAGTATCGGGTCGTGGCTAACGTCATGGCCGAGTGCACGTGGCTTCGTCAGCTTCTCTCCGAGCTCTCTTGTCCTGTCGACAAGGCCATGGTGGTGTTCTGTGACAATGTTTCGGCTGTCTACCTCTCCGCCAACCCCGTTCATCATCGACGCACCAAGCACATCGAGCTGGACATTCACTTTGTTCGTGAGTAGGTTGCTCTCGGCCACGTATGAGCTCTTCACGTACCGACTTCTCAGCAATTTGCGGACATCATGACGAAGGGATTGCTGACGTCGACCTTCGACGAGTTTCTTTCTAGTCTATGTGTCGGTACAGACCCTTCAACTGCGGGAGGGTGTTGAGACATGTATTGTACTCTGTATAGGTCTCCTTGTATTCTCAGGATTGTACGTGTAATTGTCTATATATATGAGACAGCCCACCCTATTGGAGTTGTGCATTCTCCACAATTCCGTCTACAGCTTGCTCTAATCCGACTAGCACTTATTAAATAGTAAAAAAATGAAAGCAACCTCTTGAATATATTTCAAAGGGGGTGCATCGTATCTTAAACTTTAGAGTAGGAAAATAACTTTTCGGAATTACTCTTTTTTAGGCACTTGCACTTTCTCTTTTGAATTGGATTCACAAGTTTCATTTCCTTATACTGATAGGTTTGTTACATAAAAACAAAAAAAACGTATGGTTGCAACTTCCAAGATCAAATCTAGACGATACTTGTAACGATTTCAGAAGGACTCATCCTCGAAGACCGAAAGCGGAATAGCGTTCTCGCAAACAAACATGGCTGATGTAAAATGTACACGTCCGTCCTCAAGGACGCGAAGACGATCAACGCCACAAACGGGCAACACTTCTGTAATCGGTCACACGTCCAACACGATGACGACCTCCGTCCCTTGCTCCAGTTGGGCAGCGGAAATAGTGGATCCTCAGGAACTCTAGCAGCACTACTACATGGTGATGATGGAGAAGGTCTTGAGCAGGGCTTCGTCTAAGCACCATACTCGTGATAGTGGATCAGCTAGCAAGGGGGAGAAGATGTCAACCAAAGGGAATATGAGAGTGTGAGATGTGAGTGAGTGAGAGGGGTCTCCACCACCTCATAGGGAGAGGGGGCAGCCCCTTCCCATGGCCGATAGCCAAAGAAGGTGCCCCCACCTCTCCCTCATTCATGTGGGTGGACACTCCACTTACAAAAACAAAGGTTCACTTTTATTCTCACAATTCTCCACTCAAAAACCAAGAGTCCTTCCATTAAAACACTTGTAATTCATTTGGTTTAATGTTACTCAAATTAATGAACACTTCATTCAATAAGTATTTCATTTAATGAACACTTCATTTAATAAACGCATCAACAATTTATTCCCTTGCAATATTTCGATACAATGAAACTATTCCGGCGGTTTTATCAAAATCAGTTTCTGCATTCTCCAATATTTTCTACTGCGTATTGTAAGCACTCAAATGCGTCGACAAGCCTTAAGTGTGTCATCCTACAATCCGTAAACTAAGTGGACATGATCGAGAATCTCTCAGATCAATAATCATCAGCGGGATCTGGAGATCCATAACGACTCTCACTTACTCAATGATGAACTAGTGATCATGTGAACATTTTTTGTAGTAACCAGTTCCTTTTGTCTCGCGATATTTTACTTTTCCGAGATCCGATCATTTGGTATCATACATACCTAGTTCGATCTCATTACCGGCAAGTACTCTTTTACTCGTTCCGTGATATAACATTCTCGTGAGCCAGTCACGTGCTTGCAAGCGATGTTAATGTGATATCACCTAGAGGGCCCAGAGTATATCTCTCCGTCATCGGGATGAACAAATCCCAGTCTTGATCCAGGAGACTCAACTAACACTTTCTAAGTACCCAACGACATCTTTAACCCTGTTACAGTGTGCCATTTGATATAATCAAAGTACTATTCCAGCGTTCGTGATTGACGTGATCTCATGGTCTAAGGATTAGAGTTACTTCATGTGAGATTGATATAGCAATATAAACTTTGATAATATGATCGTATTGCTAAACCTACTTTGGGTGAATGTTCATCACATCATTCTCCAATGACATGACCTTGTAATTAACAACATCCAATGTTCATGATCAGGAAACCTTGATCATCTGTTAATCAACAAGCTAGTGTAATGAGAGGCATTATTAGGAACCTTTTCTTTGTTTATTAAACACACATGTATTAATGTTTCTGGTTAACACAATAATAGCATGAGAAATAAACATATATTATAAACTTGGAATAAGATAATAACCATTTTATTGTCTCTTGGGCATATTCCTTTCATATACTCCTTGGCGGAGCTTCTTTGCGGCCGAGGTATCGTCCACCTTTGCCAGTACTATACTCCAGGAGTATGAGGTATTTAAGTGATTAAGATTTAGCATGACACCCCTGGATTACTAAATGTGATACTAAATGTGAATATTTTTGTATTGGCCCTGCTAATTTTTGGTCCAAGCTCTGCCGGGCACACTAGTAGAAACCAAGGCTTTTGTTTGGAGCT
Organism: Avena eriantha; assembly: GCA_910589775.1. Classification (NCBI taxonomy): domain Eukaryota; kingdom Viridiplantae; phylum Streptophyta; class Magnoliopsida; order Poales; family Poaceae; genus Avena; species Avena eriantha. The sequence continues at coordinate 267,219,137 of OU342745.1, read as the reverse complement.
GTCTAAGACTTTTGAACCGGTTGTGCCACCAACCCAGACTAAAGGTTCTATTTGCACCGGTTCGTATAGCCTAGACTACGTGCGGAGCCCTCAGAGCATTTGCACCGGTTCGTAAGGAGGCTTTAGCACCAGTTCGTGTCATGAACCGGTGCAACAGGTTTCGGGCTAGACGCGTGGCAGGTGCGAAACCTTTAACACTGGTTCATGACATGAACCGGTGTACCCTCGCCTAGCCAGCCCTCCCCTCTGTTTTTTTCTTGGTGGAAGGGTGTGAGTTGTGCTACTTTGTTTTTTCTTTCCTATGCATATGAGGTGTTTAAAGAAATGCCTAAGAGAATGATGCCATTTGATTTTACACTAAACAAAAATGATATGAGGTGCCCGAGCCACACTTAAGCTTTCTCCTCTTTCTTTCCTCCTCGACCGAGGTTAGCAACTTTACAGTGGCATTTCACTGTTCATTTGTATAGTGCATTTCACTATTTATGATGTTCTATAATGGTGTTTGATAAACTTAATTATATATGATGCAGATGAACCGACGAAAATGGATGTACGGTAATCAATGTACTACCGTGTACATTAAAGGCGTGAATAAATTTATCGATGTGGCTAAGGTAAACAAAGTGAATGGTTTTATGTGTTTCCCATGTGTTGACTGTCGGAACTTAAAGGATTACTCTTCCTGGAAAGTCCCTCACTCCCACCTGATTCGGAAATGTTTCATGCCTAGCTATAATTGTTGGACCAAGCACGGAGAAAGAGGGGTTATGATGGAAGACAATGAAGAAGAAGAGGATGATGATATGTACCCTGAATACACTGATACTGCAACGGGAGCTAAAGATGAAGGGACAGGGGAAGCTAAAGATGAAGAGGCATCAGATGAGCATGCTGATGATCTTTGTCAGGCCATCGTTGATGCACACAGAGAAGCAGAAAGTGTAATCGAGAAGCGGAAGTTGAAGGGAATGTTAGATGATCACAAAAAATTGTTGTACCCAAATTGCGAAGATGGCAGCACAACGCTCTGTACGACACTAGAACTGTTGAAATGGAAGGCACAGACTGGTTTATCTGACAAGGGATTTAAGAAGTTATAGAAAATAATGAAGCCGAAGCTTCCAAAGGATAACGAATAGCCCAAGAGCACATACGAAGCAAACAAGACCCTCTGCCCTCTAGGATTAGACGTGCAGAAGATACATGCATGCATTATTGACTGCATCCTCTACCGCGGTGAGTACGAGAGTTTGGATAAATGCCCGGTATGCATTGCACTGCGGTATAAAATCAGACCAGATGACCCTGGTGATGTTGAGGGCGATCCCCCTAGGAAGATGGTTCTTGCTAAGGTTATGTGGTATGCTCCTATAATACCACGGTTGAAACGTCTATTCAGAAACAAAGAGCATGCGAGGTTGTTGCGATGGCACAAAGAAGAACGTAAGAAAGACGGGATGTTGAGACACCCCGCTGATGGGTCACAGTGGAGAAAAATCGAGAGAGGCTTCTCGGACTTTACAGGTGACGCCAGATGGCATGAATCCTTTTGGGGAGTAGAGCTGCAGCCACAGTACCTGGCATGTGACTTTATGTATCTATAACTTTCCTCCTTGGTTGTGCATGAAGTAAAAGTTCATTATGATGTCAGTGCTAATCCAAGGACCGAAGCAACCCGGCAACGATATTGATGTGTACCTAAGGTCATTAGTTGAAGAACTCTTACAGTTGTGGGCCAAACCAGGTGTACGTGTGTAGGATGAGCACAAACAGGAGGCATTTGACCTACGAGCGTTGCTTTTCGTAACCATCAATGATTGGCCTACTCTTAGTAACTTTTCAGGACAGACAAACAGGGAATACAATGCATGCACACACTATTTAGATAAGACTAAAGGTATATATTTGGGAAAATGCAAGAAGGTTGTGTACCTTGGGTATCGTCGATTTCTTCCGACCAATCATGTCATAAGAAAGAAATGCAAGCATTTCAAAGGTGAGGCATATCACCAGAAGAAGCCTGACCTCCCTACTGGTGATGATGTATTTGCTATGGTCAGGGACATAGAAGTAATATTTAGAAAGGGTCCTAGTGGTCAATCTGTTCCGAACAAAGTCGCTACCGGATACGCGCCCATGTGGATGAAGAAATCTATATTTTGGGAGCTACCCTATTGGAAAGCCCTACATGCCCGCTCTTCGGTCGACGTGATGCACGTGACGAAGAATCTTTGCGTGAACCTGCTAGGCTTCCTGGGCATGTATGGGAAGACAAAAGATACACTAGAGGCATGGGAGGCCCAACAACATATAAAAGACCCAGACAACATGCATCCACAGAACAAGACGGATAAAGGGCATCACCTAAGTCCTGCCAGCTACGCTCTTAGCAAAGCAGAGAAGGAAATATTTTTTGCAGCACTTTACAGTATCAAGGTGTCATCTGGCTTCTCGTCAAATATAAAGGGGATAATAAATATGGCAGAGAAAAAATTTCAAAACCTGAAGTCATATGTCTGCCACGTGATTATGACGTAGTTGCTTCCGGTTGCATTGAGGGGGCTTCTATTGGAAAATGTTCGAGTTCCTGATACATTGCAAATGTATCTATAATTTTTGATGTTCCATGCTTGGTTTTATCTACTTTCTTATGTTTTGTCCACACTTTGGAGTACTTTTCATATGATTTTTTGGACTAACCTATTAACAAGATGCCACAGTGCCAGTTGCCTGTTTTCTGTTGTTTTTGGTTCCACGAAAGTCAGAAAATGAATATTCTTAGAATTGGACGGGACAAAAGCCAAAGTCAATATTTCACCGAGGGGAACACAGAGCCAGAAGACGAGACGGAGAGGGGCCAGGGGCTAGCCACACCATAGGGTGGCGCGGGTCCCCCTTGGTCGCGCCACCAGGTGGTGTGGGCCCCTCCGGCCTCCACCGACCTTGCCCTTTCGCCTATATATTCCTCCTGATGCAGAAACCCTAAGTAATCAAGCCTCCAGCCACGAAAAGTTCTGCAGCGCCGCCGCCACCGAAGGCGAGATTCGGGGGGATAGAAAGTCTCTATTCCGGCACCCTGCCGGGACGGGGAAGTGCCCCCAGAGCCATCTCCATCACCGTTGCTGATTCCCATGATGAGGAGGGAGTAGTTCTCTCTCGAGGCTAAGGGTTCTACCGGTAGCTATGTGTTCATCTCTCTCTCTATGCATGATCATATTGTGATCATGAGCTTGTAATCTATAGATCTACCTTGCTACCCAAGTGCTTAATAGATCTCTGCTCTCCCCATGTGTGTGAAAGTGACAGCGTGCACACCATGGTGGCACTTAGGCTAGAGATTACAAATACTTGTTATGAGTTATATTTGGAGTTAGATATGTTTATGAAATTGTGGTGTTTGTTGGACTCATCTAGTACTCAAGGTGACAGTGTGGGGTTTTCTATATGGGAAAGACTTACTTTGAGGTGTGTTGTTATAGCCCTACCATCGATTAGAGTGTTCAACCGGAGAGTAGTTAAGAGTAGTATCATAAAGAGAAGATATTTATATGAGAGTGTTCACTAGTGAAAGTATGATCCCTAGGCCTTGTTTCTTTGCATTGATACACCGTTTGGAATTAGATCTGTTACATGTTTGCTTGCTTCCATCTTTATTTCAGTTTTACTTTAGTCTTTTCCACGCCATCAAGCTATTTTCTATCACCGTTACCACTTGTATTTCACTATCTCTTCGCCGAACTAGTGCACCTATACACCTGACAAGTGTATTTGGTGTGTTGGGGACACAAGAGACTTCTTGTATCTTGATTGCAGGGTTGCTTAAGAGGGAATACCTTTGACCACTTCCTCCCTGAGTTCGATAAACCTTGGGTAATCCACTTAAGGGAAAACTTGCTGCTGTTCTACAAACCTCTGCACTTGGAGGCCCAACAACTGCCTACAAGAATAGAAGTGCGTAGACATCAAGATATTTTCGGGCGCCGTTGCCAGGGAGGTAAGGTAAAAGGTATTCACAACGGAGGATTAAATAAGAAGAACCTCCCACGGCAAACACCTATTTTCTGGCGCCGTTGCCGGGGAGGTAAGGTAAAAGGTACTCACATCCTCCGTGTGAGTGCTCGAAGTTATTTCCTTTAGATTCTGCAATTTTGTCTTTTTTTTTCTTGTTGTCACTATTTAGGCTTAATGGAAAACAACAACAAAATTAGAGAGCTTTATAGTATTTATCTTGAGTTAGGACATGAAGTGTTTGAAGAGAAAATTAAAAAACCTATGGAACTTTATTTGCATGCTAATAGCAATGTTGTTAGTATGAATTCTTTGGACACCATTATTACTAATGCTATGGAAAAGTCTAAGCTTGGGGAAGCTAGTTTTTATGAAAATGATCTTTTTAGTTCCCCAGCTTTGGAAGATAGCTATTCTATTGCTTATGATGATACCAAACCTCCAATACATGATGATTACAATGATGAATATGATATTTTCAGTCCACCTAATATTGACGAGAAAATTAATTATGATTACAATATGCCTCCTATATTTGATGATTATGGTGATGAGAATAATACTGATAGCTATTTTGTTGAATTTGCTCCCACTACAATTAATATGAATGGCTATGCTTATGTGGAGAGTAATAATTATTATATGCATGTGGCTCATGATAAGAATGGTTTATGTGACAGTTATATTGTTGAGTTTATTCATGATGCTACTGAAAGTTATTATGAGAGAGGGAAACTTGGTTTTATGTATCTGAATAATATTAAGTTTCCCCTCTTTATGTTGAAATTTTTGAAGTTGCACTTGTTTTGATTTCCTATGCTTGTTGCTTTGTGCTTCCATGACTTGTTTATTTACAAGATTCATATGCATAGGAAGTGGGTTAGACTCAAATGTGTTTCCAATTTGCTTCTTGATGCTCTCTTTTACTTCAATTTATATTTCTTATGTGAGCATCTTCTCAAACTATCATGCCTAACTTAAAGGCGTTAAAGAAAAGTACTTACTGGGAGATAACCCAAAAGTTTTAGATGAGTCTTGGAAGTTATTACCTCTGTAATAACCGCTTCTTATCCTTTTTATTTGTTTTTTGTGCCAAGAGTAACCTCTAATGAGAGAGAAGTAATGATTGGGAAAGTTGCTGTCCCGAAACAGATTTCTGTGGTTCACCGTAAAAATTCATGTAGAATCTCTGTACGTCCTTTTGAGACGAGAATTTTTGTACTTCTGCCCCAGGTTGTTATCTAACTTTCGTTAGTTCAACACTTTTTGATTTGAGCAACAGAAGGTGTTCGAAAAAATTCGTATTTACCTGCTAGTCTGTTTTGACAGATTTCTGCCATTATTTGCATTTGCTTCTTGTTGGTTCCTTTTTGAGTTCTTTTGGGAAATTGAGCTTTTTGAGAGAAGCGCTACAGTAGCTTGTGTTTAATGGAAGTTTTATTAGTGTTAGAACTGAACCCAAAGACTTATTATCTTCAGTGCACTAATGTTGCTAATAAAGATTGTGTGAAGTTTTGTATGAAGGAAAAATTTCAGGTGTATGGAAGGAATGAGTAATGAGATGAAGGATGTACTAAATCTCAAGCTTGGGTATGCCACGCATGTTACCCCAAGAAATATCCAAGAAGTACAAGCGTCAAAGCTTGGGGATGCCCAAGGCATCCCCCTCTTCATCAACAAAAATCCCAGGTTTCTTCCAAACGCTTCATTTTTATTGTTTCATGCACAGTTGTGTTGTTCTTGGAGCGTCTTTTTTTAGTTTTTGTTTTGGTTTTTAGTTTTCTTGGTTTTCTTAGTTTTATGAATAAATTGGTTGGACCCCCTCTTTTATGCATTGGTTTTCAAATAGTATGGTTTGGATTGGAAAAGAGTAGGAAAGTTCATGCTTAAGTGGTAAAGAGAGCTTGTTTTTTACTGTGGCCTATGCTTTGTCATGCCATGCTTGATATTATTTTGGCTTTATGCTTAGTATTCTTTGATGTAGCATGACATGTTATAAACAATTGAGATTGCTTAATGTGCTTTGGATGAATCATGCGTTGTTTTAGCATATTAAAGCATAGTATAGTGGTATTCTCCTTTGATGATTTATTTGGGTTGACTTGGCGCATGCTCACACCATGTTATGACTATCCAAAGTCACCATAGCCTTTATGATTCTTTAGTTTTCAACTTGTAGTGTCACTTTATGCTTTGATCAATGATGTTTTGTCGCTCTGCATGATTATGGCCATTATTGCTGTCTTAGTTTGTCGCTCCCAGTGTTTTGCTAGCCTCCACAACAAAGTATGAGTTCCACTCATGCATCCAACTCCCTAAACCAAGTTATTCCAAAGAGTCCACCATACCTACCTACTAGCTTATGCTATTCCAAGTATATTCATGTTTTTGTTTACCTTTCAAATTAAACTTGTTATGAGAAAACTAGTGATTAAAGCTCTCACGAACTAGATGGCACACTTTACTTTTCTTGCCCTTAATAAACTTGAACCATTGTGTCGTCTATGTTGTATATGCTTGCACTTATTTGTTGGGAATTAGCAGAACCATGCTTTCATGGGGAACGCTTTCAACATTGCACTTGGTACTTGTACCTAGTTGATATCATGCTCTTTTGTATATGGATGTTGTCGGTATGAAATGAAAGGGGAGCTTGTAAGTCCATGGAGTTATGTATATGTGTTAGAGAAACGCCTGGGCCGCTTGTCTAATCCATGCTGACATGGTGGAAACCTGCAGTGTAACCATAATGAGCTGTCTATGAAGCATTCTTCTTATAAAAAAGAGTCCTATATTGAGAAAAAAGAGAAAAGGAGAAAAAAAGATTATGAAAAGAGGAAAGAGAGAAAAAAGCACCATATTCCCATGGTAAATAAGAAGATTGCTGAGATGCTCGTTGTCTGCTTGCCTTGTCATTTTGATATGGGGATTCTTCCGTATCATCGGGCAAGGGGTACCCCGTTGGCAGTTCTCTGTGATACACATGTACTTACGATGACAAGAACTTATCGGTGACTAAACTTGAGTAGCATGAGGAGCGGCCCTCGTATTCAAAGGACATGAGATTTCTAACTTATACTTTGTCAAGGATGTACACCATAGTTTGTTCACTTTAACCTTAATCACTTCAAGATGCTTATGATAGGGGCAATGAGAGCTGAAAGCTATAAGTACCATAATTTTTGGAAGCTCTTTATGAAACTTGAATCCCTGCTTCCTTCTATGAAGGCTTTTCTTCCACCATTATATTGAGTCTCCACCTTCTATCTTTATGCACCTACTTTGAGAGCATAGTAGTCATTCTTAGTTCTATGTGCATTGTCCCAAGACTAGTTGATTGATGCATACCTTGATATTGCTTGTTTTAAACTATTTGTATCTAGTCACTCTTATGAACTTTGAAGGTGTCCTATGCATTTATATTTGCTACTCTATGAGGACCAAGCTGAATACTATTATGCTATGTTTTCTTTATGTGAAACAAACAAACGTCTTGCAAAGCATTGTTATTCATGAATCTTTTGTTTGTGCCTTTTCATATTGCAGCATAGTTTCTTTGTCTTATTGCTAGAGCTTTTTCTTTAATGTTATGATTGAAATACTATGATCCCAGCTTTCAATGTTTTAAAAATACTTTGATCAAGTTTATGATGGTGCATGTCACCTCAAAAATTATTCTTTCTTTTTATCACTTACCTACTCGAGGACGAGCAGGATTTAAGCTTGGGGATGTTGATACATTGCAAATGTATCTATAATTTTTGATGTTCCACGCTTGGTTTATCTACTTTCTTATGTTTTGTCCACGCTTTGGAGTACTTTTCATATGATTTCTTGGACTAACCTATTAACAAGATGCCACAGTGCCAGTTGCCTGTTTTCTGTTGTTTTTGGTTCTAGGAAAGTCAGAAAATAAATATTCTCAGAATTGGACGGGACAAAAGCCAAAGTCAATATTTCATCGAGGGGAACACGGAGCCAGAAGACGAGACGGAGAGGGGCCAGCCACACCATAGGGTGGCGCGGGTCCCCCTTGGCCGCGCCACCAGGTGGTGTGGGCCCCTCCGGCCTCCACCGACCTTGCCCTTTCGCCTGTATATTCCTCCCGATGCGGAAACCCTAAGTAATCAAGCCTCTGGCCATGAAAAGTTCCGCAGCGCCGCCGCCACCGAAGGGGAGATTCGGGAGACAAAAAGACTCTATTCCGGCACCCTGCCGGGATGGGGAAGTGCCCCCGGAGCCATATCCATCGATCTCCACCACCATCTCCATTACCGTTGTTGATTCCTATGATGAGGAGGGAGTAGTTCTCTATCAAAGCTAAGGGTTCTATCGGTAGCTATGTGTTCATCTCTCTCTCTATGCATGATCATATTGTGATCATGAGCTTGTAATCTATAGATCTACCTTGCTACTCAAGTGCTTAATAGATCTCTGCTCTCCCCATGTGTGTGAAAGTGACAGCGTGCACACCATGGTGGCACTTAAGCTAGAGATTACAAATACTTGTTATGAGTTATATTTGGAGTTGCTTATCTTTATGAAATCGTGGTGTTTGTTGGACTCATCTAGTACTCAAGGTGATAGTGTGGGGTTTTTCTAGATGGGAAAGAGTTACTTTGAGGTGTGCTGTTATAGCCCTACCAGCGATTAGAGTGTTCAACCGGAGAGTAGTTAAGAGTAGTATCATAAAGAGAAGATATTTATATTAGAGTGTTCACTGGTGAAAGTATGATCCTTAGGCCTTGTTTCTTAGCATTGATACACCATTTGCAATTAGATCTGTTACATGTTTGCTTGCTTCCATCTTTATTTCAGTTTTAATTTAGTCTTTTCCACGCCATCAAGCTATTTTCTATCACCGTTACCACTTGTATTTCACTATCTCTTCGCCGAACTAGTGCACCTATACACCTGAAAAGTGTATTCGGTGTGTTGGGGACACAAGAGACTTCGTATCTTGATTGCAAGGGTTGCTTGAGAGAGAATACCTTTGACCACTTCCTCCCTGAGTTCGATAAACCTTGGGTAATCCACTTAAGGGAAAACTTGTTGCTGTTCTACAAACCTCTGCACTTGGAGGCCCAACCAGATTTCTATGCTTCACCGTAAAAATTCGTGTAAAATCTCTGTACGTCCTTTTGAGGCGTGAAATTTTGTGTTTCTGCCCCAGGTTGTTATCTAACTTTAGTTAGTTCAACACTTTTTGATTTGAGCAACAGAAGGTATTCGAAAAAATTCGTATTTACCTGCTAGTCTGTTTTGACAGATTTCTGCCATTATTTGCATTTGCTTCTTGTTGGTTCCTTTTTAAGTTCTTTTGGGTAATTGAGATTTTTGAGGGAAGTGCTACAGTAGCTTGTGTTTTAATGGAAGTTTTATTGGTGTTAGAACTGAACCCAAAGACTTATTATCTTCAGTGCACTAATGTTGCTAATAAAGATTGTGTGAAGTTTTGTATGAAGGAAAAATTTCAGGTGTATGGAAGGAATGAGTAATGAGATGAAGGATGTACTAAATCTCAAGCTTGGGTATGCCACGCATGTTACCCCAAGAAATATCCAAGAAGTACAAGCGTCAAAGCTTGGGGATGCCCAAGGCATCCCCCTCTTCATCAACAAAAATCCCAGGTTTCTTCCAAACGCTTCATTTTTATTGTTTCATGCACAGTTGTGTTGTTCTTGGAGCGTCTTCTTTTTCGTTTTCATTTTGGGTTTTAGTTTGCTTGGTTTTCTGAGTTTTCTGAATAAATTGGTTGGACCCCCTCTTTCATGCATTGGTTTTCAAATAGTATGGTTTGGATTGGAAAAGAGTAGGAAAGTTCATGCTTAAGTGGTAAAGAGAGCTTGTTTTTGACTGTGGCATATGCTTTGTCATGCCATGCTTGATATTATTTTGGATTTATGCTTAGTATTCTTTGCTGTAGCATGACATGTTATAAACAATTGAGATTGCTTAATGTGCTTTGGATGAATCATGCGTTGTTTTAGCATATTAAAGCATAGTATAGTGGTATTCTCCTTTGATGCTTTATTTGGTTGACTTGGTGCATGCTCACACCATGTTATGACTATCCAAAGACACCATAGCCTTTATGATTCTTTAGTTTTCAACTTGTAGTGTCACTTTATGCTTTGATCAATGATGTTTTGTTGCTCTGCATGATTATGGCCATTATTGCTCTCTTAGTTTGTCACTCCCAGTCTTTTGCTAGCCTCCACAACAAAGTCTGAGTTCCACTCATGCATCCAACTCCCTAAACCAAGTTATTCCAAAGAGTCCACCATACCTACCTACTAGCTTATGCTATTCCAAGTATATTCATGTTTTTGTTTACCTTTCAAATTAAACTTGTTATGAGAAAACTAGTGATTAAAGATCTCACGAACTTGATGGCACACTTTACTTTTCTTGCCCTTAATAAACTTGAACCATTGTGTCGTCTATGTTGTATATGCTTGCAATTATTTGTTAGGAATTAGCAGAACCATGCTTTCATGGGGAACGCTTTCAACATTGCACTTGGTAATTGTACCTAGTTGATATCATGCTCTTTTGTATATGGATGTCGTCGGTGTGAAATCAAAGGGGTGCTTGTAAGTCCATGGAGTTATGTATATGTGTTAGAGAAATGCCTGGGCCGCTGGTCTAATCCATGCTGACATGGTGGAAACCTGCAGCGTAACCATAATGAGCTGTCTATGAAGCATTCTTCTTATAAACAAGAGTCCTATATTGAGAAAAAAGAGAAAAAGAGATAAAAAAAGAGATTATGAAAAGAGGAAAGAGAGAAAAAAGCACCATATTCCCATGGTAAATAAGAAGATTGCTGAGATGCTCGTTGTCTGCTTGCCTTGTCATTTTGATATGGGGATTCTTCCGTATCATCGGGCAAGGGGTACCTGATGACCCACAAGTATAGGGGGTGTATCGCAACATTTTCGAGGGAAGTGAAATCCAATTTATTGATTTGACACAAGGGGAGCCAAAGAATATTTATAAGCCTTAACAACTGAGTTGTCAATTCAGCTGCACCTAGAAACAATCTTGCTCACAGCAGTTTATCAGTAGCAACAGTTTTGTAGTAGGAATAGTAAAGTAACAGCAGTACTAAAGCAAAGACAATAGTAACAAAAGCAGTAAACAGTGGGATTCAAGTGCGGTAGGCATAGGGATGGATGGACGGGCGTTGCATGGACAAGATAATTCACATAGCAAATAGAACATAGGGCAATTGTAGATAAATAAGATAAAGCATCCAAGTACTAGACAATCCTAGGCATGTGTTCTATATATAGTCATACGTGCTCGCAATGGGAACTTGCACAACATCTTTTGTCCTGCCAGCCCGTTTGCAGCGGGGCCTCTAGGGAACTACTAACAATTAAGGTGCTCCTTTTAATAGAGCACCGGAGCAAAGCATTAACACTCCGTGAACACATGTGATCCTCACATCAAAGCCATTCCCTTCCGGTTATCCCGATTTCTGTCACTTCGGGGCCCTAGGTTCCGGACAACAACGTGTGTATACAACTTGCAGATAAGACCAAAAGCAATACTATCATAATGAATCAATAACATATTCAGATCTGAAATCATGGCACTCGGGCCCTAGTGACAAGCATTAAGCACAACAAGTCGCAACAAAGTCATAAAGCACTAATAAAAGATACTAGGCACCATGCCCTAATGATCTGATGCCATTACATGAACGATCTCATCCAATCCCTACCATCCCCATAGCCTACAGCGGGGTATTACTCACTCATAGATGGGGGAAACATGGATGGTTGATGGAGATGATGGTGGAGATCGATGGAGATGGCTCCGGGGCACTTCCCTGTCCCGGCAGGGTGCCGGAACAGAGCCTTTTTGTCCCCCGAATCTCCCCTTCGGTGGTGGCGGCGCTGCAGAACTTCTTCTAGAAAAACGTCAAACCCCCTGAAGTTTTTAGCTAAGAAGGCTTCTTATAGGCGAAGAGGGAGACCGAGGGGGTGCCTGGGGCCACCACACCATGCCCTGGCGCGGCCAGGCCTAGCCCGCGCCTAGGAGGGTGTGGCCAGGCCCTGGCCCTCCTCCGTCTCGTATTCTGGCTCCATGAGTCTTTTGGAAAAATAGGCACTTTGACTTTTTTCCCGTCCAATTCCGAGAATATTCATTTTCTGACTTTCCTGGAACCAAAAACAGCAGAAAACAGGCAGCTGGCACTGTGGCTCTTGTTAATAGGTTAGTCCAAGAAATCATATGAAAAGTACTCCAAAGTGTGGACAAAACACAAGAAAGTGGATAAAACCAAGCATGGAGCATCAAAAATTATAGATACATTTGCAATGTATCAACATCCCCAAGCTTAACTCCTGCTCGTCCTCGAGTAGGTAAGTGATAAAAAGAAAGAATAATTTTTGAGGTGACATGCACCATCAAAGACTTGATCAAAGTATTTGTAAAACATTCAAAGCTGGGATCATAGTACTTCAACCATAACATGAAAGACAGAGTTCTAGCAATAAGACAAAGAAACTACGATGCAACATGAAAAGGCACAAACAAAAGATTCATGAATATAAATGGTTTGCAAGACGTTTGTTTATTTCACATAAAGAAAACATGGCATAGTGGCATTCAGCTTGTCCCTCAAAGAGTAGCAAACATAAATGCATAGGACACCTTCAAAGTTCATAAGAGTGACTAGATACAAATAGTTTAAAACAAGCAATATCAAGGTATGCATCAATCAACAAGTCTTGGGACAATGCACAAAGAACTAAGAATGGCCACTATGCTCTCAAGAAAGTGCTCATAGAATGTGTGGAGACTCAACAAGGAAATGAAAATGTTTTGAATAGTTTGAAAGGCTTCCAAATACTGAAAGGATGGTACTCATTAGCTTTGAGCTCTCATTGCCCCTATCATAAGCATCTTTAATGTGGTTAAGGTGAAAGTGAGATCTAATCTGAGTTATATGCTTGACAGACTATAGACTGAAAATCCCAAGTCCCTTGAGTACGAGGGCCGCTACTCAACTTTAGTTACTGGTAAGTTCTTGTCATCGTAAGTATGTGTGTATCATTGAGAAACGCCAATGGGGTACCCCTTGCCTGATGATACAGAAGAATCCCCATATCAAAATGACAAGGCAAGCAGACAATGAGTATCTCAGCAATCTTCTTATTTACCATGGGAAAATGGTGCTTTTTTCTCTCTTTCCTCTTTTCATAAAACTCCTTTTCTTTTTCTTTTTCTTTTTATTTTTCTTTTTCTCAATAGCTATCTCTCTCTTTTTTTATAAGAAGAATGCTTCATAGATATCATTATGGTTACGCTGTAGGTTTCCGCCATGTCAGCATGGACTAGACCAGCGGCCCAGGCGTTTCTCTAACACACATACATAACTCCATGGACTTACAAGCTCCCCTTTTATTTCACACCGACGACATCCGCAAACAAAAGAGCAAGGTATCAACTTGGTATATATTTACAAGTGTTGAAAGCGTTCCCCGTGACATCACGGTTCTGCTAATCCCCAGCCTATAATTAGCAAGCATATAACTTTCATGGAGAGTTCAGAATGGTTCAGGTTTATTAAGTGCAGGAAATAAAGTGTGACATCAAGTTCGTGAGAGCTTTACTAACTAACTTTCTCAAACAAGCAAACATTTTATTCGAAAGAAAACAAGGCATATTGAATATGCACGGAAGTAGCAAATGATGCTAATAGGTAGGTATGGTGGACACTTTGGCAATATTTGGTTTAAGGGAGTTGGAAACATAAGTAAAACACTCAGTGTAAGTGAAGGCTAGCAATAGCAAGGGAGCGACAAACGAGAGAGCAATAATGGCCATAATCATGCAGAGCGACAAAACATCATTGATCAAAGCATAAAATGATAATACAAGTTGAAAACTAAAGGATCATAAAGGCTTATGGTGACTTGAGATAGTCATAACATGGTGTGAGCATGTGCCAAGTCAACCCAAATAAAGAATCAAAGGAGAATACCACTATACTATGCTTTAATATGCTAAAACAACGCATGATTCATCCAAGGCACATTAAGCAATCTCAATTGTTTATAACAAGTCATGCTACAGCAAAGAACACTAAGCATAAAGCCAAAACAATATCAAGCATGGCATGACAAAGCATAGGCCACAGTCAAAAACAAGCTCTCTTTACCACTTAAGTATGAACTTTCCTACTCCTTTTCAAACCAAACCAAACTATTTGCAAACCAATGTATGAAAGAGGGGGTCCAACCAATTTATTCAGAAAACTAAGCAAACAAAAAACCAAAACAAAAATTAAAAAGAAGACGCTCCAAGAACAACACAACTGTGCATAAAACAATAAAAATGAAGTGTTTGGAAGAAACCTGGGATTTTTATTGATGAAGAAGGGGATGCCTTGGGCATCCCCAAGATTTGATGCTTGTACTTCTTGGATATTTCTTGGGGTGACACGCGTGGCATCCCCAAGCTTGAGCTTTAGTCCATCCTTCATCTCATTACTCATTCCTTCCATACACCTGAAATTTTTCCTTCATACAAAACTTCACACAATCTTTATTAGCAACATTAGCGCACTCAAGATAATAGGTCTTAAGGTTCAGTTCTAACACCAAAACTTACATTAGAACACTAGCTACTGTAGCACTTCCCTCAAAAAGCTCAATTCCCCAAAAGAACTCAAAAAGGAACCAACAAGAAGCAAGTACAGAAAATGGCAGAAATCTGTCAAAACAGACCAGCAGGTAAAGACGAATTTTTTCGAAGACCTTCTGTTCAAAAAGTGTTGAACTAACGAAAGTTAGATAACAACCTGGGGCAGAAGCAAAAAAATTAACGCCTCAAAAAGACGTTCAGAGATTTTACACGAATTTTTACGGTGAAGCACAGAAATCTATTTCGGGACAGCATCTTTCCCAATCATTACTTCTCTCTCATTAGAGGTTACTCTTGGCACAAAAAGCAAATAAAAAGGATAAGGAGCGGTTATTACTGAGATAATAACTTCCAAGACTCATCTAAAACTTTTGGGTTATCTCCCAATAAGTACTTTTCTTTAATGCCTTTAAGTTAGGCATAAGCAAAAACCAGAATGGATAGAATAGAAGTAAACAGAAATAATCATAGTGAAAACATTGTTTTGTTCAATGAAATCCTTTTGTTAACAAGGTTGATCAGGTCTTGCTACCAAAACAATTTCATATGATACAAAACTTTGTATTCCACTAATGATTATGTTACCTCAACCTTGATAGCAATGGTCCCAATCATAATACTTTTAAATTTTTCTCTTGGTATGGGACAATATATTTCTTCAACTTGAATGCCCTCAACATGTTCAATTGAATTCAAAACCATAAGTCTTATCAATCTTCTTGGGTGAATAGATAGTATGTTCCTTGTCATTGACATTGAAGGTCACCTTCCCTTGATTACAATTAATAACAGCTCCTGCAGTATTAAGAAAAGGTCTCCCAAGAATAATAGACATATTATCATCTTCAGGCATAAAAGTTTGAGAGGATGCTCTCATAAGAAATCTGAGTTGAAGTAAAAGAGAGCATCAAGAAGCAAATCCAAAACACATTTAATTCTAACCCACTTCCTATGCATGGGAATCGTGTATGCAAATAAATTTGCAAAGAACAAAGTGACAGGCATAGGAAGATAAAACAAAAGTAACTTCAAAACTTTCAGCAGATAGAGAGGTGTTTCAATACCATGAAAACTTCTACCACCATATTTTCCTCTCTCATAATAATTTTCAGTAGCCTCATGAATAAACTCAACAATATAACTATCACATAAAGCATGCTCTTCATGATCTACAAGCACTAGAGCTTTATTATAAACATTTTCAAGAGAAACCTCAGGAACATAACATTCATTCTCCTTTAGTAAGCAAGGGGGACAATCAAATAATGTAAGGGATAAAGAGTTACTCTCATTAGAAGGTAGGCATGGGTAGCTAATCCATTCTTCCTCCTTTTGTTCATCACTCTCCTCCTCTTTTTCATCTAATGAGATTTCAGGTTCATCAATTTCTTCTTCCATAGGAACCTGCAAGGCATTAGTCTCTTCCATTTGTGGAAAGCATCTATTAAAATATTCAAGAATATAGCCATTTTTATCCTTGTAATTATCAAAGCAAAATTTAAGTACACCATACACCTCATATTTGTAAGGTGAATCATCAATATTTTCAAGCAAACTAGCAAGTTCAAAAGCACCCTTCCAGGCAATAAATTCTTCAATTTGTTCCGCATCATAAAAGTCATAAATTCCTTTAGCATAGGAAGGTATGGTATCATTATCACTATACTCACATTGAAAAGGGAGGTGTTTATACCTCTTTCTGCAACAAGACTCATCACAGCAATAAGTAACTTAAGTAGAGCACATGTTCCTAGCAATGGTATACAATCTATCAATTTGTTCCCATAAGTGTTTCCCTTTTTGTGACAAGCGGTGTTCCTTATAATAATATTTTTGATCTTCCGTGAACCCACCTTGCCAATCAGCTTCAGTTTCAAAGAAACCAACCATTGCCAACAAGCATGATAAAGCAAGACAATAACAGACCAACAAAAATAACAACTAGAGTAGGAACTAATTTTTTTGTATTTTTTGATAAAGAAACAAGCAAACAAGGAGAAAGATAAACTTAGCTTGAACAATAGTGATTCCAAGTGAACTTGATAAATAAAGCTATGCTCCCCGGCAACGGCGCCAGAAAATAGTCTTGATGACCCACAAGTATAGGGGGTGTATCGCAGTATTTTCTAGGGAAGTGAAACCCAATTTATTGATTCGACACAAGGGGAGCCAAAGAATATTTATAAGCCTTAACAACTGAGTTGTCAATTCAGCTGCACCTGGAAACAATCTTGCTCACAGCAGTTTATCAGTAGCAACAGTTTTGTATTAGGAATAGTAAAGTAACAGCAGTAGTAAAGCAAAGACAATAGTAACAAAAGCAGTAAACCGTGGGATTCGAGTGCGGTAGGCATAGGGATGGATGGACGGGTGTTGCATGGACAAGACAATTCACATAGCAAACAGAACATAGGGCAATTGCAGATAAATAAGATAAAGCATCTAAGTACTAGACAATCCTAGGCATGTGTTCTATATATAGTCATACGTGCTCGCAATGAGAACTTGCACAACATCTTTTGTCCTGTCAGCCCGTTTGTAGCGGGGCCTCTAGGGAACTACTGGAAATTAAGGTGCTCCTTTTTATAGAGCACCAGTGACATGGGTATACCCTACAGGTACTCGAGCTTGCTATATACGGTCTAAATACGTACAGGCCCACGGTGTCGCCAAGGCCCAGACGAAAGGACTCGAGTAACCTGCGGATTCTCGATTGCTTGAGAGACAAGAAGAAGCTAAAGATAGAAAGTTTGAAGGGAAAAACCCCTAACTTGTAACCGACTCGACCTGCTACCCGAGACCTAGCCTATCTATATAAAGGATAGGAGGGGGCGGCGAAGAGGACACACGCAACCCTAGTTTCCACAACTCTCGCCATATTGCATCTGCGCACCATTGTAACTTTCGACTCTTTTGATAATTCCACGAGCAGACAAGCAGGAGTAGGGACCTCTACGAGGCCTGAACCTGGGTAAATCTTTTGTCCCCTGTGTGCTTGTTTGCTAGCCGATAGATGTCTCCAGCACTCCCTCCTTCTCCAAAACCTAAGTCCATAACAATGGGCATTGATGAGTTAAACCCTCGTCAATTGGCACCGTCTGTGGGAACTGGGAGTGCTGATGTTGCGGCTTCTTCGGCCCCATCAACTTCGATCTACAATTCCGCAACAACGGAGATTCGCCAGCTATTCGGCGCCTTTGACTTCACCGTCCACACGCCGGCCACCCGCCCGGCCTTCGAATCCGTGGGCGACGGAATCAGCCTGGCGATTGGGAACTTCCGCTTCCAAGTTGGTCAGATGGGCACGCTTCGCATGCCTGATCAACCGACGACACCAGCGATTGCCCCGACATCATGATTCCCTCCTTCAATCGGCACCCTCAGTGAGCTCAATGCTCCGGTGGCAGTCGGGAACACGATCAGCGACAGCAGTCGCGACTCCGATCTGAGCGATCTGGCCACAGAAGATGGAACCTACGGTTCTGAATCTGAAAGTTGTGGAAGCAGCAGCTTCCCCAATCACTTCATGTGCCCGTCATTAACGCAGGCGACACCTCCGCCAATCGCGGCAACGGCGGCAACAGCGGTAACGGCGCCAACGGGGGAGCAGTCGAACCTCCCAGTACAATCAATGAGCAAACCGGCGAACGCGTCGTAATCAAGCTCAACGAGCAAGAGTGGGAGCGCTGCCGCGAGGCCCTACGAGGTACACCGCTACCCCTCGGGTCCCTGCAGGAACTACTGATGGGCTACCACTGGCTCCTAAAAGAGGAGTCCACGCGCCAAAAACAAGCAATCGCGCAACTAGAGGCGTGTAAAATGGCAGCGGATGAGTCGAGCCTTCGTCGCGCTGGGCTCTCCTCCTATGGAGGATCCTCCTCACGAGGCAACGAGTACATCGCCAAGAAGAGGCAGTCGCGAATGGCTCACCTCACCGAACAAGAGCGCATAGACAGCGCGAAAGTCCTCGACTTCGGCTCTATGACAGTCGACACGAGAGGCAACATGGTCCCCAGGACGCCGCAGGCCGCGGTGACAGCAGCCACCATGTACCTCCTCAACAACCAGCCACCAGCTGGAGATCCCCGAACCGCCATGCACCGATCTACGATCGCAGGTTTGGAGCTAATCGAGGCCGCCCTCGACAAGGAGCCGGTACCAGACCCAAAAAAGGGCAAAGCGCTAGCAAAACGTTACTCCTCACCCTCATCCAGTGATGACAGTCACGACCTGTCTCGACGTCGTCGTTCACGGCGACACGATCGCGACTACGATGCGTGCAACAACCTCACACAACGCAAGATCGACAAGTCAAGAGCATGACGTGCTCGGTCGACTGACTCGAAAGAGGAAGACGGGGAACTCTGCGGCGCCAGATGCTTCAGCAGATCTATTAGGCAGAAGCGAATGCCTAAGGGGTTTAAACTTCCGTCAGAAAATCTGAAGTTCAACGGCCTACAGGACCCTAAAATCTGGCTAGAGGATCACATCTCCTCCGTCAGGCTCCACGGAGGCAGTCAAAGTACTGCCATGCAATGCTTGCAGCTACAGCTGCAGGGCGCCGCCCGAGCATGGCTGAATAGCCTCCCACGCGGATCCATTCGCAGTTGGGATGAGCTGGTCTATAGCTTCGTGCGCAACTTTAAAGGAACGTACAAACGGCCCGCATCAATCGAAGAACTGAGATGCTGCCAACAAAGATCTGGCGAATCGCTGCGCTCATACATACGAAGGTGGTCCATCATCAAGAACTCCGCGGAAAACATCTCGGAAGACTGCGCGATTGATGCATTCAACGGTGGCGTCCATCGTCTAGAGCTCAGGGAGGAGCTGGGCCGCTCAAAGCCCCAGAGCATCAACCACCTGATGGAGATCGCGAATCGGTGGGCTGATGGAGAGGATTCGGTGAAGAACCGCGCTCACTCCGATAAGGAGGCAGAACTCGAACGCAGACGCGACCGCCGAGGCAAACGCCGCATGCGCATCTACGATGACCGTGACGACGTCAACATGGTCGCAGCCGGTTACGCCGATAGACGCGACGACAACCGCAATAGCGGATACCGTAGCGGTGGATACCACAGCGGTGGATACCGCGACTCTGGGAAAACCATGCAAGTATGGCAACGCCGCACTCGCGACGAGGCACCCGCGACCTCCATCGAGGAAAAACTGTCCGGACCATGCATGGTACACTTCTACATCGACAAGCATGATGGCAAGAGAAAGTCCAGCCACCTCCTCAAGGACTGCCGCGAGTTCCTCAAACTACACGAGGGATTGGTTCGGATGAACCGCAACGCAGTCGAAAGAGGCTACGGGGCCGCTCCAGGCGCCGTGGCACATGGCGCACCGCCACCTCCATCGGGGCCACCACCGAACGGAGCTGCACCGGACCAGCACCACGGAGGAGAACCGTACCCACGGGCCATGGGTACCATGATGATCCAAAAGGGGCGCCCCTCCAACAGGGTGCAGAAAGCCATCACTCGCCAAGTCAACTTGGCCATGCACTCACCACCATCCACCACTGAGTACCTCAGTGGTAGTGAGTCGTGCATCACCTTCAATAAATGCGACCACCCGCCTCAAGTACCTCGCCCAGGTCATTGCCCCCTTGTACTCGAGGCGCAAATTGGAGGCTTCGACATGAGTCGCGTCTTCATGGACGGCGGAAGCGGCATCAACCTCATATTCGCGAGTACCCTGCGAGCAATGAGGATCCCTCTAACTTGCTTGGAGGCATCGGACACAACGTTCCACGGCATCATCCCAGGGAAAGGCGTATACCCCGTGGACAAAATCAACCTTGACGTCATATTCGGCACGCCAAGGAACTTCCGGCGCGAGCGCATCGATTTTGAGGTCGTCGACTGGCCCTCACAATACCACTGCATCCTCGGATGCGTCGCGTTCGCTAGGTTCATGGCGGTACCCCACTACGCCTACCTACAGATGAAAATGCCAGGTCCCAACGGCGTCATCACGATCAACAGAAGCTTTGAGCGATCTGACAGTTGCGACAGGGAATTCAACTGAATCTCCCAGTCCTTCGGCATGCAGGAGGAGCTCGCACAATTGAAGGAAACGACAGACAACAGTCTGCCTCCCCTGAGTAGGCCAAGCTCACCTGATCTCTCCTTCGACTCATCTGTGCACACAAAGAAGGTGCAGGTCCATCCGACAGATCCCACCAAAACAGCACTCATTGCCAACAACTTGAGTCCCGCATCGGGACTCGCGCTCGTCGAATTCCTCCGTTAGCACTGGGAAATTTTTGCCTGGTGTCCTACGGACATGCCAGGAGTTCCCAGGGAATTCGCTGAGCACACACTCAACGTCAACCCCGACGCAAGGCCAGTCAAACAAACAATCAGGCGACTGTCTGAGCCACGAGCGCAGGCAGTTGGTATGGAGATCAACAGACTCCTCGAGGCCAAATTCATACGCGAGATCAAGGAAAGCACTTGGCTCGCCAATACGGTGCTGGTGCCAAAAAAGGACACGGATATCCTACGGATGTGCGTGGACTTCACTTCTTTAAACAAGCACTGCCCAAAAGATCACTTCCCGCTACCATGGATCGATCAAATCATCGACTCCACCGCTGGATGCGAGCGCCTCTGCTTCCTCGATGCCTACTCAGGCTATAACCAAATTCGAATGAAGGAGGAAGACCAGGAGAAGACCGCGTTTACAACGCCCTTCGGTGTGTTCTGCTACAACACAATGCCCTTCGGGCTAAAAACACGGGAGCCACCTACCAGCGGTGCATGCAGGCTTGCCTCAAGGAGAAATTGGGTCGCAACATCCAAGTCTATGTCGACGACATAGTAATCAAAACCAAGGAGCAAGCCTCTCTAATCGATGACTTGCGTGAAACATTCGCCAACCTCGATCGTTATCGGATTAAGCTCAATCTGGACAAATGCGCCTTTGGCATACCATCTGGGCAGCTGCTCGGGTATCTCATCTCCGCGAGAGGGATTGAGGAAAACCCAAAAAAGATAAAGGCCATACTGGCCATGGAGAAGCCAAAGAACATAAGAGGCGTCCAGCAACTAGCCGGACGAATCACGGCCCTCAGTCGATTTATCAGTCGAATGGGGGAAAAGGCACTGCCCTTCTATAAGATCCTCCGCAAAGCTGACAAATTCGAGTGGACCAAGGAAGCGCAAGAAGCATTCAAAGATCTCAAGCGCCTGTTATCCACCTCGCCAGTACTGGTGACTCCACGAGAAAGGGAGCCACTACTGCTATACATCTCCGCTACCAACCAAGTGGTTAGTACAGTGCTCGTCGTCGAGCGGGCAGAGGAAAACAAGGTCCATGGCGTACAACGCCCGGTATACTACCTCAACGAGGTCCTCATGCCAACAAAACAGTGGTACCCGCACTACCAGAAGCTGGCGTACGGCATCTTCATGACCGCCCGGCGACTGCGCCATTACTTCCAGGAACACCCAATCGTGGTAGTCAGCGATGCCCCATTGGGACATATCCTCAATAACCCCGACGCCACGGGACGAGTCGCGCTTTGGGGAATCGAACTGTCTCCACGAGACATCACATACGAAAAGCGCGACGCAATCAAGTCGCAAGTTCTCCCTGACTTTCTCGTGCATTGGATGGAAAACCAACTCCCGGACAAGCCAGATATGTCCTACCTCTGGACAATGCACTTCGATGGATCCAAGCGGAAAGACGGAGCAGTAGCAGGTGTCATATTGACATCACCTCAAGGAGACAAGCTGAAATACATCCTGCGAATGCAGTTCACAGCCTCAAACAACGAGGCTGAATACGAGGCCCTGTTGCACGGGATGAGGATGGCAAAAGCCTGCGGCGCAAAGAGGCTCATCATATATGGCGACTCCAAGCTGGTCGTCAACCAAACAATGCACGAGTGCGACGCACTCAATGACAACATGATCGCATACCGCGACCTCTACGATACACTCGAGGGAGACTTCGATGGTTGCGAGTTGTGACATGTAGGTCGCGAAAGCAACGAGGAGGCGGACGCACTCGCCAACATAGGCTCTACCTGCGCCCCCATACCACCTGGGGTATTTCTCGAGCGTATCTGCGAACGCTCCATCAAGTCAAAGGCCGCAGAAAAGAAAACAAGCACAGTAACAGACTCAGGGGCTACGCCACCCAATGAGCCAATGGCACTCGAAAACTTGAAGCCAGACACAGGAATCGAAGGGCCAATGAGCGTCATGATGATCGAACAATCCTGGACGCAGCCGTACATTACATATCTCCTCAGCAAGCACCTACCTGACGACCCGACGGACGCACGGCACATCGCACGATGCTCCAAGGCATTCGCCGTTATCAACGGCGAACTGTATAAATGCAGTATCACAGGCGTGTTACAACGATGCGTCTCCCTGGCCGATGGAAAAGCAGTCCTCCTCGACATACATGAAGGAACCTGCGGACACCACGCCGGCAGTCGCGCCCTCGTTGCCAAAGCTCTACAAGCTGGATTTTACTGGCCCACGGCCATGCGCGACGCCAAGGACATAGTCCAAAAGTGCAACGCTTGTCAGCGATTTATGGACAAACCACACGCACCAGGCGCAGAATTACGGCCTATTCCATTGGCCTGGCCCTTCGCACAATGGGGGCTTGACATGGTAGGCAAGCTCCCAAGGTCCTCGCAAGGAGGCTACGTCTATCTTTTGGTTGTAGTCGACAAATTCACCAAGTGGATCGAAGCCATGCCAGTGACCAAGCAATCGGGTCACAACGTGGTCAAGTTCTTCAAGTCCATCGTCTACCGCTTCGGCGTGCCGCACCGCATCATCACTGACAACGGGACGAACTTCACATCCAAGGAGTTCCAAGAATTCTGCGAAAACCTGGGGATCAACATCAGTTATGCCTCAGTCGCGCATCCACAGACCAACGGTCGAGTGGAAAAAGAAAACGGGCTCGTCTGCAGCGGCATCAAGAAGCGACTCCTTCGACCACTCGAACAAGCCGCGGGTTGCTGGCCAGATGAGCTCCAATCCGTACTCTGGAGCCTACGTACAACTCCAAACAGCGCCACAGGCTACACGCCATTCTTTATGGTGCACGGGGCAGAAGCGGTACTACCCGCCGAAGTAAGGTACAAGGCGCCGCGCATAGTCGCTTACAGCGAACAAGAGTCATCTCTTGCACTCGAAGACTCCGTCGACCTCCTCGACGAGGCGAGAGAAATCGCCGCAGAAAGATCCATGATCTACCAGCAGAACCTGCGCAACTACCATAGTAGAAGGCTTCGCCCCAGATCCTTCGTCGAAGGTGACCTGGTCCTGCGACTGAAGCAGCAGGGGCATCTCAAGCTCAAGTCCCCCTGGGAAGGACCATATTTGGTTACAGAAGTAATCCCGGGTGGTGCCTATCGCCTTCAAGACCTAGAAACAGGAGTCGCATACTCCAACCCTTGGAACGTCGCACAACTGCGACGCTTCTACCCCTAGCTGTTTTTACTTTTACATCGCAAATAAGGCTACCCGGCCAAGGCTACTTAGCCACACATTGTACTTCGTACTGTTCTCCAAATAAATAAAAGCTAAGTGCCCCAAAACTCTGTGTTTTTTCTTTTCACTTCTGTTACTATTGTACTCGGGGGCTACGCCACCCTACACACATTTGTTCTTCGAACTAATAAACGCGACATCCTGAGTAGCTGGCACATCAATTGAACCCCTTAACGCAAACTCAACCCAGCTGCAACGCACCTGGCAGGCTGATAAAAGGGATGGCCAGGCTAATGAAAAGGACTCGCATAGTGCAACACACCTTACGCTTACAAAAGCTATTTGTACGCGTTCAACAATAAATTACATACAAATATATATATGAACTTTACAACACAAATACACTTGTGTGCAGGATACAAATCTGGTTACTGCTGCAACAGAAGAACATTGGTTTGCTCCTCGAAGAAGTCGACAATCTCCTTTGTTGGACGGTCCACCGCTTGATAGTGCGGCACCATATTCCAAGCAGATCCGACTGGCGGCGCTGGCAGACCGGAAGCTACGACGGCGACATCCATATCAGGCCTGTGCAATCGCACCATCGAGAGGGAAGCCTTGGCACCAGCCACCAACTGCTGCCTCACGCACTCACGAACCGCGGACATATCTTGAAATTTGGCCAGGAGAGCCAACAGGCTTGACGGCGTGTCATCCAACGGGAACATCGCCCGATAGATATTCTTCAAACATGACTGTGACTTCTTCAGGAAGAGCAGCACTCGCGAAGCGCGACCCTGCAGGGTCGCCAATGCAGTCGCACGATCATGATCCACCCAGAAGTATCCACTCTCTTGGAGTTGCTCCTGGGTGAGACCATGAAGGCGGATGGCAATCATATCCCTCTCCTCCTGCGGATGGCGTGCGCTAACAACTACACGAAGCGGCACCAACAGCATGAGTACAACGTACCACTGCGACTAACTACAAAGGAAAAGATGAGGACGAGCAAACTAACACTTAAACTGGTCGCCCAGCTGCGTCACCTCGCCAAGCAGATATTGCTCGCGGGCGGCGGCTTTTTCCGCCTTTGACTTCCACACATCTGCGTTACCACGGATCAGGGGCAACTCACGCTCCAGCTGCTTCACACGGTCACGAAGTCGCGACAGCAAAGACAGCTCCTCTACCCTGGAGCGCGGCGGTGCCACTGTCTCATCAAGAGATGATGAATTCTGGTTTCCCCCTACGGGACCACTCGATGTGCCCTACCACAGATCAATACAGAAGCAAATAATGCGACCAAACTAACACAAAGGCAGGGAGAGTAGATGCATTCAGGGTAAGCATAAAAATATTCACAAGCACACTCGCCAGCAGGCATGTTCTTAGAGCAAAAGGATAATTCATCATCTATTACACAAGCTAACTACGGAGCAGCTGGCTTCTTCGACTTCGACGCCTTCGGAGGCTTCATCAAGTCCGTGCCAGTATCAGACGCCACTGACTTTCCACCTGCCTTTGAAGCCGAAGCTTTCGCCGCCTTCTTAGCGCGCTGGATCTCCTCCGAATACTTGGCAACGGTATTAATCAAAGAATGGCCGTATTTGGCACGGGCAGTCGCAAAGGGAGCGAAAACTACCTGCTGACCATCCGTGCCAACAGGCCTTGTCTTCGACACCGCAGAGGGATCTATCTCGACTCCGTGGGCCTGCACCATGGCGAGTGACATCGTTGCACCAGCCGCCCGGAGGGAGTTCTTGTAGGTAGAAGGCACACCCCCGGCGAGTGACTCCACCAGCTCGTCCATTTTATCGACCTGCTCCGCCTTTGGCATCAACTCCTCCCGGAGGCGACTAAGGGCGACCTTGGCCTTGGACAATGTATTCTGGACGACGGCGCTTTGGTCCTCGACCGCGGATACCGCGCCGGCCAGAGCGTCATCACGACGAAGGGCCTGCGGGTCAAAACTCAAATCGCCAGCATCTACACCAAAAATACATGGATCAAATTTCTAGTGCCACCGGCAAAACTCTAGAAGCAGAGAAAAGCATCAATAAAAAATCCACCAGTAAAGGTACCTAAGAGGGCCTTGGCGACTGAGAATAGTTTCTCCTCGAACAACTTCTCCCTGGCCGCAAAAGAGGCGCGCAGATCCTCTTCGCGCTTCCGGGCATCATCACGAGCCGCGATTGCCTCATCGCGCCCCTTCACAGCTGCGGCCAACATCTTCTCCGATGATGTGACATTGCGCAGTAGGGCGTTATGCTCAGCTACATGACAGTCAAATAATTGGCTATCAGTCGAACATACCAAAACAGAGAGAAGATGAAAGAAACAAGCGTGGAAGCACTCACTTTCGACCACGCGGTGACGCGTCTCCAGCATCACATGCTGACGACCCATCGCCATCACCTGCTCCGCCACCCGCGCGGCCTCCTTTACAAGGAGCTGTTGCACCAAGCAAGGAATCAGAGAGGGCAACAGAAGGCGTTGACTGCCAAAATACAAAAGAAGGAAAGATATACTCACATGGTCCTCTAGCGACTCCGAAGAAGTCTGTTGAGCCGTCATCCGAGAAACTATTCGATGCTCCCCTCCGTGAGGAGAGCTCGAAGAATTATGCCCGGAGTGGGCTGCCGCCGGAGGAGAAGGAGCGCGCTCGACCTCTACCTTGGCCCTTGAGGTCACGACTCCTGATTCCTTCAAAAACTCAACGTCGCCAGAAGATGACGACGCCTCTTGACTGCAAGACCACATTTGCATTAAGAAAAGGCAAAACTCCAGGGCAAAGCCAACAAATAGAAAACAGAAAAGAATGAATGACCTCATAAACTTACCAGTCAAACTTGTCAAGATCAAACGTGGCCTCCGCTGACTCCGATGAAGACTCCTTGGGCAATCGCATCTTCTTGCGAGAAGATGGTGTTACAGCCCTCACAGGAATGGCGGGAATTGGTGACTCCGCGCCAGCAACTGTGCCTTCTGGAGTTGAAGGAGTCGACGCATCGGAGTCCTCGCTGCGCGAACGCTTGCGAGTATCCGGGCTCCCAGACTCGGGGGCTTCCTCTTCCACATCAGAAGGGATGGTCGACTCAGACTTATCCTCTTCAAAAGCTTCACGAGGAATAATGCCCTGAGGGAGAGGAGGCATGCAAGGCGACACCGCCCAATCCTGCATACAAACAGCAAAAAGGAGCAAGTAAGCAACAAAAAGCAATCGCGAACATAAGCTACTGCGTAGCACGACTATACCTCGGGAGGAGGATTCGAAGCATCGAAGGGAGGAATGACTGGCTCATTCGGAAGCACATCCTTGAAGGTGTACTTCGTGACCAGTCGCACCCTCTTATCTACCTCACTCGCGGACATGCCATCGGCAGACACACGAGTGACATCATCAGCACCACCCCATTGAAACATGGGATGGACCGTAGCCTGGAGAGGCTGGACGCGACGACGCAGCCAAGTCCTGACAAGGGCGCAGCCTCCCTCTTCTACGCCTATGCGACTCTCGAGGTCACAGACGCGTTGATATAACACATCTGTCTCCGCAAGTTCGGAGGGCATGATCACGTTCTTCCAAGAACGCATCTTCTTGTAGGGAGTTGCGGGGTCGAAAGGCGCAAGTCCAAAATGCTCGTCCTTGACCTTCTGGTCGCGAACATAAAACCACCTATCCCGCCATCCCTGGACGGACTTGGCGAGCTTGATGTCGAAATAGGTGGCGGATGGGTCGACATGGATTCCACAACCACCTACGTCATAAACTAAAGAGCCAGATGCGGACTGACGCTTTAGCTTAAACAAATGTTTGAAAAGGCCAAAGTGCGGCTCGATTCCGAGCCAGCACTCGCAGAGGGTGATAAAACATGAGATGTGAAGAATCGAATTTGGGGATAGCTGATGGAGCTCGAGCCCGTAGAAACAGAGGAGACCCCTAAGAAAGGGGTGGATAGGCAAAGAAAGGCCGCGAATGATGAAAGCAAGAAACATCACTCAAAAACCAGCGGGAGGCACAGGAATGGTCTCACCGCTGGGGACGCGCGCGTTGGCGACTGCTACGGAAATAACTCCGTCTTGGCGAAGAAGACGGAGATCGGACGCCTTGATGATTGAGGGGCGCCAAGTGCCATTGGTCACGCGGGTGCCCGCGACCTTCTTTTTCTCGCCGGCGGCGGCACTGGTGCCCGCAGCAGTGGAGCCACCCTTCTTCTTCGTCGCGGCAACGGTGGCCACGGATTCAGCGGCAGCGCCTCCTTTCTTCTTTCCCATTGCGTGACGGCGATGAGAACGCAGAAAATAACTTGGAAACGAGCGGATATGGTCCAGAGCTGAGGAGGAGATGAGCGCAGGAGAAAAGCAAAGGAGCAGCGGCAATGGCGATGGCAGCGAGGAAGAAAAGGGCACAGATGGAAATTTACCGCCGTAGCATCGCTACTTAACCCCTAAGAGATGCAATCCAATGGCTCACAAAAACCCTATTCGACGCGTGGCAAATATCGCGCTCGACACGTGGGGAAGAGGAAGCGCGAACCATCCCTCCACTGCGCGGAAATCGAGGAGGCACAGTTAATAATAAGATTACGCATGCCCAGTCAAATCAAAGTTAGAAAGTGGGACCCACCGCTCGTCACGTCCCGTCAAAGCCGCTCACGCGGGCAACTGAGGTCATGCAAGTGTCAGCACTGACGTCATCAACGGCTACTTAACGGAAAACTTCGACTACTTTAGTCCTTGCTGGAACGAAAACTGTGCATTGATTACATTCGCACTCGCAGATCATGGCGACACCGCCTCATCATTTTCCCTACAAAGAGATTACGTCTCCTGGGTTGCCCGAATCATCTCCGCGATGATAAAATTCGGATGCCGCGCTTACAGCGTGAAGGTAAGACCTGAATAAAGGCCTGGCAACACATTTAACTGCGCACTACCAGAAACATATCCGTGCCTACAGGCATGATGAACATGCCTTGACGGACGCGTCAAGTGCTCACACCCATATAACTGGAATTCGACTCCTGTAAGACCTCCGTGGCCTGAGTCGAATTACGCCAGCACTTTTCCGGATTTGAGTCCGGGGACTCGAGTTCGAGTAGATTGCGTTGTTTCACCCTAAGGTGGTTAATTGATACCGATACTTCGGCTACATCAGGCACGTATATCAACAAATCCCTATGACAAAAATGAAAGCAGTCGAAAAGTGTACTCATTCAGGCACTCGAAAACTTCAAAAAGTACTCAGTCGAATCTGCGATTCCACTAGATACTCGGGGGCTACTGACATGGGTATACCCTACAGGTACTCGAGCTTGGTATATACGGTGTAAATACGTACAGGCCCACGGTGTCGCCAAGGCCCAGACGAAAGGACTCGAGTAACCTGCGGACTCTCGATTGCTTGAGAGACAAGAAGAAGCTAAAGATATAAAGTTTGAAGGGAAAAAACCCTAACTTCTAACCGACTCGACCTGCTACCCGAGACCTAGCCTATCTATATAAAGGCTAGGAGGGGGCGGCGAAGAGGACACACGCAACCCTAGTTTCCACAACTCTCGCCAGATTGCATCTGCGCACCATTGTAACTTTTGACTCCTTTGATAATTCCACGAGCAGACAAGCGGGAGTAGGGACCTCTACGAGGCCTGAACCTGGGTAAATCTTTTGTCCCCTGCGTGCTTGTTTGCTAGCCGATAGATGTCTCCAGCACTCCCTCCTTCTCCAAAACCCAAGTCCATAACAATGGACATTGATGAGTTAAACCCTCGTCAACCAGAGCAAAGCATTAACACTCTATGAACACATGTGATACTCACATCAAAGCCATTCCCTTCCGGTTATCCCGATTTCTGTCACTTCGGGGCTATAGGTTCTAGACAACAATGTGTGTATACAACTTGCAGATAAGACCAAAAACAATACTATCATAATGAATCAATAACATGTTCAGATCTGAAATCATGGCACTCGGGCCCTAGTGACAAGCATTAAGCACAACAAGTCGCAACAAAGTCATAAAGCACTAATAAATGATACTAGGCACCATGCCCTAACAATCTGATGCCATTACATGAACGATCTCATCCAATCCGTACCATCCCCATAGTCTACAGTGGGGGATTACTCACTCATAGATGGGGGAAACATGGATGGTTGATGGAGATGATGGTGGAGATCGATGGAGATGGCTCCAGGGGCACTTCCCCGTCCCGGCAGGGTGCCGGAACAGAGACTTTCTGTCCCCCGAATCTCCCCTTCAGTGGTGGCGGCGCTACGGAACTTCTTCTGGAAAAACGTTGAACCCCCCCCCCCCCCCCCCCCCCCCGAAGTTTTTAGGTCAGAAGGCTTCTTATAGGCGAAGAGGGAGACCGAGGGGGTGCATGGGGCCACCACACCATGCTCTGGCGCGGCCAGGCCCAGCCCGTGCCTGTGGGGGTGTGGCCAGGCCCTGACCCTCCTCCGTCTTGTATTCTGGCTCCGTGAGTCTTCTGGAAAAATAGGCACTTTGACTTTTGTCCCGTCCAATTCCGAGAATATTCATTTTCTAACTTTCCTGGAACCAAAAACATCAGAAAACAGGCAGCTGGCACTGTGGCTCCTGTTAATAGGTTAGTCTAAGAAATCATGTGAAAAGTACTCCAAAGTGTGGACAAAACACAAGAAAGTGGATAAAACCAAGCATGGAGCATCAAAAATTATAGATACATTTGCAATGTATCAGTACCCCGTTGGCGGTTCTCTATGATACACATGTACTTACGATGACAAGAACTTACCCGTGACTAAACTTGAGTAGCATGAGGAGCGGCCCTCGTATTCAAGGGACATGAGATTTCTAACTTATACTTCGTCAAGCATGTACACCATAGTTTGTTCACTTTAACATTAATCACTTCAAGATGCTTATGATAGGGGCAATGAGAGCTGAAAGCTATAAGTACCATAATTTTTGGAAGCTCTTTATGAAACTTGAATCCCTGCTTCCTTCTATGAAGGCTTTTCTTCCACCATTATATTGAGTCTCCACCTTCTATCTTTATGCACCTACTTTGAGAGCATAGTGGTCATTCTTAGTTCTATGTGCATTGTCCCAAGACTAGTTGATTGATGCATACCATGATATTGCTTATTTTAAACTATTTGTATCTAGTCACTCTTATGAACTTTGAAGGTGTCCTATGCATTTATATTTGCTACTCTATGAGGGACAAGCTGAATACTATTATGCTATGTTTTCTTTATGTGAAACAAACAAACGTCTTGCAAAGCATTGTTATTCATGAATCTTTTGTTTGTGCCTTTTCATGTTGCAGCATAGTTTCTTTGTCTTATTGCTAGAGCTTTTTCTTTCATGTTATGATTGAAGTACTATGATCCCAGCTTTCAATGTTTACAAATACTTTGATCAAGTTTATGATGGTGCATGTCACCTCAAAAAATTATTCTTTCTTTTTATCACTTACCTACTCGAGGACGAGCAGGAGTTAAGCTTGGGGATGTTGATACATTGCAAATGTATCTATAATTTTTGATGTTCCATGCTTGGTTTTATCTACTTTCTTATGTTTTGTCCACACTTTGGAGTACTTTTCATATAATTTCTTGGACTAACCTATTAACAAGATGCCACAGTGCCAGTTGCCTGTTTTCTGTTGTTTTTGGTTCCAGGAAAGTCAGAAAATGAATATTCTCAGAATTGGACGGGACAAAAGCCAAAGTCAATATTTCACCGAGGGGAACACGGAGCCAGAAGACGAGACGGAGAGGGGCTAGGGGCCAGCCACACCATAGGGTGGCGCGGGTCCCCCTTGGCCGCGCCACCAGGTGGTGTGGGCCCCTTCGGCCTCCACCGACCTTGCCCTTTCGCCTATATATTCCTCCCGATGCGGAAACCCTAAGTAATCAAGCCTCCAGCCACGAAAAGTTCCACCAGCGCCGCGGCCACTGAAGGGGAGATTCGGGGGACAGAAAGTCTCTGTTCCGCACCCTGCCGGGACGGGGAAGTTCCCCCGGAGCCATCTCCATCGATATCCACCACCATCTCCATCACCGTTGCTGATTCCCATGATGAGGAGGGTGTAGTTCTCTCTCGAGGCTAAGGGTTCTACCGGTAGCTATGTGTTCATCTCTCACTCTATGCATGATCATATTGTGATCATGAGCTTGTAATCTATAGATCTACCTTGCTACTCAAGTGCTTAATAGATCTCTGCTCTCCCCATGTGTGTGAAGGTGACAGCGTGCACACCATGGTGGCACTTAGGCTAGAGATTACAAATACTTGTTATGCGTTATATTTGGAGTTGGATATCTTTATGAAATTGTGGTGTTTGTTGGACTCATCTAGTACTCAAGGTGACAGTGTGGGGTTTTCTATATGGGAAAGACTTACTTTGAGGTGTGTTGTTATAGCCCTACCATGGATTAGAGTGTTCAACCGGAGAGTAGTTAAGAGTAGTATCATAAAGAGAAGATATTTATATGAGAGTGTTAACTAGTGAAAGTATGATCCCTAGGCCTTGTTTCTTAGCATTGATACACCGTTTGCAATTAGATATGTTACATGTTTGCTTGCTTACATCTTTATTTCAGTTTTACTTTAATCTTTTCCACGCCATCAAGCTATTTTCTATCACTGTTACCACTTGTATTTCACCATCTCTTCGCCGAACTAGTGCACCTATACACCTGACAAGTGTATTGGGTGTGTTGGGGACACAAGAGACTTCTTGTATCTTGATTGCAGGGTTGCTTGAGAGGGAATACCTTTGACCACTTCCTCCCTGAGTTCGATAAACCTTGGGTAATCCACTTAAGGGAAAACTTGTTGCTGTTCTAAAAACCTCTGCACTTGGAGGCCCAACAACTTTCTACAAGAATAGAAGTGCGTAGACATCAGTTCCCATTGTGAAGCTATGTGCATTCCTCAATGCAATATCTCAGAAGGTAATCAATCCAGATGATCTGCTAAGGTTACAAAAGGATGTGGTCCAATGTCTTGTTAGTTTTGAGTTGGTGTTCTTGCCATCCTTTTTCAATATTATGACGCATCTCCTGGTTCACCTTGTCAAAGAGATTGCCATTCTCGGTACTGTGTTCCTACACAATATGTTCCCCTTCGAGAGGTTCATGGGAGTCTTAAAGAAATATGTTCATAATCATGCTAGGCCAGAAGGAAGCATCTCCAAGGGCTATGGAACAGAGGAGGTCATTGAGTTTTGTGTTGACTTTATTCCTGACCTTAAGTCGATTGGTGTTCCTGAATTGTGGCATGAGTGAAGACTACGTGCAAAAGGCACGCTAGGAAAGAAATCAATGATATGTAGGGACGAGATTTCTTTCACTCAAGCACACTACACAGTTCTACAAAATTCCAGCTTGGTGGCCCCGTATATCACCGAACACATTAATATTGTACGCTCCCAAAATCCAGGACAGTCTGACCCCTGGATTACATATGAACATGTGAAAACTTTCGGCGGTTGGTTGCGAACACATCTCATGAATGACAACACTATTGGAAATCAGCTGTACTTGTTGGCCGGGACACCATCTTCGACTGTATCGACTTACCAATGGTACGAGATAAATGGGAATACCTTCTACACGATCGCGCAAGATAAAAAGAGCACCAACTAAAACAGTGGTATCTGCATGGATGCAAAAAACAACAACAGGCAAAAGGATACCTATTATGGTTACATAGAGGAGATATGGGAACTTGACTATGGACCTTCTTTTAAGGGCTCTTTGGTTTGGTGCAAATGGGTCAAGCTTGATGGAGTAGGGGTAAAGGTAGACCAGTTGTACAGAATGACAACTGTGGATCTCAACAATATTGGTTACACAGATGAACCATTCGTCTTAGCCAATGATGTGGCTCAGGTTTTCTATGTGAAGGACATGTCCTCCAGACCCAAAAAACAAAACATAAGAAAACAAATCCATCATACGATGAGCCAAACCATCACATAGTTCTTTCAGGGAAAAGAAATATCGTGGGAGTCGAGGACAAGACAGACATGTCAGAAGATTATAATAAGTTTCATGAAATTCCTCCCTTCAAAGTGAACGTTGACCCAAGCATCGCGTTAAATAATGAAGATACTCCATGGTTACGGCCGAAGCAATCATAAGCAAGGGACATACGCGAACATGATGTGAACGTTGGTGATGTGTAATATATTTGATGTATTAAACCTTTTTTGTGATGTTTGAAAATTTCCAAGTTTCATATTTTTATGGTTTCGGGTTTCGGGTTTAGAGTTTAGGGTTCTAGGATTTAGGGTTCTAGGGTTGGAGCCAATAGTAACAAGGACTTAAGATATTTCAAGGGCCTTTAGTCCCGGTTGGAGCCAATAACTGGGACTTAAGATATTTCTCATCCTTCTCAGAGCCGTCAAGCCACACATCATGCTTTGCTGCCATTTTCCTCCGCTTCCCGCCATTTCCCTCCGCTTCCCGCCATATTTTACCGCCATTTCCCTTCGCTTCCCACCATATTTTCCCGCCATTTCCCTCTATATATAGGCCGACCACCATGGCCATCCACACATCCACAACTTCCCCTCTCACAATAATGGACATCGCATACTAGGCTATTATGACCCTAGAGGAGACCGAGGTGATGTGGGCCTCTAGCTACCCATGCCCGCCAGGCTATTGGCTGCCCATCGACTGGATGCTGAGCATTCGAGGAGTTCATGTCCCTCCTGTGCTTCAAGGTTCAGCCTGCCAGGCGGCCATCACGAACCACTTCTACCTCGAGCTCACGCCGGAGCAGCGGATGGATCCCCATTGGGATTCCGACAACTACGACACTTGGAATGCATTCTTCGCTAACCGGCAGGAAAGGGAGATCGCCAGGTACGAGGGTGACGGCCCGCCCCCGTTGAACCACAACGAGGTTGGTCGCCGCCTGTGCTGGGCAAACCGGAATATCGTCAGTGTGATGCGCTACATCGCCTAGAGAGATCATCCTCGCTTGCGGTGCCTGCACTTTGATCCTACATAGAGCCACGAGAAGAGTGGGGATGGTGAAGGCCGCGGGCTACGCGTCGTCGTCATCTAGGAGCCCCCTCCCTCGCGCATCGTGAATCTAAGGCCGGAGTGGCAGGTACCCCTGGAATATGCCCTGGCTGGGCTTAGGATCCAGCCGCGTGCGCCTAGCGACGATGACAACGATGATGACGAAGATGAAGACGACCCTAAAGTTGTGTACTATAGGGCTACACATGAGCATGACTAAACGAGGGCCTTTAGTCCCGATTCCTTAGTCCCTTTTTAATAATAAAAAATATCTTGAGTGTTAGTCCCGGTTTTTGGCTGGACCGACGAGACTAAATGGGGGCCTTTAGTCC
The DNA here is from genome assembly GCA_910589775.1 of Avena eriantha. NCBI lineage: Eukaryota > Viridiplantae > Streptophyta > Magnoliopsida > Poales > Poaceae > Avena > Avena eriantha. The sequence continues at coordinate 267,183,622 of OU342745.1, read as the reverse complement.
CGATTCCGTAGTCCCAGTTAGGAAAACGGGACTAATATATTGTTTCCTACTAGTGTTGGTCTCTCTACAACTTTCCCAAACTATATATGAAGATGTTGTTCTATTCTAACTAATTTCACATATTAGGGAGTGCCTCTATGGCCAGCTTCAGAGAGATGCCTGAGGACTGGATCCTTAGGCATCTCCCTGAAGCTGGTCGTGGTGTTGTCCCTGCTCTCGCACACCATCTTGTAGTTCATAACTTCTCTAGCTAGATCAATATGCCGGGGAGCTAACTAATTTCACATATTAGGGAGTGCCTCTATGGCCAGCTTCAAAGAGATGCATGAGGACTAGATCCTTAGGCATCTCCCTAAAGTTGGCCGTATTGTTGCCCCTGCTCTCGCACACCATCGTGTTTCACATATTAGGGAGTACATCTATGGCCAGTTTTTTGGAGATGCCGGAGGACTGGGCTCCGCCGGCATATCCCTCAAGCTGGCCATAGTGTTGTCCCCGCTCTTTCACACCATCTTGTTTGCAGTTGATAACTTCACAGGAATGCCTATTTATAGATTAAGCTTAATCCATAAATAGGCATGCTGCCACTCACCGAAATAGTGGCACCACTCACTAGCATTGTAGTTCATAATGTTGACACTCACCCCTGTCATAATGCCGCCACCCACCGAAATAGTGTCATCACTCACTAGCATAGTGCCGCCACTCAAGAAATAGTGTCGACACTCACTGGCATAGTGTCGCCACCCACATTTAGTCTCGGATGGTGTCTCCAACCTGGACTACATGTTCATCTTTAGTCCCGATTGGAGACACCATCCGGGACTATGGCCGGGGCTGAGCCTCCCTAAACTTGCAGTGGATCTCTGATGAAATAGCATGTTGTGAACCTAAAAATGATTTAAAAAAAATCATGAGCATTATATCATGTAGATGTAGTTCAAATCTACCCGGCCTCCTACCGATTCGGCAGGAATTTGTCTTTTTCATGAGGGGTGGACAGAAAGGTTTCAGATACACCGGTTTGGAAATTGTCCATCTAAGGTGGTCTAGTATTTTCGAAAAATAGGTTGGTACCTATTCCAAACTTTAATTTGGTGGTTGCTTCACAAAACACCACGATTTCGGCACCTCAAAAATGGAAATTGTCTTTTTCGTGTGATGAAAAGGAAAACTTCCTCCTGCAACATCGTAAGCCATCCTAAGATGCACATGTGTGCACAGTATGAGCATATTATCACAAACTATGTCGTGATTCTAGCCATAACATTGGTGGTTTGACCCAAATACCATGAAACCTCGGACATGATAGGTCATTTTGTGATGTTTGAAATTTTCCAAGTTTCATATTTTTCCTTGCAACTATGACACCACGCGAAGATTTCACATTGTTTGGATAGTTTTTGAATTTTTTATGCCCGTTTTAAACTATATTCAAAACGGCAGGCATGAAGATTCCTAGCCTAGGGCTGAGCCTCGCTAAACTTGCAGTAGATCTCTGATGAAATAGCATGTTGTGAACCTAAAAATGATTTTAAAAAAAATTCATGAGCATTATATCATGTAGCTTTAGTCCAAATCTACCCAACCTCCTGCCGATTTTGAATTTTGTCATGAGCCTCATGATTTTAAAAAAAAATATTTCAACATCCAATTGTGTTGTACTATTATAGATATTTATTTTTGAATATTTTGATATGATATATGTTTTTTCTGATTTATAAATATTTTATTATGTACTACCTCTATTTGGGATTATTGGTCCTAAGGGCGAAGTTGCTAATACCAAAACACTACATAACTCTCTCTTATTAATATATGCATTTACCAATAGTTTTACATGCATGCGAGAAGTGAGGGGAAAATAAGAACATGCATTGGACGAGAGAGACTAATAAATGAGATAGCCCTTATAATCTCAAACAATATAAAAAAGATCTTAGGACTAATAATCCCAAACAGAGGTAGTATTATACAAGGTTAAACATTACTTCAACTCTGAATAAGATAGGAATCAAATTTCACCCTAACAAGTTCATTTTTTTCTTAAAAGAGACGTTTAGTATCGATTGTTGTCTACAACCAGTGCAAAAGGTATGGCCCTGCGCGCCAAAAACTATAGGGCAAAATAACCTTTAGCACCGGTTGTTGTCTACAACCGGTGCAAAAGGCTAGGCATCTTTAGAACCTGTTCCTGCAAAAAACCGGTGCAAAAGGCCTTTGCCTTATAAATTTCCCAAAATCCAATCGACACCAAAATCGCGAGGAGCCACATGACACTGTCAGACTGCTGGATTTTTCCGTCGCCGCTGTCGACCCTGCGCCCGCGTCCCCTACCTCAGCTCGCCGGCCGGCCCCGCACGGGTGCCTCCCGCCGCTGCCCCGCGCCCGCGCCCCCACCGTCGCGCCGTCGCTGCCCATGGCCGCCGACGCCGAAGCCCGTGCCCCTACCTCACCTCGTCAACGCCCGCATGCCGGAGGTCGTCGCCGATGCCCGCACGCCTCCGTCACCAACGCCCGCACCATCGCGCGCCTCCGTCGACGCTGGCACACCACCGCAACACCACACGCGCCTCTCCATCTCTCTATCAGTTATTTTAATTTCGTTTGTATTTTTTAGGATTTAATTTCTTAGGATTTAGTTTAAATTAATTAGGTTTTAAAATTATTTCTTAGGATTTAGTTTCTTAGGATTTAATTAGTTTGAATTAGTTTGCTTTCAGAATTAATTACGTTTTAGAATTATTTCTTACGATTTAGTTTCTTAGGATTTTAATATAAATAGAATTAGGTTTTAGAATTATTTCTTAGGATTTAGTTTCTTAGGATTTTAATATTATTTGTTTAGTATTATAGCTTAATATTATTTGCTTAGTATTTTTGCTTAGTATTATTGGTTAGTATTATTGCTTTGAAAAAATGGTCCACAATAGGATGGTATTATGTGATGTTAGAATTATTTCTTAGGATTTAGTTTCTTAGGACTTTAATATTATTTGCTAAGTATTATTGCTTAATATTATTTGCTTAGTATTATTGCTTAGTATTATTGGTTAATATTAATTCCTTAGTATTATTTGCTTAGTATTATTGCTTTGAAAAAATGGTCCAAAAATAGGATGGTATTATGTGATTTTAGAATTATTTCTTAGGATTTAGTTTCTTAGGATTTTAATATTATTTTCTAAGTATTATTGCTTAATATTATTTTCTTAGTATTATTGGTTAATATTATTTGCTTAGTATTATTCCTTTCAAAAAAATGGTCCAAAAATGGTGCGTGTTATGTATTAGGATAAAATAAAAATGACTTGTAAGTCTTTGTGCAGAAACTATGGATCCACGCAAAAGATACGAAGAAAAGGAACAATTGCTCTAGGATATGATCTTTGAAAATGAGCAGCCAGATGTCACCTCGATGTTTTTGAACCCATCCAGTGAGGGAGACGAGCAAAACCGAAGAGATATCCCTAGTGAGGGAGACGAGCAAAACCAAAGAGATTTCCCTAGTGAGGGAGAGGAGCCAGAGCAAAGAGATGGCTCTGATGAGGGAGAAGGAGACGCCGACTTCGACGAGGGAGAAGCCGATGGCTCCGGTGGATCTATTATAATTACAAAGTCCGGCGAGGTATATATATTAATTAAGCGTCTAATGTCTAGATGTATTATTTGATTTGCATATATACATATCTTAATGTTGTTTCTTCTTTTAGCCCTCCAAATCGGGCCAACCTTCTGCAAATAAATGTGGCGCGGCCAAAAGGTTGTACGAACATCAAAGGTACACAATTACAGAAATCGGTGAAGATGGCTGGCCGATTACTCCCGTCGACCATGCAAACAAGTTTAAATCTCAGATAGGAGTTATTGTTAGGGACTAGATCCCAATCACCATGCAAGAATGGAAGAAGACAAAGACCGAAGGAGTTAGTTATGTGGACAAGAGAGCCAAAAATAACCTTTAGAGAACGCTCATGGTAAATTTCACCCTACCGGCGCCCGAGGAGGATCCTGGTGAAGGTGAGGTTCTAGATCAGGAGGATCCTGGTCTAAATACCATCGAGCGAAAAGTAAAGAAGTGGGATCTTTCTAAGATGGCAACAATGTTCAACAACTAGAAGAAAAAATTGGACAGGAATTTTGTGTAGAAAAAGAAGACTCCGGTGTTTGGAGGAGCCTATTTGAAGATACGAGACCAGTGGGACGATTTTGTGTTGTACAAGCTAAGAAAAGGTCAGAAATAAATAAGAAAAATGCTGCTAAAAAATTGTATCACCATACTATGGGGCAAGGAGGCTACAGGTCTGGCAAGCCAAGTGGAAGAAATGGGAGGACGATCTAATTGCTAAAGGGATCGAGCCAGAGATACTAAAATGGAACAATCGGGCAAGCAATTGGTTTTACGGACATGGGGGCACGTTGGACTCAGAAGGGAAGTGTGTTTATAATAGAAGACATAAGGAAAGCCCACTTCCCATCGATGTCTTTAGAAAGGTTCACAAGGAGGTTGAAGAGGGGAGGTTCCACCTCGAAAGAGAGAAGGATGAGCTCACACGCGCCCTTGGGAATCCTGAACACTTTGGACGAACACGAACCACAGAAGGCTCCAAACTGTGGAAATATGGGTTTCCACCCAAAAGGCAGAAATATCCCGATAAAAGCCATCAGAGGAAAAAAGGAAAGGGAGGCAGACCACTTGGCTAAGATTGAAGACAAACTAAGGCAGCAACGGGATTTAATAGCCCAGCTTAGCCAGTAAGGTACCGCCGGCTCATCTCGGTCGCAGATAGAAGCTACTCCCAATGCTACCGGCCCACCATCTCAGCAAAAAAGCAGCGTAGCTTCCACCGAGTAGCCGGGTGGTGATGATGAAGTGGCTCTTCGGTACCCAGTGGATGATATCACGGGCTCGACATCCTGGGAGCTACATGTGAAGGTTGTGAACTTAAGCGTGAAGGTGGCGGTCGGCTATGCCTTACCCACGTGCATGCCAACTTACCATTGCAGACCGGTTCCACAAGGCTATGTTATTGTTGGGATTGATCAAGTTACGAGCGGGTTTGAGTAGCTGGTGCTTGACTACCCTGCCGGTGAAGGGGATTTGCTTGTGCTGGGAGATGCCATAAACACCACCGTTCTATGGCGAAAGCAATACATTGTGCTTCCAAATTGGATGCCAAGGTCTCCAGTGTGTCACCCGTCTCCGCAGCGTTAGCCGTCTCCGTCTCCTCATCCGTCTCCAGCGTGTTAGCCTACTCCGCCGCCGCGTCAGCCTTCTCCTCCGCCGCATCAGCAGTCTCCACCACCGCCGCCGTCCACTAAGGCTGAGAGCCAAAAGCAGAAGCGTACCAGCACAGCTCGACCGGAGCCCCTCCCAAAAGTATAGCAAGAAGTGAAACAGTTCCTTGGAAGGAAGAAGAAGCCCGCTGAGCCGCCTATAGAGAAGGAAAAAATGTTAAAAATGCTGAAGACCCTGTCAAAACCCGAGCCAAGGCTTATATCAGACTATGATCGCTCTATTCTCAAGTCACATAAGGCATCAAAAGAGCGGTCGAGAAGTAGTAGTGCAAAAGGGAAATCAGTTCCCCAGCTCGGAGAACATAAAAACCCGTGCCCCCGCTACAAGTGTATCCCATCGAGTGCTTGGATCCGGAGATGGTAAAACTATACAAAGATGAAGTCGAAGCTTTTGGTATGAGTATTCCTGGGTACTTAAGCCGGGTCGATTTCCCCGTGGGTGATCAAGTAGCATACCAATACAAGTACGGGAACCCTCTCGTCAGATCTGAGCAGATACCGTATCTACCAACACAATAGCGAAAGTTGCATCGGTAGTACGTGCAAGCCTGTAAGGATGGGGCGAACTGGATCATAATGAGACTTAAACCGGATCATTATGGGCATGAAGATGATGAGATAAACATCAAATTTAGTGAATTATTCTAGCTCTACAATCAAGACTCCCTCGACAAATCACTCGTTAGTGCCTATTGTTTGTAAGTACTAATTTTGTATTTAAATGTTCTCTAGCTCAGCTCGTTCATTGCATATATATACTCATCACTGTATTAATTATGTAGATTGAAGATTCTCGAATGTATGAAAGGGCGAATAATCTATGACATTGGGTTCGTTGACCCATATACCGTGAATGCATATTGTCTAGATAACTATCCCAAGGACATGGAGGATAACTTGGTACGCGCGTTAAGGTTTAATGAAACCAAATCGGAAATACTATTTCCTTTCCAATACAGGTGAGTATTACTGTCTTGTACATATTCTATTTCGCTTGCTAGATGTTAAGTGTAGTTGATGAGTAATGCATGTGCACAACTACCATTTTATTCTCCTAATCATAACCCCTGACCAAGGACTAGTAAAACTTGAAACGTAAACCCCTTAAGTTGTGGGGGGACATGCAGGATATGATCCAGAGGTAATTTCAACATTATTAAACTATATCGGTAACTTTCGTTCATTTCCTATCAAGTAATCAATAACTCCTTTCTTTATTTTCTTTGCTGGGCAGTGCTTGGAAACGGTTCACGAAGAGGGCTCTAGGTGCGTGGAAACGGAGCTTCAATTTGAACATGTCCCAATAAGTAATACTAGCTAGGTTCGTGCATCTCTTTGATTCTAGTTTTAATACCATTATCATCCTTGATTATTATTTTGATTGAACTCTGTTCTTGTAAAGTGCTTGAAGCAGGTAGACGGGAATAATTTATGTGGATTTTATGTTTGCGAATTTATTCGCCAGATGACCTGTGAGAAGGGCGATCGTATTATAAATCAAATTCATGTACGTAAACAATATTCTCATTGTTTTATTTTATTACCATCAATTATGTGTAGAGTTTCATTCATATATATTGACCCCCTTCTTTAAATTAGATGGAAAAGTTGTGGGACTAGCTTCTAGCAACCGAGCGTATACAAGCAATTCAAGAGAAACTGGCGCGGGATTCCTACTTGACCAGGTCATAGAGCTAGTCGGAGAATACCATAAGTCCTACAATTTTGGACAATAGGAATTGTAATAGAAATTATATTGTTTATATGCATGAATGTGTGTACCGTTAAGTAAATATGTCCGACCAAGTACGATGAAAGAGGTCACTTCATCTCTATATTAATGACGATTTTGTGTAATATAATGGTTTGTTGCATGTGTGTGCGTCAACGTGTTCCAAATATCGAGCCATGTGCGTGGCTGCAGGTTCTGCCGCGGAAGACATCCTATTTTTTGGACCATTCTAAAATGGTTTGTTGCATGTGTGTGCGTCAACGTGTTTCAAATGGCGAGCCATGGGCGTGACTGTGGGTTATGCCGCGGCAGAGATTTAGGGCATTTTCCTGCCGCTCTGCCGCAGCAGAACCCGCAGCCACGCCCACGGCTCGCCACGTGGAGCCCCTTTAGCACCGGTTCGTATTACGAAACGGTTCTAAAAGTCCCCAGGCTAGCCAAGCCAGAGTCCACATGGAGCCCCTTTAGCACCGGTTCGCAACACAACCGTGCTAAAGGGTTGGACCTTTAGTTCCGATTCCTTTGCACTGGTTGCACAACCGGTGCAAATGGGACTTAAAAATCGGTGCAAATGTCCCGGTTTCTACTAGTGGCATCAAAAGGCAAGAGACAACTTCATTTTTTAGGAAAGCAACTTCATCAAAATAGTAAAGGTAAGAAAGGCTTTTGCTTGTGTAAGGACTTCTACTAATCCTAACTAAGTCACGCAACCTTTTGATATAAGGACTTATTAATTTATTCACCTCATGGATCATTTGTGTGTTTTCTACTAGTATGGTTGTCCAAAAAGTGACATTTCCTATTATGGGAGTATAAGATGGTTGCATTAGCTCCTACTCAACCATACTGAAAAAAGGAATCTCACCGAAGGGATCTAACCCAGTTTGGTAGCCATGAATGGGTAGAAACACCAACGAGTCATTGATGTGTATAGAATTAGCGTACTAGTATTATAAGATGCGTTGTTCATCCAAATCTGGTGATAAAATAACATTACGGAACGACCTTTGAAGGGAAAGGAAGATTATCTCAAGATTACAATACGAGGTAAGCTGGTAGGAATGTCGACATATCCCATGTTAATTAGAATCAAGCCTTCCAAGTGGCGAAAGGGCACTCTTTAAAGAAATGGAGTCGCCAAAGGACAAGTCCCCATGTTAAGCAAAAAACAAGAACATATTATACATTTCTTTTGCAAGGACATTATATAAATCTGTTGAAAATATGTTCATAGGCACTCCCTTTGTTTCTCTAAAATTTGTCGTTTGCAACATTCATGGACTCAATGATCTTTCGAGACGTTAGCCACTGATATATTTCTTCTAAATAGCCTAGTACTCCTGTAAGAAAATAGGATTAAAAATAGTTTAACATGCTATATATAATTTTTATCTAAAACTTATTATCATAATAAGCTTGTTGCTTCTACAAATATGCTCCTCTATATGTCAATAGTTAGTAGTAGGATATATATATTAAAAACAATAACAATACAAAATAGGGTCAATGTTGCATTTTATAGAGAGGTGGTGAGCCAGTGGCATAATTTGAAATGAGTACATTGAAAAACTGAAGGGAGCATTTATACTTTTTAGAACGCACTTTTCAGAGTCTGACCGTGACCAGAAATTATGGAATTTCTGAACCTGGTAAGCTAACTTTGGTCAATTTGTATGTTTGTAACTCATACATGCGCTATGGTAATTTCCCCCAAAAGAAGGGCAATCATCGGTCTTTACATCGATTGATGCACACATCCATAAAGCATATGTGAGTGAAATAGGTACATCTTTGTCAACAGCTCATGCTTCCCATATGTATGTATCTTCTTGATGTGAAATGCAGGTGATTTTGAACATTAGCACGGTCTAGAAGAAGTGCATGACGATCTATTCAATATAAAATGTCTTACTTCTTCTGATCCATATTAATTGTGTTGAATCGGTTATATCTTGCACTAAAACATGTCTAGATATATCCGATTCAGCGACAATTAATATGGGCCAGAGGGAGTATATTTTTCTAATGATATAATTTTTGTGTTATATAATTTATATTATATAAGTCAAATTGATGACTTAGGGATACACACAAGACTTATAAACCGGACCATGGAGAGTATCTTGTATCATACTCCCTCCGGTTCAGTATATTAGGCACGCGCGTAGTTTAAAAAAATCTTTGACCATCAATTTTGACCAATAAAATATGCAATATATGTCTTAAAAATATACCATTGGAAACTTCTTTTGAAGATGAATCCGATGGTATAATTTTTGTAAAATTTGTTGACCAAAGTTAATGATCAAAATTGTACTTAAACAACGTCCGCGTCTAATAAACTGAACCGAGGGAGTAATAATACTTTGTTAATGGCAATAAGTAGTTAAGTACTACCCTAGTATTAATGTGATGTCTACATATATAGGTAAATTCTTTCTGTATTGACGATTAAATCTAAATATACTTTTACCTTAAAACTGACCTTTTTTTCTGTGTATGGACCTTAAAACTCACTTTTAGAATGAGAGATTGTACATCTACGATTGTACCTTTACAGCTGTCCCCTTTGTTGGTTGACGGCACAAATTAAGGTAACCGGCCAGACCCAATGGGAAGAGCGAGCTAGGTATAGAGAAGGACTGCAAGTTCAACCACTTGCGCCCATTCGTGCATATAACCTAATCAGCACTTTCTCCTTCTCCATGGGCACAGCTAGCTAGACGAATATTGGAAGCTTTAGTTTCTCCCATCATATCAACCCATCACCGTCTTCTTCTTCTTAGTTCACTTTGTACGTTTCTGTCACTAGTTATATCTTCCTTCGTTCTTGGTGGTGTTCCCTATCTTGAGCTAGGTTTTGTGATCTGCAGTTAGATCTGAGAGAAAGATGGGGAGGGGGAAGATAGTGATAAGGAGGATCGACAACTCGACGAACAGGCAGGTGACCTTCTCGAAGCGGCGGGGTGGTCTGCTCAAGAAGGCCAAGGAGCTCTCCATCCTTTGCGACGCCGAGGTTGGGCTCGTCGTCTTCTCCAGCACCGGCAGGCTATACGAGTTCTGCAACACCAAGTAATTAATTCGCTTTGGGTGTATATGTATCTTATACTAGTACTACATATGTGCTATGCTGAAGTTAGTGTGGATCTCTGATTGCTATTTGGTTAACTAGGTTGCTTCCTGGCTTGGTCATGTGCTAGCACCGCGTCCGTTCTTTCTTCTTCTCGCTAGTTTTGTCCTTCTTTGGGATTTTGTGCTTCTACCTAGTTAGCTATGTAATAGATGTGTATAGATCAGTTGAGGGGATCTATCTCTTATATCAGAGTGTTATTTTAAAAATGGATAAACGCATTTGTAGAGTAGTTGACTAGAATTTGCATAAGTTCAGTTGATGTGCTCGAACTATCTCTTCTTCTTATTTCGATCCAAGAGGGTGTGATCTCACTAGAGCTCCATTAGATCTGCAAGATGAAGACGCCTTTGACAGCTGACACATAGCTATTGATAGTTGGCACATAGCTAAGAAAAATTGGCGGAGCAAAGAGCACAGGGCCTTGCCGAAGAGAGGTTAGGTTGGAAGGCCCAAGCCACAAGGCCGGTGGCCTCTCAACTAGGGGTTAGAGTTCTTCTCAAGTATGGCTGGGTTCGGAGGGTCACATACGCTAGAGATACACTGGTGCCCGCGCGGCTTACTAGTAGGGTGAGTAACGATGGCGTGTCGCCACACTCTTGAGCAGAAAGGCCTCGTGGAGCTTCAACACCGACACATTGTAGAGCAACATCTTGCAACTTTGTACAAAGCCTCTATTCCCCAGGGTGGAACTGAAGAACTCAACTATGTTGGCAAGATGGGATACAAGGTGGTGGTAGTCACTTGTGGAAATATGGAAAATTCCATTTTTGGAATTTGCAATAATGGGATGGGAGAACAATGGGAATTGAACCGGCGTACGGTGGATTCACAATCCACTGCTTTGATCCACTTGGCGACATCCACACTTATCCAGCTAAAGGATTTATTTATTTATTTTCCAGTTCATACTCTAGTAGTGTCGATGGCCCTAGCGGCCACAAGCCCCACGACATGGTTGATGTGCAACTTTTGAAGGGAAGATCGATCGACGAGTAGGACGATGGTGGCAACATTGATGGAGACGGTAGCAAGAAAGACTCGATAGGTAGCCACCGGAGATGGCGATGAGGCTAGCAAATATCACTAGTTCGTGGGAGAGATCTTTTACGGTTGGTGACTAAGTGTGTGCAAGGAGAAGGGCCGCGTATGTATGAGGCGTGTGGCCGGAGGGAGGGGAGGGATGTCAACTTCCAAAATTGGTGACCAGAACATGTGCAGTAGTAGTTCTTTTTTAGGAGGGGTGAGATTTCTGTTAACTAAGTTATCACAGAAAATATGTAAATCCTCGTGCACTTTAGACAAGATATCATTATATTTGTCACTATGTACTTTGCGGTAGAATAGGAATGGAATCTGCAATTATTACTTACTAATCAATGTAATTTCCTCTCTGTCCCAAACTAGTTGACATAGATTTGTCTAAATTTATATGTATTTATACACTAAAACACGTCTCTAGATTAATCAATGTGTTCACTGCTTATATAGTACTCCCTCCGTTCCAAAATATAAGACGCCTAAGGATTAGTCAAAATTCAACATTTTTTAAGTTTAACCAAGTTTACACACAAAAATATAAACATTTATAATACTGAATCAGTATCAATAGATTCACCATAAAGTGTATTACTAATATGTCCATTTTATATTCTAGATTATTTTTATTTTTTCCTAAATATTTGGTCAAAGTTAGTAAGATTTGATTTTTTACTAATCCTTAGGTGCTTATATTTTGAGACGGAGGGAGTATCTTTATTTTCGTTAACTTTTTTCTCGCAAACTTGTTGAGCAGATGCAAATAACCCGAGTAGGTTATGTGAGCTTAGAAACTCACATAAAAAACAAAGAATGAAGTATATGCAACATCTTATAAACATACATATGCATGTACACCGAAATGATATGTGGTGGAGTAATGAAGTTGTAAGAGTAGGTTCCGACCATATTCATACCGAGAGTTTGAATGTGTTACTGTGCACCGTACCCATCGTGGCTGCAAGTTCAGAGAAGGCATACACTGACCGGTCAATTTTCTTTTGCCTGTTTGTATGGCAGCATGAAATCTGTGATGGACCGGTATACCAAGGAAAAAGAGGAGCAGCCAACTGGCTTGGATGCAACTTCACAAAGTAAGGTAAACGTGGGTAAAGATGATGCCTGTGAGGCTCTGATGCTTAGCTGACTATTAGTCTTACTAACATCAAGTCTTCAGGGTTACTGAATTTCTTCTTCAACGACGCTATTGTCTGCCATGCTTAGCTGGTATATTGCGGTACCTCGCATGGATGCATGCACTATGCAGAATGTGTGTGCTGTTTAAAGCAGTGACAAGGCCAAAAAGGTGTCCCACAAATCAAAAACTGACCAACCACTCGATGCCCATGTTTGTGTGTTGTTTTGAGCTTAGTTTATTTGTCTACACTACTATTGCACGGCGCACATCAGTTAAGAATCATATTGATAGAAATCTATATCAGACAATTAATTGACTCAGCTTTGTCTAGATAAATCTTATTCGATTAATTTCGGGAGGATGGAATACACGAACTTGATAAGTCATAGGCCATAGCATAGACATTTTCAAGCTGCAACCAGTTGATGAACTACCACTTAAGGCAGCACTCGGATTGTTACTATAAGCTCGAGTATATATCGGATAGTAGCCATTGTTACTGCTACAACGCATAGTAGCCATTGTTGTTTCTCCACTCTACATGGCCTGGGTTAGTACTTGGAAGTCCCAAAAGAGAAAAGCCATATTGGAGATGCTGTCCTGCAGACATCACAAACCGATTGTTCACTCTCTGGCAAAGCGATAGAGGGCACTTTGCTCATTTGCTAGTACATCATATGATTTCTCTTGCTTCATGCTGGTGATCTCTTGCAGAAAGACTACAGCCAAACTGTTGTTGCAATAAGAAGCCCAGCCAGCTTTGGAACATGATAGGCTTTTGGCAAAGATCGAGGGGCATGTCCTTTGCCAGTTGGCACTTGATCATATGCCCTGTAGCCTTCATAAACTCTCCGCTGCCACTCCGTTGCATGCATCTTCATCATGAAGCCACACTTCAGCAGCTCAGCATATGAGAACAGCCAATGACCCACCGCCTTGTTTGGAAACAGGGTCGAAATCTGGGCCCTGGGAAGGCATATCATACAATACATTAACACACGGTACATGACTAGATCAAGATGATCATATGAGATATTTTGACTTTATACATACATTGTGCTTGACGCAGCACCCCTTGTTGAAGAACTGTACTGATTGCACTGCACCTTGCTACTCTGTAACAGATCCTATATAATACAAATGTGCAATCACAAGTTATCACACAGTACATGCCGGCCCATATTTTTACAGTGAAGCCAATTGACCACACATTCATACCTGTTGTGCCAGCTTAGAAGTTTAGAGTAGATGCCAGATGTTCCTTTACGTCGTACAATAGAATGCTTCTAAGAATTCAAATGATACCATCAGTAGTATGAGCAGACATATTGCAAACTAGTAAAGTGTAGAACACCAGGATCCTTCACAAATTAATCGGATCTGGTACAAATATGAAACAACTATCCACCAGCAAAAGCTTGCATATGATGATTATGTGCTTATGTTATGAAATCACGGACCAGGAGAGCTGTTTGAATAAATTGATAAGTTTTGTGCATTCTGAAACATTATCCCATATTGCCATTGTTTAGTGACCAGTTTGCTAGTTGTCAAGAGAAGGGCAGAATCATGGATCCACTTGTTTCATGATCTTATTTTGCAATATGAAAATACACAAAAAGTGAGCCAATATCTGACTCAGCTGATATGTTGTATGAAGAGTACAGCCAAAAGATACCCAAAACACATCACAATAACCACCAAAAGGAAAAGCCAGAACTGAGCGCCCCAGCATACCTTCAGGTGCATGCAATCGAAGCCCATCATCACCTAACTTGCTGGAGATACAATTCCTTTTTTACCTTGAGCTATTTAGGAGCCCAGATGGAAATTATAGCCTTTGTTTCAGAGGAAGCGTACAGAGACTTAGCGGGACCACATATATGCATAGTGGCGCCCCTGAATTAGTAAGAGAGGACATGATGCAGGGCGGAAGCTGACAAGTGTGTGGTCATATGATGTCCTGTTTTGTTGTCGTTCAGGGCAAAAGCTCTCATCTGCGCAGAGTTTTTCTACAACTATTACAGTATCAATATTGTTTTCAGCAAATTATGGGAATCTGAAACCCTGAAATACTAAAGAGTGTATGTAATTATGTAAATGGACTTCAGAGGCTAAATCTGCACCAACAATCAGTGGTCAATGTCTGCTCCATAACTCAAATGAGAAGGCTAGACTTGTATGTACTGCAAGTAGATCAAAACTGGCCTAATGCCATGACAACTACATATGCAGTTATTGGGTATTTATAGACTACCATTAACATATTATGCCATTTATTTGTAGATTAAGTTTGTGATACAAAATTTATAGTTAAAGGAAACTGAAAAATCTTCCTGTTTTGCTGATAGCTCTGGCAAAGGGAGGCAGCAAGCTTGAGGCAGCAACTGCACAACTTGCAAGAAAGTCACAGGTATGATAATCTTCTATTGATCTGCAGTGAAATAAACTACCATCAGTGTCAGTGTGTCACAAGGAGATGTTATACATAATTTGAAAGTCACATGGAAAACTCTGTAAGAACTGCCCAAACAGAAGAGAATACTTCACCAGTCAGGACAAAGAAAAAAAAACTATAAACTATAACACACAGAGTAATAACTGCTCTGAAAGGGAGACTGACAGTGACTCTCTTCAGACAACAAGAAGAGCTGTTCTACTTCAACCAATGTCAGCAGAACAGGGTTGTAGCATGGTGACATTTAGTTAGGGAATATTCTCAAGTGTATTCACGAATTAATGTGAGAAAATTGTTTGCATTGTTATAGGCAGCTAATGGGAGAGGAACTTTCTGGCCTAGGTGTGACAAACCTCCAGGGTTTAGAGAATCGGCTTGAAATGAGTCTACAAAGCATCAAAACAAGGAAGGTCATTACAAGTGTTCTTCATTAAATGTAATTTAGTGTTCCTGTTTTCTTTAATCTAATGACGCAGCGAACATCTACCAAACAGGACCACATTATGACAAGTGAAATTGAAGAGTTACACAGGAAGGTTTGTCACTACAGTCTATAATCAATGCCCTTAAATATTTCAATGAAATCAGTACAGTAGAAAGTGTGTACTTTGTACAACTACTAACGATCCAATTTTAAACTAACTGTGCAACAGGGAAGTCTAATCCAGCAGGAAAACATGGAACTATGTCGAAGTTTGAACATCATGTCACAACAAAAAATGGAACTGTGTAGAAAGGTTTAATGCACGACATTTTCTCAGAAACGTGAACCAAACAATGCCACGTTATTAGAAACAAGTGAAACTAACATCTTAAATTTCAGCTTCAAAGGTGTCAATCGGCAAGTAAAAGCTCTAGCACTCCCTACAGCTTTTTACAAGCTGCAAATATTCCTGCTGATTCTGAACCGAGTCAATCACAACAAAAGGAACACGAGCACAACAAAGCAGGTGTTCCTGAATTGGGGTAAATATTCTTTTTCTAGAATCCGAAATTGCAATATTCCAAGAAGTGTATAGAAGCTTAATCAAGAACCTATGCTCTGAAATGTAGCAGATTTCAACTGACCTAAGATGATCTGGTACGGGCTGGACAATGCCAGCATTCCACATTTTCAAAACAAGATGCTTTATTGTACAGACTACAAAGCAGACATGTTATGTGATCAGAGTTCTACTGTATTGAACATGCATCTTAATGGTTGTTGTAATGATACTGGCTGTAACATCATCAGCCCAAAAGGTCTATTAGTGCTGAAACGGTATTTTAGACGCTCTAGCAATAAGAGGTGGGAGGAAGTAGCAGGGTTTGTTACTTTGTTACACATAATTATTGAGTACACCTTCCGTGCTGGCTGCCAAGTGACATGTCTACCAGACCCACAGTCAACCCTCTCTCGCTGAATGAAGTTTAGCTACGGTTATACATGTACATGGTTAAATGGGTATATTTTGCTTTGCTAAGTTTTTCATGTGCATATTAATCTTACATGTTAATGAAAAACGAAAATTCCTGGTAAGAACCAAGTAAATGCCAAACCATTTTGATTTAACGTCTGTTGATTCCGTCACCCTGCATGTCCAACTTAACAAACAGCCCTGAGAACACTATCCTATGTCACACGATGTTGTCACCTGTAGATCATTATTGTCCTACACTCGAACAAAGTAAGGAGCTTGCTTGGAAGGTTCTGTGGGTTGGCAAGTTCGAGATGATACCTCATTGGTTCACATGTATGGTGGTTGCTGTTAACAGAGGTGCTTAAGTTGTTGTAGTGCTCGAAACTTTTTGAGACACTGGGGTACTTGTAAAATCACTTTACAGAGGTACATGGACAAAACAAGTATCAAAATACTCACAACTGCATTCAGAGACGAACAACAAAGTTGCAGCCCCTTCATAGCTAGGAGCCTAGGAATGCTTGCCTCTGCTCCCATATGACACAAAAGTTGTATGTAGTTCATAAACGAATATAATCGCCATTGATTTGTCTAGTTCTTGTTCCAAAGCAATAGTCATGCTGGTTAATACTTCAAGTTGGAGCTGGCAAGTTCAGATCTAGTAACATGGAAAAATATGATATCCATGGGGCTACACTTCCTAAATGCAGGGATAAAGAAGGATAGGCTCCACCAAGGTGTATTACAGGACCAAATATGTCTCTCGGTGAAAATTAATTTAACAAGATTCCCGCCAGCTCTCAATACTACATGCCAAAAAGGCCAGTTGCAGAACAATAGCTCATTCTCAGGATCAAAACCGCTGGAATGATACATAGTGACATGAAGAAATATAACATGTTCCAGTGTCTTACTTGCGCCTTTCCCACAAGTGATGCAGCTTTGCGGCTTCCTGGCAAGTAATGCAGTTACTGCCTCATGCTTGGTGCCGCCGCATGCAATTACTAGCCTAGCAAAGGACCATCAACGTCAGAATATTCAGTAAGCTATGTCAGCTGAGTGAAGTACAGTTGCAAAAGGGGAGCCGAACACATAATAACGTAGCATCCTTGCTACTACAAATAACGATAAGGAAAATAGGGAAACTGCTAGCTCACAGAAAATGCTAACGAGGCAGAATGCAATAAAGCTAATGAGTCATCAGAGCTAGGAAGGTGGAAGCACAAGGAAACAAAGAATGAAGAGTTGGTGGAAAGGTGGATCAAGGAAGGGGTCCTTGAACAAATGCAAAAGATGGGGGGAGCTAGGACATAGAGAAGCAGGTTGTCCTAAAAATGGAACAAAGAAAAGGTACAAACTAATACTTGTTTCTGTTTTCTATGGTTCTTTTACATGAAAATAATTCTGCCACAACTAATACTCTACTTGATGTAGGAAAAGCAACGGGAAAAAGCATCCATCATAATGGTTGATGTTTCAGTTAGCAACATACTCCCATCTACACCAACCAAGAGCACGAATGCTGCCACAACTAGTAGGCCCAGGCCTTTCACAAGGAGCCAAGCTGCTGCTACACCACAAAAGTCTCCAGCCACAGCTAGTAGCACCAGGCCTTTCACAAGGAGCCAAGCTGCTGCTACACCACCAAAGTCTCCAGCAAAAGGAAAGAAAAAAATGACTCCAAAGAAGAGGAAATTAAGTTAATTGTGAACTTGTTTGTGGCTGTCGTGAACTCCTTTATTTGCTGCGTATGTGAGGTCGGGAGCTCACTTTCATTTGATGTCTATGTGAGGTGGAGACTCACTGTTATTTTTCTCTCATGGAACTACTTTAGAACCTAGTTAAACTTATTCTCTATGCTATCAGCTTGTGAGCTTTGAAACTCTATTATTGTTGTCATTGCAATCAGATTTGCTGACAGTTTGCATCTTTGTGAAACTATATATTTGCTGTCAATTGAGAGTTTGAGAATGTTCAGTATTGCAGGGAAGTTATAGTAGTTTTTTTATTTGAAACAAAACACATACTGACATGTACCATTCTGACAACATATTCAAGGGTAACTAGGGGGTTAGAAGGGAGTGAGGCAAAGAATGGGGCTTATGTTGCCGTGGCGCACCAACAGAGGGTGGTGGGGAGGGGTTATAATCACTTCCCCCCGGGAAAATTAACTGCGTTATCAAAATGACAACAGGGATACAGTTTAGCTTTCCAGGGTACACGGTAAGGCACACCCCAGCTTAAGTACTCAACCTCTATCAATTTACTGAATAACGAGCAGTACAGTGACAAATGGAACGCAACATCACTGCTACTAAAAATAAACAAGATGGAAAAAATGACACCTTATCATCAAATAAGAGTTGAAAAATGGAGATACTTATCATTAAATAACAATGTAGATTTTCTGAGAATTCAAACATTGTAGCCTATTCTCCCTGCATGAAACACAGCCAACGTCTGATTCTGTTGCGCCTTGGCTTATGTGAATTTTACCTGTATTTACTACTTCTAGCTGTAGTTTTCAGTCTTTTGGTCTCATTTTCAGAATGACGCCCTGTGCGGATTTACCAGACTTGCAGGTTTCATTGCTAGAATGGGACCGGGATAGTATCCCTGTTGCTCAACGAAGACGCTGTAGCACACCACAGTTTGTTTTAAACAGTAGCACACCACAGTTCAACCTATTACTTGGAAATTTCGACTACAAAAAAGAATCTGCATTGCAGCCTCTTCTAATTACTCACAGGAATCTATCAAATCTGCTACATATCCGCTACTTTTCAAGCTGGAACACCCCACCGGCGAAAATCTAGGCGAAACGCAGCAGCAAACTAAACCCCAGATCTACCATCACCGCAACCGCCGCAACGCAACCATTTATAACAAAGAAAGCTAATCGAGCGGAAGCGAGATCTAGCAGCAGTAATAGAGTAGGGGTCAAGAGGCTACCTCGAATCCTCCGTGAGCTCCAGGCACCATCCAGGGCTAATGGCGGCCGGCTGGGTGCGTCCGAGCGCTGATGTGGTGGTGCGTGACGCTCACCGGTATTTAAAGGCGGAGACGCCGAAGGGTCTGGAAGGATCCGGATCGGTCTAGAAGTCTAGAACACCGCAAGTGGAAGATAGAAAAATCCGGGGAATGACGCAGTGGAGAGGAGAAATGGCTTTCGGCGACGGCGAGAGGGGACGGAGCAACGGCTAGGCGAGATATTAGGGGGGTGATCCGGGTTTAGTGATTAATTAATCGCGGCCTATGGGGAGGATTAGTGGCTGTGCACGCGGCCACGTCAGCGGCTAGGGTTTTTAATGGAACAGGTGTCGGGGACCGGAGCGTGGACGAACGGGCAAAGGCTGCGTCGCCCAATGGGGCTTCAGCTTTTTATATGCTTTGGTTCGTTTCTTGTTTGTTAATAATGGACGGAACTCGCCAGAGTGGCCGGGGAACTTCGAAACTTCCAGAAACATGTAATAAGGGCGATTACGACGGCGAATCATGAGTTAGGATGTCTTTAATTCAACGTCTAATCCTAACTTTTGGTGAGTATAAGTATAATGGATAAAAGTATGGTCAAGTTACTCGGAGCTACAATTATTTGAGGCGATTGGCACACCTAAAACATATGTTTCCGAGAATCAACCTGTGGTTGGAGGGTTAGGAGGGCGATGGTACCACAGCCCACCAGAGTTCAAATCGCAGGTTTGACGCTTTGGTGTCTCATGAAGGCGGAATATTTTTTCAGTGGGAGACGACGTCCTCGTCGATAGCGGGGCGCTTGCGGCGCCGGCTCAGTCTCTCGGAGGTGCTTATAGGGGTAGGGTGTGTGTGTGCGTGTGTTCATAGGGGTGAGTGTATGTACGCATTGTGAGCGTCTGCGTTTGTAATGTGTTTCTCAAAAAAAACATGTTTCCAAGAAGAGGAGGGAAGGGAAGGGGTGGGGGTGGGCAGGACGACTCGTGACATTTCGAGGGCCCCCGAGTGAACTTTGTTTTTTAAGGGTGACCTATGCTTCATGTTAAAACACGTGGCACATAACAACACTCGCCCTAAGAACCCAACTATTTAAAGATAAGGCCTCTTTTCTTTCAGAAAACACCCTAGTACAAGAAGATAAAAAGCAATCAAGTCCTTTGGTGCCTCTGCCATAGTCGTCGGCGACCTCTAGGCGACCAGCGCCAAGATCCGAGAAGAAGTGCTCGAGCATTCTCATCCGACGAAGAACCGCTCGCAGAAGATAAGGCCATCAGTGCGTTCGAGAAAGCTTCGAGCCACCACGGTCCTCCCCCTCGCCGCCACGGCTTGTCAAGAGGATGGGGAGCCCTTGACTTGAAGAGAAGCACCGATAGCCGCGCGTGAAGAAGAGGGAGGTGGTTGTCCGCCACGCCGAAGTCACCTTCATCCCCTTGCCTCCACGACCGGGTGGAGGAAGATGAAGCCACAACAGCAACGAAGTCACCATCGCCCAGCGCAGCGCACAAATGCCAGAACGAGAACTCCCCCCACCACCACCATATCCGAGCGCCACAACACACCTCATCCTCTTCCCCTCGCCGCCACGGGCGACCGTTGGAAGATGGGAAATCTTGGGAGCAACCCAGAAGAAGAGGCAGAGCAGGTCCCTAACTTTATTGTACGATGCGGTGGCCGCTCCTGCCGCCCGTAGCTCCGACCAAAGGAGCAAGAGAACAACTCCAGCGCACCCTAGAGCCAAGATCTGTACCTTGGGATCCAAAGCTCCACATATGGGCAGACCGCCCACTACCGGCACAAGGCCATCTCTACCTACCCTACATCCTACCGCTACTCCGGCGACCCTTCACCGCCACCTCCCGCTGTCTACGTCAGCGAGAAAGGCTCAGGAGAGCCCGGTCACGGGGGTAAAATTAAAACTTGGTACCTGAGATGAAACTAAAATTTGGGGCCTCTAAATATAAGAAAGGACAATCAGTCCTGATGCAAGGTCTGTGACCAAGCATATACATAACGTGGGTTGAGAAAAGGGTGAACTGTTTGATATTTTCTTTCAAGTCCAATCGACCAACTAGAGGGCGGTCACACAATCGAAGCTTTGGCCGCTTTTGCATAAAACTAGAACCCATGCCACTTAATATAATCATTCAGAAAAGTGACCGATCTTTGTGTCATGTGCATTTTTTATAACTGAAGAAATTGCATGAACTTTTTAAAATTCTAAAAGAATACGTGTATTTCGAACAATTTGATTTCTTTAAGAGCATATAACTGCATGCGTAAAATTGTACAAGTAAAAGGATAATAAAACTTAAAAATGCTACAGAAAAATGTATCTATGCAGGTATCATATGGCTTAAGGAATCGACTGTGAAATAAAACTATACAGTACTAGTTGGAGTCTTATCTGAATAGACTCCCCAAGCAAAACCAGTGTTCCTTTTACTACAATCTAGAGAGAGTTGGACTTCCATGGAACAAGAATAAGTGTGGTGCATTTTCTACTCCTACCTATGACTAGAACAACGAGAAATAAACTATGCGTGAATTTTCCTACTCCTAGCAGGTAGCGGGAACTAGCAAAACAAGAAATATAAAATGAATGATCTTCCGGGTTAATTAGACTAGTTATAGTGGGAGAGTAACTAAGCTAGTAACATGCAACTACATGCAATGCTAACTAGTAGGCATTTCAATGATATGGCATGCTATTAAATAAGGAAAGAGATTGATGTAACTTCACACTTTTCAAGAGGAAATGAGTCCACAAGCTAATTAATATAGTCCTCTATGACAATACCTATTACTCTCTCAGTTCCACAATATAATGGCTAGCTAAAACAGTTTGTTAAAGAGGCTTATATTGTGGAACGAATGTAGTAGTTATTATGCACTATGAAGGTGATAACTTAGACTAGAGACATGACACTAGTTGAAGTTACTCCCCACTAACTCATGCAAAATCGGGAGACATAAGAGCATCTCCACTCGCTCCCCCCTAAAGCCCCACTAAGGGTGAAATAGGGGCGCCGGCGTAGAAAAACTCACCCAGCCCTCTCCCCCAAACCAAAATGGTAATGGCGCGAGGGGGGTCAATTGGGGGCACCGGCGCAACTTGAAAAAGTTGGCGGGCCAGCCTTGTCGGCGGGACACCAAATCCCCCCCCCCCTTTCCCTCCCTTTTCCCCTCCAGGCCGCCCAGTCTCGCCGTTTCCCCCTACGTCGCCGCCCCTTCCCGCTATTTCCCCGCCCCACCTCTCCCCTCCCGTGCGCCACCGCCACCACCACCATGTCGCCGAAGAAGTACCAAGCTCCCCGAGTGTCGGCGCCAACTAAGAAAGGGAAGGCTGACAAGCAGCGGACAGAGGAGATGACCAACGCGGAGTGGAGGTTCGACATCTAGCGCCGGAAAGTGGAGAACGCTAGCCGCCAATTGAGGGAGAATAACTCGAGGATACGCAAGGCGGTGGAGCAGGCCCGTGCGACCACTGTTGTCGCGCAGCGTGCGGCCGCCATGGCGGGAATGGCGGTGCCAGCCTACAATGCTGGGCTCCACATCCTCGGGAGCCAGAGCAGCGCCTCCTCCCCGTCTCCGTCCAGTGCGTCGCCATCCGGCCACCCGAACACGGCACCACACCTTTCTCGTTTCTCACCGGGCAACAATGACTTCGACCCGCTCAGCGGCTTCGACCCCAACTCCCTCGCCAATGACACATCACCAGCCCATCACCGCCTCCCTGCTTTCACGCAGAGGCCTGGCTTTGGTCAGTTTTCTGCGGGAAGAAGCCAGAGCGTCCCCAACCTGTTCGGCGCCGATAGTAGCCAGAGCGCCCCCAACCTGTTCGGCGGATTGCACTACAATGACTGCGCCATAGACGAGTCCATCATGTCCAACATGATCAATGGCAGCTCCGCCCATGATTGCACGCAAGAGGAAGCCGCTACATATTGAAAAGAATATGCGTAAGAGGCAATAATAAAGTGGTTATTATATTATATTCCATATTTATGATACACGTTTGTTTCTCATGCTATAATTGTGTTAACCGGAAATATTAATATGTGTGTGTTTAATAAACAAAGAAAAGGTTCCTAGTAATGCATTTAATTACACTAACTTGTTGATTAACAGATGATCAAGGTTTCCTGGTCATGACATTGGATGTTGTTAATAACAAGGTCACAACATTGATTGAATGATGTGATGAATATTCTCCCAAAGTATAGTAACACGATCATGCCATTATGATTACACTACTATAACATCATTCAAAGTAACTCTAATCCTTAGACCATGAGATCATGTCAATCACTGACTCCGGAAGAGTACTTTGATTGCATCAAACTTTACACCGTAATAGGGTGATTATAAATGTGTCGTCAGGTACTTGAAAAGTGTTAGTTGAGGCTCGTGGATCAAGAGTGGGATTTTTCCATCTTGATGACAGAGATATATACTCGGGGCCCTCTCGGTGATATCACATTAACATAGCTTGCAAGCAAGTGATAATGATCACTAAGAATGTTATATCACGGGAACGAGAAAAGAGTACTTGCCAGTAATAGGATTGAACTAGGTATGGATGATACCGAATGATCGGATCCCGGATAAGTAAAATATCATGAGACAAAAGGAATTGGTTACTATGAATAACGGTCACGCGATCACTAAGTCATCGCTTGAGCTGGTAGGAGTCATTATGGATCTCCAGGTCCCACTAATGATTATTAATCGGAGAATGTCTCGATCATGTCCACTCAGTTCGTAGTCTGTAGGGAGACACACTTAAGGGTAGTCGACGTATTTGAGTGGATAGGAAACACCGGAGAAAATAATAGACAGCGCATGAATTGTTCTGATAAATCTGCTAGAATAGTTTCGGTGTATCAGAATATTGTGAGAGGATAAAATGTTAATGTGTTCATTAAATAAAGTGTACATTAAATGAAGTGTTTATTAAATTTAGTGGCATTAAACCAAGTGAATTAAAGTGCTTTAATGGAAAGACCTTTGATTTTGAGTGGAAAATTAATGGAATTATGGTGACCCTTTGATTTGTGTGAGTGGAGACTCCACCACCATCAAGAGGGGAGAGGTGGGGGCACCACTAGGGGTTGGTTCATGCCTCTTGTGCGCAGCCCCCCTCTCATATAAAATGAGGAGGTGGAGACCCCCTCTCAACAAACCATTCCACTCACTCATCCCCTCCTCTCATATGCCCTTTGGTTGGCATCTTCCTCCCCTTCTAGCCTTGTCCATTGCCACGAGCGAGGAGCTTAGGCGAAGCCCTGCTCAAGATCTTCTCCACCACCATCACTACCATGTGATAGTGTTGGTAAAATCTCGAGGATCCACTACTTATGCTGCCGCGCTGGAGCGAGGGTGGAAGTCGTCGGCACACCGTATGTGTGACCTATTAAGGAGGCGCTGCATGTGTGGCGTTGTCATCGCGTCCTTGAGGACGGTCGTGTACACTCTACAATAGTCATGTTTGTTTGCGGGAACGTTATCCCGCGTTACGGTCTTTGAGGATGAGTCCATCTGAAACCGTTACATATATCTCCTAGATATGATCTTGGTGGTTACAATTGTAGGATTTTTTTGTTTTCCATGCAATAAACCCCATCTGTGGTATCAGAGCTATGGTTATGCGTAGATGGTTTGTACGGTTAGAACACATATGAATATGTGGGTGCTGATGATCATATTATTACATCCTTCATGTATTTTAGATATTGGCGGCATAGTGGGATGAAGCGGCTCGGACAAAATTTACATGTCCTCGTACATGAGACCTGTTCCACACTTGACATGCAACTAGTTTTGCATAAGTGGCTTGCGGGTGTCTGTCTCTCCCACTATAGTTGATATCTGATTTACAATGGGTTGCTGATAATTTGATTATCATCGTTGTGGTTCCATCGATTCTATCTTCGAAAGCCCAAAGCCACGTAAAATATGCAAAAGATAAATTAGAAGCGTCTAGTTTGTTTTTGCTAGGCATGTGTCATGATATGGTAAATATTATAATTATAGTATATAGTGAGATACACTCAGGAATTATAACAAAGTGGGAGCACCATAGACCTTGGCGCTACACAAATAGAATGATAGAGATCATACCATGATGCACAATATAGTGATCAAGTGCAAGAACCATATCATATCACTTTATGCATAAGATGTTTGTTTGCATCTTATTTTGCTTATGTCTAGCTTAGAACTTGGTGGTAGTATTATAAGATGATCCCTCTCACTAATATCAAGATAATAATATGTTCTTCCTTAGTATGCACCATTAAAAAAGTTCGTCATTTCGAAGCACCATGTGATGATCGGATGTGATAGAATCTATGTTCGCATACAATAGGTGTAAGATAGTTTTACAAACATGGGTACTAAGGTTCTTACTTGGTTATCCTAGCATGTACAGACATGGCCTCAGAACATGAACCGAAAGGTAAAGCACGAGTTATATGAATGATAGAATGTACATATGATGCTCGCCATTGGAGCTGCACCGCCACTCGCGATGATCGGTCGTGGTGTAGTGAATTTGGTTCGTGTAATCACGAAAACAACTCGAGGGATGTTGTTTTGAGTGAGAGTTCAATTTAGTAATTTGGATTAATATGAACTCAATTTATCATAAACTAAATCGAAGTGAATTTAAATAGTTCGTTGTAGTCACTAACATTCGTTTACTACCTTGTATTTAGCTATAATTGAGATAATAGAACTGTAGAATTCTAAAATTTTACTTTATGAGCTGGTATTGTATTGTTTTATGTGTCAATCTAAAGTTTAAAGTACTATTGCAAACTTTTAGCAAAAACTCACTTACTCCGTGAAATTCAATAAATAGTATTGAATCAAGAGTAACAAATTCCAACGTTAGTATCTAAATATCATGCTTGCCTCCATGATTCTTGATATTGAAAATTATTTTTAATATCAACGTTACCTAGGACCTGAAAATTGTTTTAGAAACCATCATGTGTAAAAGATATTGTGATATCTAAAACAATGTCTTGGTTGCAGTATGATGGAGTATAATTTAATAAATATTCTCGTATTGTATGAGAATTTGTAAAGGTTGGAGACGCTAGGTGTCCTGATCACCCAAAAGTTTATGGGAATTAACATTATATTTGCGATTTGTCCTTATGAGATATGTTAGCTTGATCATGAAAGTTGTCATGATAAGAATGGATAGAAGATGTAGGTAAAATGTTTACTACATTAAAGAATTACTAAAAGGAATAAAATTTTGAAAGTACGACAATCATTTGATGATGGTGATCTACTTTAAAAGTGCAAGTCTAAAGGTATTAGTATTTGACTATACACACTTTGAACTATGTGTCATATGTATGACACCACTATTAGTGTTGGTAGTTTCTTTTAAAAGAGAAAAGGAAATGCTGAAAGGGAATCTTGGAAATATTTGGCAGAAAAGAAAAGACTGGAAATATCCAGCTTAGGAATATAAATGATATACACGTCATGGGTGTATTGGATATCGAATTGGTTTGTGGGAAATGTCACATGTAGCAACATAATTCATGAACTACAATGCCCTAAGTAACTAGCAAGAGAATATGTGATGATGTTCATCGAAAACAAATAAAGTGTTATTGTGTTTCTCGTTGACATCAAAACTTGCCTTCAATATTTGTGTTTTAATAATTGTTATTTTGTTCTAGTATTATAAGAATGATGGTTGTTCAAATAATTACCGTATTCCATTGAAGATGGATAAAATCTTACAAATCTAGTTGGACAAATCACGTCCATAAACACTGATGCTAAAGTGTCGTAAGACGAATGATTAGAATATCACTTATGACAAACACTCCAGTTTAAATCATATCAGAAAAACATGAAGAAACTCCATGTTGATGGAATTTTGGAGTCCTTTTGATTTTGAATCAATTGACGCTTGTGAGAATTTCCTATAAATGATTTAAATTTTATTCATAGGCCAAAAAGGAACGAACAAATGAATTATTGGACATTATGCATGTTGATATATACAATTCATTATCTGTAGCCGTATATGGTGGATCATTCAAACTTCATATACTTTAACCAAATATTTGAGTGAATATATGTATATTTACTTAATGAGGAAGAAGTATGAAACATTTGAAAATGTTCAAATGGTTTCAAGATGAAGTGGAAATCATTGTAACGAGAAAATAAAGAATTTATGATTGGATCATAAAGGAAAATATTTGAGTTACAAGTTTAGCAAAAACACCTAAGATTCAAGGAATCGTTCCATGAATTTATGTTTTCCGATAAACCATAGTAATATGGAGTATTCGAGAGATATAATCAAACCTTGTTTGACATGATAGGATCAACAGAATTATTTATAAAATTGCCATTATATTTTGAAGATTAATCTTTAGTGACTACCGCTTTTACACTGAAAAGAGCTCCATCGTGATCCGTTAAAATGACACCATATGAGTTATGGATTGGGATAAAACCAAAGTTGTCTTTTTTATAAAAAAATTGGTATGATAGGCATGAGTAAAATGTTTACAACCAATATCGGATGAGCATGTCTTTGTAGGTTATCCCAAATAACCGTTGGGTGTTCCTCCATAAAACCAAACACAAAAGTGTTTGTCACTTAGAACATCAATTTTCTTGAGAAGGAATTTTTTATGAAAAGTTAAGTGGGAGGACAATAGAACTTTGATAAGATTATTGAACCTTAGCTATATGTGCAGAGTTGAACAGAACCAGAAAGTGTCCCGGAGGCAGCCATAATGCTCATGGCTCACGCGCCTCAAAGGTTGTGGTCACGGAGATCTAAGTTCCCATTGAACCGCGTAGGTTGGGTAAACAATCAGATAGTAAGATTTGAGATTAAATTATTATTGTTTTACATTGATGAACCGACTGCACACAAAGAAGTGATGATGGGCCATGACTCCGTCAAATGGCTTGAAACCATAAATTCATGATAGTTCCATACACGAGAAACCAAGTTACTGAACTTGGAAGACCCTCTAAAAGGCATAAAGCCTATCGATCGTATTTGGATCTATAAAGAAACATACATGGATGTTTCACATATATGAAATAGACGACCTGTCGGTAAAGAGTTCACGACATTGTTTAAGGAGTTGAATACGACGAGATTCGATCTTTCATAGCAATATTTAGTCTGGATGGATTAGTGCAGCAATCACTACATATGTCAATTGTTGTATATGCTAATTGAACAAACAAACCAACATTCTTCTAAAAGAATGGTTACCAAGGATGTCCATGTGACATGTGTAGGGTTCCAGAGCAGAAAACAAAAAATTCTAACTACGCGAACACTAATACCAGGATCTATACTATGTAGACATAAGTAATGGAAAAGGAAGACAGTATTCATACCCTTGAAGACCGAGGAACGCCTTACGCAGGAAGGCGTATGTTGATGAAGACGAGCAGCTCCAAGCACCCCAAGTGTGGTGCCTCCGAAGTACTACACACGTTCGGTGTAGGCGGCATCTCCCGAGCTCTGATCCATCCGAGCAGCGGAAGAGGAAGATGGCAGACCGAAGATCACACGACGGTAGTGTGAAAGTGGAGAAGTCAAAACCCTCAAGGTCCTCTCCAATATTACGAAGAAACCCTCAAAGGAAATGAGAGAGAGAGATGAGAGAATGGGATGATCTCAAGGGGAGGGGGTGACCCCCTATATATAGTGGGAGGGGAGGGGCACCACCCAAGGGGCAGACGGTGTGGGACTAAACCCCACAGCCGTCAGCCACCAAGGGGGAGCCATCGGCCCTAGGTGGGCCCCACGTGGGTAGCCCACTAAGCCTTGGTCGGCTGGCCCTCCTCCCTAGGCGCCTTGCCCCTTTGGGCCTCCCCTCTGGATGAGGCCCATTAGCAATGGGTTGCCTTTAAAAATAAAATAAGATATATATTTTAATAGTAATTCAACCAATTATTATAAAATACACATATTATTATATTCCTTCACTCCAGAATTCCTTCTGGACCCCCAGATCAACATCTGGTATTACCCGGAACTATTCCGGTTTCTCTCTCTATTTCTCCTACGGTGCCGCATCTATCCCTATGCGTCACCACCCTTAAGCGTGACATCCTTTGGTTCGGAAACACTCCGAACATGATTGAGACCTCTCTCATATCAGTGATCATCAGCAGGACCTAGATGCCCATGATGACACCCGTGCATTTCACGAATCTTATCTCTCAAACCATTAACGTCATTTCCCATTACCTTTGCCAGTTGATACCTAGTTCACCCGAGATTTGATCTTCGATATCTCCATACCTTCATTCGATCTCGTTGTCGATGAACTTGTTTACCTGTTACCGTGTCATTGCATTCCGTGACCTAGTCACACGCTTGCAACCTCCGTTAATGCAACGTCACCGAGATGGCCACATGTATCTATCCATTACATGGATTGGAAAATCCTGGTCTTGATATGTACTCTTCTACGTGCCCCTTTGGGAAACCTGAGTGGCACCTTTTTGATCACCCATTTATAGTATGATACTTGATACCATCTAATCTCCCTCCAGAATGGTGATTTACATTATCTCATAGTCTAAGGATTAGGTTGCGATGTTTCCTTTGTTTATCATTAATGGTGAACTGTGTAACTAGATCTCATTATGATACAACTGTTGGATGTTTGTCTATCACATCATTCAACCAATGACATGACCTCATTATCAATTGGCATAAATGCCCATGATCTTGAAACCCTAGGTCATCCTCATGACCAATGAGCTAGTTTGCTAGAGGTAACTAGATTCATGGTTTGTTTACATACCACAAGTGTATTAACATTTCATATTAACACGGTTATAGCACAATATGAAATGTATGATGAACATATAAGAGATATATCAAAGAGTACATTTTATTATTTGCCTCTAGGGCATATCTCCTTCAACATGGTCCAAAGGGTTTTGTTAAATCGAAGGATGCTAAAAAGGCATGCAAACTTTAATAGTTGAAGTAAGCATAGCGGAGCTCTCCAAAAAAAAAGTAAGCATAGCGGAGTTGGAATCTTCACCATGATGAAACTATTAAAAGGTTTAATTTCATTAGAAACGATGAAGATGCTCGCATTTGAAAGAAATTAAGTGGGAGCATTGAAACATAATTCGAATACATTGTGTATAAGACATATTGTTGATTGGAAATGATGTATCTTTTATTGACACAAGTTAAGGATTTCATTAAAATTATATTCAAATGAAAGTTTTGGGCAAAACCATAATATTTGGCATCAAAGTCTATTTGGATAGATTGAGACACTAATATGGTTATGCCATATGTATATAGATGAAATATTGAATGAGTTCAATATGGAAATGACGAGAAAATTTCTTGCCACACGGAAAAGGTTGAATCAAGATTCAAGTATATTGATACTTGGTGAGTGAATCAAGATTCAAGTGTTTTGACACTTAGTGAGTAAAGTCACATGAATATCTTGATAAACAAGATTCAAGTGTTTTGACACTTGGTGAGTAAAATCACATGAATATCTTAATAAATCATACCGTGATATGTACATATCTAGATATGTCATATGCTCTAAATGCTATGTGCATATACCAGGGTGACTCATAAGATGATCATTGGACGAAGTAAGGATATTCTTATGATCTTTGGAAGAACTAAGAATATATTCTGTATGTAGAAGTGACAGATAGTTCATTGTAAGTGTTACATTGATACTAGTTTTGTCACCAGATACAAACTAAGTTTATCTCAATTTAGGCTATTGGTTAAGGTGGCACAATGTAATGGAAGGAATTTCCATGATGGATTTGGATAAGTTCCAAAAGGTTAAGGACATTGTGATGGATACTATAACGAAAGGTTAAGTATAAGACTACTATAGTAGCAGCAAAGGAACTAGGTGTGGTTCTCCATGGGCTTATAATATGAAGATCTATTGTATGACAATAGTGTCAACATGTTTTCAGCTCAAGGAACTAAGGTCTCACCAAAGCACTCTGCCATCTAATTTGAGAATGAGTGATGCATAGAGACGCAAAGACATGCAAATACACACAGACCTGAAAGCGTCAGATATGGAGATTATGTTTGCCACTAGCAAACGCGCATATACAACACTACAAAGCCATATGTGTTAAATGTGCAAGTTTTTAAAACTAGATTATTGACTCTAGTGCAAGTGGGAGAACGAAAGGAATATGCCCGAGAGGCAATAATAAAGTGGTTATTATATTATATTCCATATTTATGATAAATGTTTATTTCTCATGCTATAATTGTGTTAACCGGAAACGTTAATACATATGTGTTTAATAAACAAAGAAAAGGTTCATAGTAATGCCTCTCATTACACTAGCTTGTTGATCAACAAATTATCAAGGTTTCCTGGTCATGACATTGGATGTTGTTAATAACAAGGCCATGATGGCTCTGAAATATAGCCCTCTACGTCCACATTTAAACTGGATATTATTCATAATTTTGATGAAATATCTCTCTAAACCCTGCCACTAATGCCTAATATTCAGAGTGGTATGCAATCCTTTCTTTTATATTTTTCCTGCACAGATAATGTCGTTTGAAGATGGGAATCATTATATTAAAGTCAAAGATACGAGATTTCCAACAACCAGAAGAAACCAGGAGCCGTAAAGTGGAGGCAAATGCTTTAACGACCAACTATACGACCGGAGCGAAAAATTCTGGCCGTATGGCTCGGGTCATATAGTTGGCGCCGCCACCGTTAGGTAAAATAGAACAACTTTCGTGAAGAGACCCCTATATAAAGAAGCCTCGAGCGACGAGAAAAGAAGCCAAACCTCGCCAAAAAGTCTATGCCACAGATCACCAGCCGCCTCCACATCTCAAAACCCTTCTCCATCCCCATAGCTATATTCCACTACTTGTAATAGTAGATCTCTTCTTCGATTGGCAACATTGTAAGACTATTGCTATCAATCTTATGATTTTCATTATAATGTTTGTGATTGTTGATCTCATCTCTATGTGTGAGTAATTCTCCTTGGGCTAAGGGCTTCGGCCTAGCCATGTAGCGATTGTGCATGTTATTTATCATAGATGGGATCGTGTATTAGTTTGTATGACATGATGATTATTGTATCTTCTCTTGGCTCAATCCAAGGACTTGTCAGGTACCCAAGACCCCGAGGGTTGATCCAGGTATAGGGAGTATGAGTAATGACTGATCTGTAGGTTGGGAACCCCAGTGATAGAAGGGGTAGTACGGCTGTATGTGAGGGATTTACTTGGGATTAACGGTGACATCACTATGCATATCATTAGTTCTCTTTCTTCTATGGATGAAACTAGTAGGTTATTGCTATAAGCGGTTGCAGAGGCAATAACAATTATGGATACACTGTCCACATATAATTTATCTTGCTCTAACAAGTACATGTATACTTTATTTCTATCTTTTATTTCCATTAGATGTTTTGCACAGCTACAGGTGAAACCGAACTCCCTAGGCCCTCTCTCTCCATCATCGACAACAATAAAAAGATGCAAACTATTGGTCTGGTAAAAACACAAAAGGAATTCTAAAACTCCCGAAGGTCCGTTAAAGTAACTTCACTACGCATTCGCTTCCCGAGGATTCGATAACCTAGGTCTACTAGGGAAAAAGAAGCTACACTATATCCGTTATCCGGATCAAAGGTATCAACCATTTTTCTGGTGCCGTTGCCAGGGAAGCAACAACTACCCTGGTGAGGTTATTAGGAACCTTGCTACTTTGAATTCTTGTTTTTAATTTTATTAGTTTGCTTTCAGTCTTTATTTGATAAACCAAAAAAATAGTTAGCCTTTAAATTCTTGCTTTTACTATTATAATTCTTTGTTTAAGAAAATCCAAAAACATAGGAAATATGGCTGAAATGAAGCTTGGAGAGTTTGCTACTCCCAAAAATGATTATTTCCGTACTCCTATTACTCAGCCAGCAATTGATGCTGATGACTATGAAATTAAGCCCCATTATTTAAGCTTGGTTCAACAAAATCAATTTGGAGGCTCTGTTGTTGAAGACACAAGTATGCACTTGAATACTTTCACTAAAATATGTGATATGATGCGTATAAAAGACGTTGACCCTGATGCAATCAAATTATGTCTATTTCCTTTCTTTCTAAGAGGGAGAGCAAAAGAATGGTTGCTATCTTTGCCTAGAAATACTATTACATCATGGGTGGGATGTACTTCTTTATTTATGACTAAATTTTTCCCACCTGCAAAGACTATGCAACTTAGATCTAATATTACTGGCTTTAGACAGGAAGAGCATGAGCCACTAGTGCTCGCATGGGAGAGGATGAAAGAATGCTTAAGAAACTATCCTAGTCATGGGATGGAAGATTGGTTAATCCTCCATTTATTTTACAATGCTCTTAATCATGTATCTATGTCTATGCTTGATACTGCAGCTGGAGGAACATTTATGGGTAAACATATTACCGAAGCAAAGCAGTTGTTAGACAATATGAAAGACAACCATGCCCAATGGCATGTGGAAAGATCAAACACGAAGAAGGTGAACTCCATCTCACCATAAGAAAATGAAGAACTCAACGCTAAGTTGGATGAGCTCATATTAGCCGTAAAAGGTAATGAAGCCCAGGTAAGAGCCATCCCTGAAACAAATATTGAAGAAATAGACTTCATATCTCGTAATGATTATAACCCTGCTTGGAAGAAGAGTTACAATCCTAACTTTCAGAAACATTATTCTAGTCCTGCAAGGAATTATAATAATAATATGGGAACTAGTAATGGTAGTCTCCAAGAAACACTTAAGTCTTTTATAGACTCAGAAAATGAACAAAACAATATTCTTGTTAAAATAATGGAGAACCATGATGCTATGCTTGGTAAATTATCTAACCAAGTTGTGAGTTTGAGAAATGATTTGCAGGCCCTCCAAGAAAGAACGAGGATCGTTGAGGCACAACTAGGTAAGATAATCGAGAGTCAAACTCTCATTCTAGCTAAATTTGCAGGTAAAGCTAAGCCTAATCTTGTTGAAGAACTCAAAATGATGAGGATCCAAAGGGAGGAGCCTGAAGAACTTGATTATAGTAATGCCCCTTCACCAAGTTACACCATCGAAGACCTCGTAAAGGGGATCAACGTCAAAATTCCAGTAAGTAAAGGGAACGATGAAGCCATGTATCAACACTTTGTTGATAAAGTAGCAATTAAGGTACGCGAGCTTGAATAGGAATACAAGAAAATCACTGAAAAGTTATCTGTTAAACTAGATGACATATTTGAGCCTACTATTAAGATAAAAATTGGAACCAATGAGATAGCTGAACTTTGTGATCTAGGTGCAAGCGTCTCAACAATTCCAAAGAGTCTTTTTAACAAGTTAAATTTTGGCTCTTTTGAAATCACTGAATTAGAATTGCATCTAGCAGATTCTACCTACAAACAAGCTGTAGGAATTAAGGAGAACACTTACTTTACATTAAAGGTTGTCCTGCTCTAATTGAGTTTGTTATTGTTGACATGCCTGAAGATACTATTGCTCCTATAATACTAGGATGTCCTTTATTGAGAACTATAAAGGCTTTAATTAACCTCCATGAAGGGACGTGAAGTTGCAATTTCCTTCGCGGGATCCTTTTGTTATCCATTTCCCCAAGAAAAAGAAAGCCAAACATGACAAAAAGGAGGTCATCACTTTGAAGGCCAATTTCTTTGGAGTGGGTGTTCCACTCATCTGGCCCAAGTGAGTATCGTCAAGGTCAAGCTATTGACCGTAAAAGAGCGCTCCATGGGAGGCAACCCATGTTAAATAAAGTATTGAGTTAAGTTTTTAGTTTTTAGTTCAAGTTTATGTTTAATAAAGAGTGCTAAAAACTCCATGTGAGGAGAAGAAGTTCGGTAGTACTTAAAATTCTGCTACATACATGCTGTTGTTGGTCGACAATATTTACTGTCAATTTCCTGTCATAAACAAGGTATATCACTAAGTTACAGGAAAAGAAGTAATTCTCGAAGAAACATAAATTTTTTGATGCACACAAAGAGTTTAACGACCAACTATATGGCGGGAATAAAAATTTCGGCCATATAGTTCCGGTCATATAAATATCTTTGCCATCGAAATTTTTTCTTTAAAATATACTGAGAGTTTAACAACCAACTATACGGCGGGAATAAAAATTACAACCATATAGTTCCGGTCGTATAGATATCTTTGCCATTGACATTTTTTCTTTAATATGTACATAGAGTTTAACGACCAACTATATGGCGGGAATAAAAATTCTAGCCGTATAGTTCTGGTCGTATAGATATCGATTCCTCCGTATAAATTCATTTCTAATATACTGAGAGTTTAACAACCAACTATATAGCGGGAATAAAAATTCCGACGTATAGTTCCAGTCGTATAGATATCGATGCTTTTGTATATTTTCTTTCCCAGGGACAGACAGTCTGACAACCAACTATATGACGGGAACATTTTGTTCCGGCCGTATAGTTGCGCCCGTATAGCTGTGCCGCTAGGAGGAAACCCTAAATTTTTGACAGAAGGCCAACTATACGATGGGAATGCATGTTCCGGCCGTATAGTTGCGTCCGACCACAAAATCGCACGGGAAGGTACCTCCAACTCCAAAACTTCAATTCTTTTTCTCTCTTCTACTTGAAAACTCTCTCAAAACCTCAAGAGATCTTCATCTCTACTCAATTTCATTCGATTTCCTCGCACACGAATGATCTACGTTATGTTTCTCCTCTAATCCTCCAATTACTTTTTGCAAATTCATCTTCAATCTATTGTCATTATCAATCTAGGGTGAGACCTACTATTAACCAATTGCCATGATTTCTTGCCTAGATTATTATTTTTGAGGAGATTCTTTAGTGTGCTATGATGAGGAATATATTTTACTTATTGTTGGATCAAATTTTTTTTGTCTTTCTTCAATATTTAGCTGATGAACACAAGGAGCCAAGCTCGTGCTCGTGCTACCGCTAGCGCTTCTTGGGATGCCTCTCAGGAACGCATGGGGATCAAGTTCAAGGATGAGCCCCGACGTGATTGCTTCAACAGGATCAAGAACCGCGAAGTGAAGACCACCAAGTGGGCTTGCCCCATTATATTGAACCAACTTGGTATTTCTGATGACTTCAATTTACTTTGCAACAGAGCTGGCCTGCAAAACTTTGTGTACAATGATGTACCTACTTATCGCCGCTTAACCATTGAATTTCTAAGTTTTTGCAAAGCACCGTTAAACAATGGCAAGGAGAGGACACTATTTCTTTCCGACTGATGAACAACAACTACACTTTGACATTAGATGAATGGTGTGCATGTTTTAACTTGCCAACAATGATGTTCATGCCTTGCGCGCATCCTTTACTGGCTTAAACCCTTCCCCTGAAAAATATTATAATGGAATGAGTTTCACTAGTAGAGTGAACAAGGGGAAGAATATTCAACATCCTGCAAATTCGCTATTTGTTCTATGTTATTGCTAACACCTTGCAGGCACGTAATGATTTCACAAGAGTCAACAAGGAGGACATCTTAGTCCTCGCAAAGGCTGCTTACATCAACTGCGACTTGTCACTCAACTTGGGCGCCATCCTTGTATGCTACCTGGAGCACCAAGCCTCCCAAAGACAAGGGCCAATCACAGGTCTAGGCATTATCACCGTGCTTGCCACTGCCCTAGGAATCAACCTAGGTGAGTTGCAACCCGTGCTAGGTGAGACACGTGTTGGTTTCTCCACTTTGAGAGACTATGGAATGCTCACTAGTAGAGGTGGTGTTTATTATCTGCATATTGCTAGAGCTGGGCGTCTCTACCCCGCTCCTATGCCTAATGGTTTTTTCTCTATCGAGGAAGGACGTTTGCTATATGACTTGCAGGTTGAGCAACACCAACCCAAGGAGGAGATTCCGAAGGAGGATGAAGACCAAGAGGAGGAGCAAGAAGTTCCTTACCAAGAGGAGCAGCCACAAACCCGGTTCTCTACATACCAAGATTTCCAAGGACTTGGAGGGACTATGGAGAGGATGCATAGCCTCTCTTTGAACCTCCAAGAATCAACTAGTAACCTCTCAACTCAATTTGCGAACTAGAGTAACGACTTTTTCTCGCCACCACAATGATTTGAAGGGCTTCCAAAAGCCTAAGCTTGGGGAAGTTTCCTCATGTATCTTTAGTTGGCATTTATTTTCTTTTATTTATTTCGAGGTTGTGTTTTTATTTGAGTTTATAAGCACTCGTGTTGGTTTCGAAATCTTCTAGTTCTTTCTATTTTCTTTCAAAAATTTCTAGCCGAGCCTTGCTGCCAATTTTCTATTCTTTAAATTCCCTCTCTTAAAAATCACAACAAGATTTCTCCATTTTTCCTTATTTTCCCTCTTTATTTTCTTTCCGCCTCGAGTTCTTCATATGCAGGAGAGTGATCGACTTTGAGTTTCCAAGAAACAAATAAAAAAGGAAGAGAGAAGTGGAATCAAACATGAGAGGTATGCCTTATGACTCGCCACTTTTGAAGTTTGAGAAACCCATGCTAGTTAGTAGTAAATGTTGAGATATTATATTGGTGGAGTAAGTCTTTGTATTATAGTAAGATTTTTCGTTTGCATGGGTATTTAATTGGGTTCGTTTTGTTCCAGATCTTGTAATTAACCAAGTCTTTCCTAAAAATTGCTAAACAATTGTAATAAGAAAAAGTCTCACAATTGAAGGCTTGGGTGTTGCAGTGCTTAGTCTTGAAGGTTTATTTCTAGAGACACTCAACACCAGTGAAAACGTTGATTGACTTGATAGCTCTCTTTGAAAGGATTTGTTTGATTGAATTAATGTTTAGCAATTTTTGTGAGCATGCCAAAGTTTGACTTGTTAATCATAAGTATGATATAGCTTTATGCGTGTCAAACTTCATGGTATGCCAACAACTCCACTGGCCTACAAACGATCTTCATGGAGGAAACTCCTAGATTTCGGCTATGAGTTGATTAAACACTTGTAGCAGCAATGCTATAATGGGTAAGATTCTTGGCACTCCCAGGTAGCTGTAATCATGATCGAATCACTCCTCTGGCTATTATGAGTAATAATTATGCAAAAGGAACAAAAACCTTAGTGATGCCACGAGTGTCCATCACAACTCGATAAACTAATAAAAATCTTCGGCATGCTGTCAATTACTTAAAAACTGAAATTCTTGAAGGACAATGAATAGAAAAGTAGTGCTTGAAAAGTCTTGATTTATTGATGTGGGAGAATTGAGATACTCTAGTGTATATACTTTTCATGACAACTCTCACACTCTTAATTTACATGATTATACTTTATTGTTCAAAGGCAAGCCTATGAGTTGATTACATGACATGGAATAAAGTTTACTCATTTGAATCATCCATGCTAACAATAATTTTTCTGCACTATAAGGATGCATAAAACCCACATGATATGATTGCCATTACTCTATCTATGCTCTGAAGTTTTTTAGATTTATGAAGTGGAGGAAACATGAGTCTACCAATCATGAGTAAGATCACCATCTCGTTATTCCAGTTTAAATGCCGAGTTCCTTTTTGATTTTGGTTTTCTTGCTCGGGGACGATCAAGTTTAAGCTTGGGGAGGTTGATGGCTCTGAAATGTAGCCATCTACGTCCACATTTAAACTGGATATTATTCATAATTTTGATGAAATATCTCTCTAAACCCTGCCACTAATGCCTAATATTCAGAGGGGTATGCAATCCTTTCTTTTATATTTTTCCTGCGCACATAATGTCGTTTGAAGATGGGAATCACTACATTAAAGTCAAAGATACAAGATTTCCAACAACCAGAAGAAACCAGGAGCCATAAAGCGGAGGCAGTCGCTTTAACGACCAATGATGACCCACAAGTATAGGGGGTGTATCGCAGTATTTTTGGTAAGTAAGAGTGTCAAACCCAACGAGGAGCAGAAGGTGTTGACGAGTGTCTTGGATCAGGAACTCTCTGTAAATACTTAACAAACGGATTTTTAGGGGTTTTTGATAATGCAGGTAAATAAAGTGCGAGTAAATAAAAGATAATAATAATGAATGCAGCAAGTGGCCCAATCCTTTCTTTAGCAAAGGACAAGTCGGTTGTATTACTTAAGATGACCAAACGTTCTCGAGGACACACGGGAATATCGTCAAGTGCTTTCGCGTCATATAGTTGATTAATCTTCTTTAGTTTGATAAGTGTTCTGTGGGTGAACCTATGCTAATGTACCGACCTTCCTAGGAGTAATACATACTTGTGATTATACCCCTTGCAAGCATCCACAAGTACAAGAAAGTAATTAAGATAGAAACCGAACCACAGCTTTGAACTCTGAGATCCTGACATCCCTTGTGCAAAGGTTTCCTAACGGGGTTCAGGTTTCAGTCACTCAGGCAACCCCTGCAATTAGTAGCCAAATACACAATGCATTCCCCTAGGCCCATAAAGGTGAAGTGTCATGTAGTCGAAGTTCACATGACATCACTAGAAGAATAACACTACAACTTAACTAACAAACTATTGAATCTTTCTCAACACAATTCCACTACTAACAACATGACTTCTCTCATGTCCTCAAGAACTAAACGAACTACTCACAAGACATCATATGGATCAAGATCAGAGATGAAATAATGATAAGTAAAAATCTAAACATAAACGATAATTCAATGGTTTCACTCAATATCATCAACTACAAGAAGTAATCAACATCGGGAAAGTTTCCCCTAAGAACTATGCAAGATTCAACCCAATTGTTACAGCGGTATGGAGTTGTGATGATGGTGCTGGTGGAGATGATGGTGGTGATGATGATGATGATAGTGATCCCGATAAAGTCCAGCTTGATGGTGGTGTTGATGGCAACGATCTCTCCTCTCCGGGAAGGAATTTCCCTGGCAGATTTCTACCTGCTGGAGAGCTCTTTCTCTCTCTGCAGTTTTCCGCCCTGCAGAGGCGGCGAAATTTTTCTATGGTCACCCCCCGAGGCTTAGGGGTTTGTGGGGATAATATACGCCAAAGGGGAGAGCTGGAGGTGGGCCAGGGTGTCCACACCACCTGGTGGTGCGACCAGGGGTGGCCCACGCCAGGGGGTGGTGTGGCCCCCCTCTGGCCCAACTCCGCTCCCCCTTTTGGCATCCTTCGTCCTCTGGAAAAATAGAATTTTCCATGTATTTTCTGGGATTTTCTGATCTTCGCGAATTTCACCTCCAAACAGTGCCTTTTCCATCAGAAACCTGACTTCAGTGGTCCATCCTCCAAAAGTCATCAACCATGCAAAAACAGATGAAATAACATAAGTATCATCTTTTAATATGAAATATATCAATGAATAAAAGTAAATTGTGATATAGAATAGTGATGCGAAATGGAAGTACCAACTCCCCCCAAGCTTAGACTTCGCTTGTGCCCAAGCGAAAACTAAGCTTAATAAACATGGCCTCAGGTTTATGGAGTGAAGAGTCGATAAAAGAATACGGACAAGAAGCATCACATTCATCAATACACAAATCATAATAGAAGACAACTCACTATTATATAACTTAACTTGCAATAGGTAAAGGAAACACAATAAAGATACACAAAGTAAATCATAATTTGTAATGGCAAACTTTGCTCTTAGTCAAAGGATAGCTAACAATTTGAAGGAGTTGAAACATAATGGGTTTTCAATGATAGCTTTCAAAGTAATATTCACTAAGATAAGAGCAATGTGCAAAACAAGGAACATAAGAAACATGATTGAATAAATCATCATATGAATGAATGAAACACAATAACTCAAAATACTTGCTGAGATAGAAAGGAATAGGTTTACTTACTCAACTACAAAGTAAAAGAAAGGCCCTTCGCAGAGGGAAGCAGGGATTGCAAGTCTCATAAAGAGCTCCCAAAAATTATGATACTTACTAGCTTTCAGCTCTCATTGCCCCTATCATAGGCATATTTTGGTGATTAAGGTTAAAGTGACACAACTAAGAGGATATGCTTGACAAGTTATAAGTTGAAGTCCCATGCCCCTCACTTACGAGTACCGATCCTCGTGCTACTCAACTTCAGTCACGAGTAAGCTCTTGTCATTGTAAATACATATGTATCATTGAGAACCGCCAACGGGGTACCCCTTGCACATGACACAGGAGCTATCCCATAATCAAAATGACAAGGCAAGCAAACAATGAGCATCTCAGCGATCTTTTTATTTGCTATTTGCATAGGTTTTTATTGAGGATGCTTCATAGAATGCTCACTATAGTTATGCTGCAAGTTTCCACTATGATTAGGCATCACTTAGGCTAGCGGCCCAGGCGTTTCTCTAACACACATATAAACTCCATGATCTTACAAGTTCCACTTTTATTTCACACCACCGGGATCCATCAGCAAAAGAACATGGTATCAACTAAATAAGTGCAATGTTGAAAGCGTTCCCCATGGTAACATGGTTCTGCTAACTCACAATTTATAAAGCGAAGCATATACGCAACATAGATGGGCACAATGGTTCAAGTTTATTAAGTGTAATAAAGTAAAATGTGCCATCAAGTTTGTGAGAGCTTTAATCACTAACTTTCACATAACAAGTTTAATTTGGAAGGTAGATAAAACATGAATTTACTTGGAATAGAAAAAATGCTAATAGGTAGGTATGGTGGACTCAAATGGCATAGGTTTTGGTTTAAGTATTGGATGCACGAGAAGCATTCCATCTCAATATAGGTTTTTGGCTAGCAAGGCTGGGTAGCAAGCATAAGAGTTGAAGGAAACAAACAAACATACAAGTGATAAAAACAAACATGGAATCTTCCTTGGAAACATAAACGATCTTAACTAGAGAATACTAAGCTTATGAGCCCATCAAGAAAGAAAGATGATGAAATTATATTTCTTAAGAGTACTTTTATCTTTTTCATTCAATTTTCAAATAGTGTTGTCACTAACCAGAGCCAAGTTTGCCAAAACCAACTAAATTTACTCAATGATCCCAAAGTGATACCAATACTAACAACAAGATCAATCATATAACATAAATTGAAAACTAAAATAAGATGTGCAAGACAGTAAATGAAAGAACTTCTCATTAATATTCCATAACAGCAACTCACACCAAGGGATACATAGATAACTAACGAGAGGGGGGACACTTCCATAATGCAAACCATCCTACATGTAACTTATC
Source organism: Avena eriantha (assembly GCA_910589775.1). Lineage (NCBI taxonomy): Eukaryota > Viridiplantae > Streptophyta > Magnoliopsida > Poales > Poaceae > Avena > Avena eriantha. The sequence goes on along the minus strand of OU342745.1, from coordinate 267,141,217 downwards.
TATTCATGATATGACTCTACTAAAAAGGTAAAAGATATAAGATAGTGATATGATACCGTGGCACTCCCCCAAGCTTGGAACAAACCAAGGGGATGCCAAAACCTGATGACGAATTACTCCTTCGATGGTGGTGGTGTTCTCTCGATGAGCTTTTCAATCAATTTCCTCAAGTCCTCAATCTCGAAGGCTCGTACGAATCAACTCCGAGTTGTGCTCAGTGCGGTTCATGATCATGTTGGGTTGTGAATCCCAGCTCGTACGATTCTTTCCCCACTCTTCCTCCTTGAAGTCTTCTTTTCTTGCATGGTTAGAACGGGGCATATCCCAATTGGAGGGTAGTTTCTCCTTTGGCATATTCTGGAATTGATGCTCATGTATAAGGGTATGGAAAGGATTCTTGGTGCGTGGAGAAGGTGACCGCGAAGCCAAACAGTGACGCGGAGGCTTATGATACATTGCAAATGTATCTATAATTTTTGATGTTCCATGCTTGTTTTTATCTACTTTCTTGTGTTTTGTCCACACTTTGGAGTACTTTTCATATGATTTCTTGGACTAACCTATTAATAAGATGCCACAGTGCCAGTTGCCTGTTTTCTGCTGTTTTTGGTTCCAGAAAGTCAGAAAATGAATATTCTCGGAATTGGACGGGACAAAAGCCAAAGTCAATATTTCACCAAGGGGGACACGGAGCCAGAATACGAGATGGAGGAGGGCCAGGGCCTGGCCACACCATATGGTGGTGCGGGTGACCCCTGGCCACGCCACCAGGTGGTGTGGGCCCCCTGGCTTGCCACCGACCTTGCATCCTTCGCCTATATATTCCTCCCGAGGGAGAAACCCTAAATAGTCAAGCCTCCAGCCACGAAAAGTTCCGCAGCGCCACCGCCACCGAAGGGGAGATTCAGGGGACAGAAAGTCTCTATTCCAGCACCCTGCCAGGACGGGGAAGTGCCCCTGGAGCCATCTCCATCGATATCCACCACCATCTCCATCACCATTGCCGATTCCCATGATGAGGAGGGAGTAGTTCTCTCTCGAGGCTAAGGGTTCTACCGGTAGCTATGTGTTCATCTCTCTCTCTCTATGTGTGATCATATTGTGATCATGAGCTTTGTAATCAAGTAGATCTACCTTGCTACTCAAGTGCTTTATTTTATCTCTGCTCTCCCCATGTGTGTGAAAGTGACAGCGTGCACACCATGGTGGCACTTAGGCTGGAGATTACAAATACTTGTTATGAGTTATATTTGGAGTTGGATGTCTTTATGAAATTGTGGTGTTTGTTGGACTCATCTAGTACTCAAGGTGACAGTGTGGGGTTATCTAGATGGGAAAGATGGACTTTGAGGATTGCTGTTATAGCCCTACCATCGATTGGAGTGTCCAACCGGAGAGTAGTTAAGAGTAGTATCATGAAGATAATATATTTATGAGAGAGTGTTCACTAGTGAAAGTATGATTCCTAGGCCTTGTTTCTAAACATTGAAACACCATTTGCAATTAGATATGTTACATGTTTGCTTTATTCCATCTTTATTTCAGTTTTACTTTAGTCTTTTCCACACCATCAAGTTATTTTCTATCACCGTTACCACTTATAATTATCTATACCACTTGTATTTCACTATCTCTTTGCCGAACTAGTGCACCTATACACCTGACAAGTGTATTGGGTGTGTTGGGGACACAAGAGACTTCTTGTATCTTGATTGCAGGGTTGCTTGAGAGGGAATACCTTTGACCACTTCCTTCCTGAGTTCGATAAACCTTGGGTGATCCACTTAAGGGAAAACTTGCTGCTGTTGTACAAACCTCTGCACTTGGAGGCTCAACAACTGTCTACAAGAATAGAAGTCCGTAGACATCAAGCTATTTTCTAGCGCCGTTGCCGGGGAGGAAAGGTAAAAGGTATTCACACTGGAGGATTAAAGAAGAAGAACCTCCCACGGCAAACGCCTATTTTCTGGCGCCGTTGCCGGGGAGGTAAGGTAAAAGGTACTCACATCCTCCGGTGTGAGTGCTCGAAGTTATTTCCTTTAGATTCTACAATTTTGTCTTTTTGTTTCTTGTTTTCACTAGTTAGGCTTAATGGAAAACAACAAAGAAATTAGGGAGCTTTATAGTATTTATCTTGAGTTAGGACATGAAGTGTTTGAAGAGAAAATTAAAAAACCTATGGAACTTTATTTGCATGCTAATAGCAATGTTGGTAGTATGAATTCTTTTGGCACCATTATTGCTAATGCTATGGAAAAGTCTAAGCTTGGGGAAGCTAGTTTTTATGAAAATGATCTTTTTAGTTCCCCAGCTTTGGAAGATAGCTATTCTATTGCTTATGATTATACAAAACCTCCAATATATGATGATTACAATGATGAATATGATATTTTCAGTCCACCTACTATTGAGGAGGAAATTAATTATGACTACAATATGCCTCCTATATTTGATGATTATGGTGATGAGAATAATAATGATAGCTATTTTGTTGAATTTGCTCCCACCACAATGAATAAGAATGACTATGTTTATGTGGAGAGTATTAATTCTTTTATGCATGTGGCTCATGATAAGAATGTTTTATGTGATAGTTATATTGTGAATTTTATTGATGATGCAACTGAAAGTTATTATGAGAGAGGGAAACATGGTTTTATGTATCTCAATAATATTAAGTTTCCCCTCTTTATGTTGAAAGTCTTGAAGTTGCACTTGTTTTGCTTTCCTATCCTTGTTGCTTTGTGCTTTCATGACTTGTTTATTTACAAGATTCCTATGCATAGGAAGTGGGTGAGACTTAAATGTGTTTTGAATTTGCTTCTTGATGCTCTCTTTTACTTCAATTCATATTTCTTATGTGAGCATCTTCTCACACTATCAAGCCTAACTTAAAGACGTTAAAGAAAAGTACTTATTGAGAGATAACCCAAAAGTTTTAGATGAGTCTTGGAAGTTATTACTTCAGTAATAACCGCTCCTTATCCTTTTTATTTGCTTTTTGTGCCAAGAGTAACCTCTAACGAGAGATAAGTAATGATTGGGAAAGTTGCTGTCCCGAAACAGATTTTTGTTCTTCACCGTAAAAATTCATGTAAAATCTCTGTACGTCCTTTTGAGGCGCGAATTTTTGTGCTTCTGCCCCAGGTTGTTATCTAACTTTCGTTAGTTCAATACTTTCTGATTTGAGCAATAGAAGGTCTTCGAAAAAATTCGTCTTTATCTGCTGGTCTGTTTTGAAAGATTTCTGCCATTTTCTGCATTTGCTTCTTGTTGGTTCCTTTTTTAGTTCTTTTGGGGAATTGAGCTTTTTGAGGGAAGGCTACAGTAGCTAGTGTTTTAATGGAAGTTTATTGGTATTGGAACTGAACCTAAAGACCTATTATCTTAAGTGCACTAATGTTGCTAATAAAGATTGTGTGAAGTTTTGTATGAAGAAAAATTTCAGGTGTATGGAAGGAATGAGTAATGAGATGAAGGATGGACTAAATCTCAAGCTTGGGGATGCCACACATGTCATCCCAAGAAATATCCAAGAAGTACAAGCGTAAAATCTTGGGGATGCCCAAGGCATCCCCTTCTTCATCAATAAAAATCTCAGGTTTCCTCCAAACGCTTCATTTTTATTGTTTCATGCACAGTTGTGTTGTTCTTGGAGCGTCTTCTTTTTCGTTTTAGTTTTGGTTTTTAGTTTGCTTGGTTTTCTTAGTTTTCTGAATAAATTGGTTGGACCCCCTCTTTCATACATTTGTTTTTAAATAGTTTGGTTTGGATTGGAAAAGAGTAGGAAAGTTCATGCTTAAGCGGTAAAAAGAGCTTGTTTTTGACTGTGGCCTATGCTTTTTCATGCCATGCTTGATATTGTTTTGGATTTAAGCTTAGTATTCTTTGCTGTAGCATGACTTGTTATAAACAATTGAGATTGCTTAATATGCCTTGGATGAATCATGCGTTGTTTTAGCATATTAAAGCATAGTATAGTGGTATTCTCCTTTGATGCTTAATTTGGGTTGACTTGGCGCATGCTCACACCATGTTATGACTATCCAAAGTCACCATAGCCTTTATGATCCTTTAGTTTTCAACTTGTAGTATCACTTTATGCTTTGATCAATGATGTTTTGTCGCTCTGCATGATTATGGCCATTATTGCTCTCTTAGTTTGTCGCTCCCAGTCTTTTGCCAGCCTCCACAACCAAGTATGAGTTCCACTCATGCATCCAACTCCCTAAACTAAGTTATTCCAAAGAGTCCACCATACCTACCTACTAGCTTATGCTATTCCAAGTATATTCATGTTTTTATCTACCTTCCAAATTAAACTTGTTATGAGAAAATTAGTGATTAAAGCTCTCACGAACTTGATGGCACACTTTACTTTATTGCATTTAATAAACTTGAACAATCGTGTCCATCTTTGTTGCGTATATGCTTGCGCTCTACAAGTTGAAGTTAGCAGAACCATGTATCATGGGGAACGCTTTCAACATTGCACTTTTACATTGTACCCCGTTGATATCATGTTCTTTTGCTTATGGATCCCAGCGGTGTGAAATAAAAGTGGAACTTGTAAGATCATGGAGTTTGTATGTGTGTTAGAGAAACGCCTGGGCCGCTGGTCTAATCCATGCTGACATGGTGGAAACCTGCAGCGTAACCATAATGAGTTGTCTATGAAGCATTCTTCTTATAAAAAAAGAGTCCTATATTGAGAAAAAGAGGAAAAGAGAAAAACAAAAAAAAGATTATGAAAAGAGGAAAGAGAGAAAAAAGCACCATATTCCCATGGTAAATAAGAAGATTGTTGAGATGCTCATTGTCTGCTTGCCTTGTCATTTTGATATGGGGATTCTTCCGTATCATCGGGCAAGGGGTACCCCATTGGCGGTTCTCTATGATACATATGTACTTACAATGACAAGAGCCTACTTGTGACTAAAGTTGAGTAGCATGAGGTTCAGTCTTCGTAAGTAAGGGGCATGCGATTTTGACTTATAACTTGTCAAGCATATCCTCTTAGTTGTGTCACTTTAACCTTAATCACTTAAAGATTCTTATGATAGGGGCAATGAGAGCTTAAAGCTAACAAGTACCATAATTTTTGGAAGCTCTTTATGAGACTTGAATCCCTACTTCCTTCTATGAAGGCCTTTCTTCCACTATATATTGAGTCTCCACCTTCTATCTTTATGCACCTACTTTGAGAGCATAGTGGCCATTCTTAGTTCTATGTGCATTGTCCCAAGACCTGTTGATTGATGCATACCTTGATATTGCTTGTTTTAAACTATTTGTATCTAGTCACTCTTATGAACTTTGAAGGTGTCCTATGCATTTATGTTTGCTACTCTATGAGGGACAAGCTGAATGTCATTATGATGTGAAACAAACAAACATCTTGCAAAGCATTGTTATTCATGAATCTTTTGTTTGTGCCTTTTCATGTTGCAACATAGTTTCTTTGTCTTATTGCTAGAACTTTGTCCTTCATGTTATGATTGAAGTACTATGATCCCAGGTTTGAATGTTTTACAAATACTTTGATCAAGTTTATGATGGTGCATGTCACCTCAAAAAATTATTGTTTCTTTTTATCACTTACCTACTCGAGGACGAGCAGGAGTTAAGCTTAGGGATGTTGATACATTGCAAATGTATCTATAATTTTTGATGTTCCATGCTTGTTTTTATCTACTTTCTTGTGTTTTGTCCACACTTTGGAGTACTTTTCATAAGATTTCTTGGACTAACCTATTAACAAGATGCCACAGTGCCAGTTGCCTATTTTCTGCTGTTTTTGGTTCCAGAAAGTCAGAAAATGAATATTCTTGGAATTGGACAGGACAAAAGCCAAAGTCAATATTTCGCCGAGAGGGACATGGAGCCAGAATACGAGACGGAGGAGGGCCAGGGCCTGGCCACACCATATGGTAGCGCGGGTGACCCCTGGCTACGCCACCAGGTGGTGTGGGCCCCCTGGCTGGCCACCGACCTTGCCTCCTCCGCCTATATATTCCTCCCGAGGCAGAAACCATAAATAGTCAAGCCTCAAGCCACGAAAAGTTCCGCAGCGTCGCCGCCACCGAAGGGGAGATTCGGGGGACAAAAAGTCTCTGTTCCGGCACCCTGCCGGGATGGGGAAGTGCCCCGGAGCCTTCTCCATCGATCTCCACCACTATCTCCATCACCATTGCTGATTCCCATGATGAGGAGGGAGTAGTTCTCTCTCGAGGCTAAGGGTTCTACCGGTAGCTATGTGTTCATCTCTCTCTCTATGCGTGATCATATTGTGATCATGAGCTTTGTAATCAAGTAGATCTACCTTGCTACTCAAGTGCTTTATTAGATCTCTGCTCTCCCCATGTGTGTGAAAGTGACAGCGTGCACACCATGGTGGCACTTAGGCTAGAGATTACAAATACTTGTTATGAGTTATATTTGGAGTTGGATGTCTTTATGAAATTGTGGTGTTTGTTGGACTCAGCTAGTACTCAAGGTGACAGTGTGGGGTTATCTAGATAGGAAAGATGGACTTTGAGGTGTGCTGTTATAGCCCTACCATCGATTAGAGTGTCCAACCAGAGAGTAGTTAAGAGTAGTATCATGAAGATAATATATTTATGAGAGAGTGTTCACTAGTGAAAGTATGATCCCTAGGCCTTGTTTCTAAACATTGAAACACCATTTGCAATTAGATCTGTTACATGTTTGCTTGCTTCCATCTTTATTTCAGTTTTACTTTAGTCTTTTCCACGCCATCAAGTTATTTTCTATCACCGTTACCACTTATAATTATCTATACCACTTGTATTTCACTATCTCTTTGCCGAACTAGTGCACCTATACACCTGACAAGTGTATTAGGTGTGTTGGGGACACAAGAGACTTCTTGTATCTTTATTGCAAGGTTGCTTGAGAGGGAATATCTTTGACCACTTCCTCCCTGAGTTCGATAAACCTTGGGTGATCCACTTAAGGGAAAACTTGCTGCTGTTCTACAAACCTCTGCACTTGGAGGCCCAACAACTGTTTACAAGAATAGAAGTGCGTAGACATCAGCTTCCCTCCAGTGGACATCCGTGTAGTACTTTTGAACCTGGCAGGGTTTGCCACCACTCCAATGCTTGCAATGGTGCTGTTGGTGTGCGTATGCTGGTTTTTCTTTCCCTCCTCTTCATCTTTACTCTCGATCTCCTTCTCCTTCTCAGGTTCTTGGAGATCCTCCTCCGCAGGCTCCTTTCCCTTATCGTTGGCGGAGACCATTGTACTTCTAAACTTTAAGAATAGTTCCTGGCAGAAATAGATCGAAATGAAAACACAACAAGAACACGATATACGAACCTTGGGGGATCCGGAGGATTATATATTACGAAGTTTAACAACAAAAGGAAGGTATTGGGAAAAAAACGGGGTGGCCACACCCTTGGTGGCGCGTGTAACACCCTCGAATCGGCCCTATGCAAGTTTTAGCGCTTCCCGCCAAACCCGCATAGAAACGATTCAAGGACGCCCACCAGGCACTTTCGCGCGGGTGGAAAACGAAGTAATACCATTACACAATAGTCCTCGATGGGACCCACAGAACAGATATATATATACAACACGACTCCATGAGTCAAGAATACAGATATAAAGTACAAAGATCCAAATCACCTTGAAATCGCTACGGCATCCGAGTACGGACAAGATGCAAATGGGGCTAAGAGCCCTGAAGAATAACCAATGGCGTCCATAACCCTGCCTAGGCCAAGCCGGAAGGGTAACCCTGCTAACGACGTCGATCTCAAACCTGCTAAAACAAAAGGGGTGCCGACAAAGGGCAAAGGAAAAAGAGGAGCGTCAGTACTGAGGCCAGTACACGGCGAGGCTAGAATTCGGCGGCTCTTGCCTACATAGGTTTGGTGGGCTGAAGCGGCAGCGCAGCGGCACTAAACAACCTATAGAGACTCGATACAACTAGCGGTTATCAGAGAGGGATAAGAAAGACCTGTTCGGATCCAACCTGAAGCTGACACCAAACAAACCCATCCTGGTATTTCCCCCTCGAGACCAAACGAGGAAGTCGGACCAAGGAACTCACACAGTTGGCAGTTTTACTCATTCGATTATAGTTGCAGCAATTACTAATCAGATATAGATAGCATGAGTCATCCTGAAGCATAAGTAGTGGGCAGTTTTAGTTAACATTCCATTGTAGTTGGAACATTTACTAGTCAGATATAATTGTCCTGAGGAATCCCAAAACCCAACAGTTGTTGACACTTTTATCACATTCCATTGGAGTTGCAATACTTACCAGGCAGGTATAGTATGACTCAGATCACCACAGATCCACCAGGTGTTGGCATTTTTATTATCCATTCCGTTGTAGTGAAGCTGAATTACTAGTCACATATTAAGTCAAATTTATAGCACTACTTTAGTTATGCTTGTCTATGATCGAGATACTGTGCTCCAAGTCGTCCATAACCATGGACACGGCTTTCAGAAAGTTTTACCCTGCAGGGGTGCACAAATAGCAACACACACTCGATCAACCTCGGAAAAACCAACTCAAAACCCAACGAGGCATTCACGATAAAGCGATCACAGGATTCATAAAATATTTCAGGGGGCCACCCCACTAAGCTACCCGCAATGAAGTTGGCCGGCTCCGGAACGGACCCAGGGTTTGTGTCAATAGCTGTAAACGACTGGGAACCCGAAAGTGTGACTGGGCTTGTCGATACCGCGAAAACATTCCACGATCCAAAACACTACAGGTGCTCCACGCATAATCTTAAATAAAGCAATAAAGCATGGCATAAGTACAGAATAGTAATAAAGCCCCAAACTACTTGTGGCCCCAAGAAATAGAAATGAATCAAGCTCTGGCTCAGCAGGGGTCCATAAGGCGTCCCGGATGTGGATAGTGCGAAAAATCAAGGAACATGTATCAAGTACTCGGGGTCCTACGGGACAAAAGTGAGCGTGGAAGAACCAAATAACATCTATTGCCCACCGATGCTTCTGCATTAGTTATATCTAGCATTTTAATAGTTGTATTTAAAGACATGATCATCTCCACCATTAAGCATCTCCACCGTTAAGCATCTGCCAACCGGAGAACTTGTCGATACTCACATCCACTCATCGGCCTAGTCCACGAAGAAGCAAACACTAGAAGAAACACCGGATGCAATATTTAATACTACGGCAGAAGATCCGGCATGCTTATGATATGATGCATGACATGGCACAGATGCGGTGCAATTAGGCAGTGTTAAGCGGAACCGGGGTCCCGACAATTAGTTTGACGGTACAAGTTATTTAGATACCCCGCAAATTAAATGTTGTATTAGCAGGGTGAAACATGGCATCAGTTCGCTACACCAATTTTAATGGGGCCAATATGAGACTAGAAAAGCCTCCATATAGTCTCCATAATTAATTTAGATGAATCGACTATTTATCCAACCCACCAGATGACATGTATGCAAGCATGATGATTTAATGATGCGACAGATATATGTCATATTATAAAAATAGAGGCTTAGGGTCACACATCTGGGTTCGAGAGATCTTGGGTTCCGGGGGTTCGGGGTTCGACAGGGTTCGACGGGGATCGTTCTCGGACAACAGAAGGAGAGCTTGGCGTTCCGATGGATCGGTCCTCGGGGTCGGAGAACTTGGCGCGCTAGGGTGTAGTCTTCGGATCTTGAAGGTTTCGTCTTCGGATCCAGTTAGGAGATCATGTCGCTCAGGCTCGAAGAACTTGTCGGTAGGGCTTGTACAACTCACTCGTGGTCGATCTTGGGCTCAAACTTGTGGAGATCTTGTTATCGACCTCACATCATCGTGTTGTACCGGGTTCACGCAGTCAAACGGAGCTGAAATGCATCACATCGCCGGAAGACAGATACGTAGCAGGGATGGCACGAGCTTGAGTAGGGTCCTACTTGTCCTGGCGTGTAACTCCAGGAGGCGAACGCGCTGATCTTGGCGAGCCCTGCAGAGCGGGAGTTGGTCGGGAGAGGTGCTCGGACTAGGACAAGCTCATGAGGGGCCCGGATTCCATGGCGGCGGCTTGGCTCGGGGACGCGCGCGCAAACGCAGAGCGGAGGAGCACCGGCGGTGACGGACGACGTGCAAACGTGGTCGGAGGGGCGGCGGCCGGCGTAGAGGAGGTAGACCGGGCGCGGGAGGCGAGCTCGGGGAGGACGCCGAGGACGGCGCTGGCGTGGCCGTGCTCAAGCTAGAGAGGACGCGAGGAGGACAGGGCACGGCGGCCAGCAGCAGAGCTCGGGGAGGCAGGGACTTGCAGGCGGCGAGGTAGGCGACGGATCAGGGGGCCCGAGGCGGAGGGCGAGGCTCGCTGGCGGCGGCCCGTGGAGAAGAGAGCAACATCGTTTGGAGAAGCTTGGGCGGCACGCGGTCAGGGGCGAGGACGGCGCCGGGGAAGGTCGGGGTCGACGACAACCAGGGTGGCGGCTAGACTGGAGCAACGTGGCGAGGAGGTGGGTCCGTCCGCGGCGCGGAGCTCGGTGGCGGAGGCCGGCGCCGGTGAGGGGAGGAAGCGGCGGTGGCCTCGCGGGAGATCGAGGGAGGCGGGGTGGAGCAGGGCAGACGGGGCGGCGGCCGGCGAGGGGAACGGCCGTGCGGCGGCTCGGGAGGCCGAAGAGGGAGATGTTGCGGGGGCTCGAGGAGGGAGCCGAGGTGGGGCGGCGCGTCTGGCGGGTGGGGCCCGCACGCGACCAGGGGAGGTGGGGAACGTGCAGGGAGTGGTCGTGGCGATGTGTTGGTGGGGATGTGCGGGTGGAGGGAGAGAAGGTGGGACCGGGCGGAGTGAGGTGGCGTGCGTGGCTGTTGCGTCGGGGTGTGGGTCGGGGTGGTTGGCGGCTCGATCGAGCAGGGGGCGAGTGGGAGCGTGGCGCGGTCGGTCGCGCTGGGAGTGCAGGAACCACGGGGCGTCCGCGTGGAAGTGGGGCCGGGGGAGGGAATCCCGGGGAGCAGGTGGTGGCTGGTCGGCCCAGGGCGCAGACGTGGTGAGGTGGGGTGAGGAGCTGCACGCGGGGGCTGTGTGTGGCTCGACGCGGTTTGCCGCGGGATGGGGTGGTGGCTGGCGGGATTAGGTGGTGTGGCGGTGGCTGGGAGGTTAGGTGGCATGGGGATGGGTGCAGGTGGCGGCGGCAGGGGTAGGGAGAGAGGTGAGGGGTGTTAGGGTTTGGGGTTGGGTAGGATTAGATAGGGTTTTGGTTAGTTTGGACCAGGTAGTAGGCTGCTTGCTTGCTGGGCTTTTGGCCTGGCAGGCTGGCGGCCTTCCCGGTAAAACATTTTTATTTAACTTTTATTTTAAAAATACTTTTGCAAATAATTTGTAGGCAAATAAAATACCCGGCCGAGAGACAGGGGTTTTGATTTGAAATAAAGACGGGGGAATATGTAGAAATCAAAGTAGGCTTTTAGAAAATAGTTTTAGATAAACAGATGCATAATGACGACGATGCTCAAATGCAATGTGGCATGATGACATGAGCATGTTGTCATGATGATGCAATGCACAAAAACACAACGATTTCCTAGTAGTGATTTTAGGGGGGTGCTACAGCGCAGCCAGGTGGGCCCGCGCCACGGGGTGGTGTGAGCCACCCGGGCTCCGTTTCTGTCCCTCTTTTGACTCATTGCTTTCCTTTTTAGATAAAAACTGCAAAAATATAACTTGAAAAAAATTCCGCGGACCTTTTCTTACCAGAACTGTTAACTATTCGAAAACGGGCTCTACAGGTCTCTAAACTTGGTATTTAATAAATTCTTCTAGAATCACCGCTTGAATAACATCAATATCTTTATCTTCATACACATATTGCTTGAGTCATTTAACCTTTCACTATCTTATTACACCATTTTCTCCTACAACCTGGAAATTTCTTTCACACAAAACTTCACACAATTCTCATTAGCAACATTAGTGCATGCAAGGTAATAAACCTTTTAAGTTCAATTTCAACTGAAATCCATCAAAACATAAGCTACTGAAACAACTCCTTCTGAAAGCCCAAAAGGAATTCAAAAAAGAAATCAATTTAAGAGGCAAATGCAAGAGTGGCAAAAATCTGTCAAAGCAGACCAGCAGGTAAATATCATCTTTTTCGAAAATCTTCTGTTGCTCAAATCAAAAAGTGCAAAACTAACGAAATTTAAATAATAACCTGGGGCAGAAGCACAAAAATTACAACTTAATCCGATGTATAGAGATTTTCACGAATTTTTACAGTGAAGCACAAAAATCTGTTTCGGGTCAGCAACTTTCCCAAATATTACTTCTCTCTCATTAGAGGTTGATCTTGACACAGAAACCAAACAAAAGGATAAGGAGAGGTTATTGCAGAAGCAATAACTTCCAAGACTCAAATAAACAAAAACAAACTGAAAGCAAATATATATTGGGTTGTCTCCCAAAAAGCTCTTCTTTATAGCCATTAAGATAGGCATGATAATTTCAATGATGCTCATATATGAATATGAATTGATGTAAAACAGAGCATCAAGGAGCAAATATACTCATGTTTAAGTCTAACCCACTTCCTATATAAGGGAATTTTGTAAGAAAATAGATCGTTGAGACCAAAGGCTGCTAGCATAGGAAGGCAAAACAAGTGCAACATAAAGACTTTCAGCATAAAGCGAGGAAACTTAATATTATTGAGATGCATAAGAACACTTTTCCCTCTCTCATAGTAACTTTCAGTATCACGCATAAATTTAACGATATAACTATCACAAGGACCATTGTAGCAATGATCACTTATGCTAACAGAAAACACAGGGACACTAGTTCTTATAACACTACTTTGTGAAATAATATTAGAAGTATCCTTATAGAGGATGATGTGTCCATCTTCTACATATTTAGTGACAAAGTCTTTCACATTTGATATCATAGGTTCAACAACTACTTGTTCATCAGGTTCAACAACTTTATTTGTACTTTCATTAACCATACCAGCTATCATAGAATGTTCCTTTATCTTAACTGGGAAAGGCATTTTATCAATGTAAGGTTCGGGTAAAACATGATTAGCAGTATAAACTTCAGTATTTCTTGCAGGAACACAATTAACAATATCTTTATAAGGTGCATGATACTTATTCCACTTCTTTTTAAGAATTTCAATATAAGAAGCAAAAGCTTTAAAATAATTTGCAATACTTTGAGAATCAAGACCATAAGAATTACTAATATTTTGAAAGTCATTAGTTCCCATAAAAGATTTAATGCATTCATAATCATAATTTATACCTGACTTTCTTCCTTTATCATTCTCCCTGTTGGGTTCATAGCATAGAAAATAAAAAATTTCGTACGAAGAGAACTATAGGCCAAGATCTATCTACTAGATACAGAGCAACGGGTGGATATACATCCATGGAGAACTTACCCTCGAAGACAACAGAGTTTTGTTAACAAGTTGGAACTCGTGGATGATGTAGTCGTATGCTTTCCGATCTCAAGATCGTGTGGAAGTCCGAGTGCCGCAAATCAGCAGCGCATCCGTCCTCACACACATGTTCAAGCCACTGGACAACCTCCACCTCCTCGCTCCAGCGAATCAGCGGAAGTAGCAACTCCTTCCAGACACAAGGCCACCAGGAACATGTATCTCGCTAATCCGAGACCATGGGGAATATCTAGAGGGGGAGAGAGATCCTTCATGAGGAGGTGTGATTTGTGAGGGAGGAGAGGGGGGCTCCTCCCCTCCCATGGCCGGCGGCCAAGGGGTGCCCCCACCTCTTCCTCATTCATGTGGTGGAAGCTCCACTCGCATCAATTCAAGCTCCACCCAAAATTCCACTCACATGCATTAAATTTCCACCAAATTGAATGCAACTCTCAATTAATAAAACTCTTTTATTTATTTTATTCAGAATTTTGTTAATTACTTTAATTAAAAAACATTCACATAAAACCCCTTGCAACATTTGAATATCACATGCATAACCACTTTCTGCAATTTCACTCGAAACAATTCCGGTTTCTATTGAAACTTTCCTGTTTCTATCAAAACAATTCCTGCGCTTTGCAATCCTTTTGTCTGTAACATATGTGCTCCAAAATGGTGTCCAGTAACCCTTAAGTGTGTCACCCTATGGTTCGCGAATAATGCAGACATGATTGAGACTCCTCTCAGATCAATAATCAGAAGCGGGACCTAGAGATCCATACTGACTCCTGCACATTCAACGATGACTTCTGTGATCGTGAGAACCTTTAACGCAAGTAACTTAATCCCTTTGTCTCATTGTATAATACATGTCTGAGATTGGATCATCGGTATCCAAATACATAGTTTGATCTCGTTACCGACATGCACTCGTTTCTCGTTCCCGTGATATAACATTCTAGTGATCACATCACTTGCTTGCAAGCTATCTTAATGTGATGTCACCAAGAGGGCCTAGAGTATATCTATCCGTCATCAGGATTGACAAATTACACTCTTGATCCATGAGCCTCAACATAACACCTTCGTAGCACTGAACCCACCTTTATAGTCACCCTGTTACGGTGTGACGTTTGATGTTATCAAGATACTCTTCCAGTGTTAGCAATTAACATGATCTCATGGTCTAAGGACTAAGATTACTTAGTATGATGTTATAGCAATGTAAACATAATGACTTTGATCGTAATGCTATACTTCGGATGAATGTTCATCACATCATTTCACAAATGTTGTGACCTCGTTATTAATAACATCCAATGTCCGTGATCAGGAAACCTTGATCATCTTGTTAATCAATGAGCTAGTCTGGAAGAGAGGCATAACTAGGAACCCTTTATGTTTATTGAACACACATGTATTGACGTTTCCAATCAATACAATTATAGCATGCAAAATAAACATCTATCATATACAAGGAATACATAATAACAACTTTATTATTGCCTCTCAGGGCATATTTCCTTCAGTCTCCCACTTGCACTAGAGAAAATAATCTAGTTTACATAGTGATAAATCTGACACCCATTGAGTTTTGGTGTTGATCATGTTTTGCCCTAGGGAGAACTTTAGTCAACGGATCTGCTACATTTAGGTCCGTGTGTACTTTACAATTCTTTATATCTCCATCCTTGACATGCTCGCGGATGGATTGAAACCAGCGCTTAATATGCTTGGAATTCTTGTGAGACCTTGGTTCCTTGGCGTTGGCTATGGCTCCATTTTTGTCACAATAGATCACCATTGGGTCCAATGCACTAGGAACCACACCTAGTTCCATTATGAACTCCTTCATCCAAACCGCTTCCTACGCCGCTTCTGAAGCAGCAACATATTCTGCCTCCGTCGTTGATCCAGCCACCACAGGTTGTTTGGAACTCCTCCAACTAACTGCTGCTCCGTTCAAGAGAAATACGTATCCGGATTGAGACTTAGAGTCGTCCGGATCGGTGTCAAAGCTAGCATCGACATAACACTTAGCGACTAGCTCTTCTTCTCCTCCGTATACAAGAAACATATCCTTAGTTCTTCTCAGGTACTTAAGGATATTCTTGACCGCTATACAGTGTTCCGAACCTGGATCAGATTGGTACCTACTAGTCAAACTAATAGCATGTGCCACATCCGGTCTTGTACATAGCATGGCGTACATTATAGAGCCTATGGCTGAGGCATAGGGGATCTTATCCATTATCTCTCTTTCTTTTGCCGTAGCCGGACTTTGAGTCTTACTCAATTTCTTGCCTTGCAACATAGGTAAGAACCCCTTCTTACTTCCGTCCATATTAAACTTCTTTAATATCTTATCAAGCTATGTACTCTGCGATAGCCCAATTAGGCGCCTTGATCTATCTCTATAGATTTTAATGCCTAATATATATGAAGCTTCACCAAGGTCTTTCATCGAAAATTTGCTGTTTAGATAACTTTTAACACTATTTAAAAGATCTATATCATTTCCAATCAATAATATGTCATCCACATATAATATTAGAAATGCCACATTGCTCCCACTCACTTTCTTGTAAATACAAGCCTCTCCATAAGTTTGGACAAATCCAAACTATTTGATCACCTCATCAAAGCGGAGATTCCAACTCCGGGATGCTTGCTTCAGTCCATAGATGGATCGCTGAAGTTTGATACCTTATCAGCATCCTTAGGATCGACAAAACCCGTAGGTTGTATCATATACAACTCTTCTTCAATATTACCATTGAGGAACGCAATTTTGATATCCATCTGCCATATTTCATAATCGAAATATGCAGCAATTGCTAACATAATCCTAACCGACTTAAGCATCGCTACGGGAGAGAATGTCTCATCGTAGTCAACTCCTTGAATTTTTCGAAACCCCTTTGCGACAAGTCGAGCTTTATAGATGGTCACATTACCATCAGCATCAGTTTTTCTTTTGAAAATCCATTTATTCTCAACGGCCTTTCGATCGTGAGGTAAGTCCACCAAGGTCCAAACCTGGTTTTCATACATGGATTCCATCTTGGATTTCATGGTTTCTAGCCATTTGTGGGAATCTGGGCTCATCATCGCTTCTTCATACATCACTGGGTCATCTATTTCATCAATCATGGAATTCATAACAGGATTGTCGTACAATTCAGGAGCTGCACGTGTCCTGCTTGACCTGCGAGGTTCGGTAGTGTCCTCTTTCGGAGTTTCATGATCAATATCATTAGCTCTCTCTTCATTAGGTGAAGTCAACTCCGAAACAACTTCCGGTGCTGCACTACTCACCATTTCATGAAGAGAAGGTTCAATAACCTCTTCGAGTTCTACCTTCCGACTACTCACACCTTTCGCGAGAAACTCCTTCTCAAGAAAGGATCCATTCTTGGCAACAAAAACCTTGCCCTCGGATCTGTGATAGAAGGCATACCCAATCGTTTCCTTAGGGTATCCTATGAAGACGCATTTTTCCGCTTTGGGTTCGAGTTTATCTGGCTGAAGTTGCTTCACATAAACATCGCATCCCCAAACTTTAAGAAATGGCAGCTTAGGTTTGTCTCCAAACCATAATTCATACGGTGTCGTTTCAACGGATTTAGATGGTGCCCGATTTAAAGTGAATGCAGCGGTTTCCAGTGCATAACCCCAAAATGACAGTGGCAAGTCAGTCAGAGACATCATAGATCGAACCATATCCAATAAAGTACGATTACGACGTTCCGACACACCATTACGTTGTGGTGTTCTGGCAGGCGTGAGTTGTGAAACTATTCCACAATTTTTCATATGTGTGCTAAACTCGTAACTAAGATACTCTCCTCCATGGTCGGACCGTAGAAATTTGATCTTTCTGTTACGATGATTTTCCACTTCATTCTGAAATTCCTTGAACTTTTCAAAAGTTTCAGACTTATGTTTCATCAAATAGATATACCCGTATCTACTGGAATCATCCGTGAAAGTAACAAAATAACGATATCCACCTCGCGCCGACACACTCATTGGTCCACACACATCAGTATGTATGATTTCCAATAAATCTGTCGCCCGTTCCATTGAACCGGAAAACGGCGTTCTAGTCATCTTGCCCATAAGGCATGGCTCACATGTATCAAATGATTCAAAATCAAGTGATTCCAAAAGTCCATCAGAATGGAGTTTCTTCATGCGTTTAATGCCAATATGACCTAGATGGCAGTGCCACATATATGTAGATATATCATTATCAAGTTTAACCCTTTTAGCATCAACACAATGAATATGCATAATACTACCATCGAGATCCAATAGAAATAAACCATTCAACACAGGTGCATGACCATAAAAGATATTATCCATATAAATCGAACAACCATTGTTTTCAGATTTAAAGGAATAACCACTTCGCATCAAACACGATCCGCATACAATGTTCATGCTCAGTGCAGGCACAAAATAACAATTATTTAGATTTATCACTAATCCCGACGGCATATGGAGAGGCAGTGTTCCGACGGCGATCACATCAACTCTTCATCCATTGTCGACCCGCATCGTGACCTCATCCCTTGCTAGCTGTCGCTTGTTCCATAGCCCCTTTGTTTGCCTGGCTGGCCTTCTTGTCCGCCAAATACTTGGGGCAGTTGCGCTTCCAATGGCCAGTCCCCTTGCAATAGTAGCACTCGGTATCAGACTTAGGGCCAGCTGGAGGTTTCTTTTCAGGTGCGGCAACAGATTTGCCACCCTTCTTTCCCTTCTACTTGCCTTTCTTGTCCTTCTTGAAACCGGTGGTCTTATTGATCATCAACACTTGATGTTCTTTCCTAATCTCCACTTCTGTAGTCTTAAGCATTGGCAGAAGCTCGGGAAGAGATTTCTTCATGCCCTGCATGTTATAGTTCATCACGAAGCTCTTGTAGCTAGGTGGCAGAGATAGGAGAACACGATGTATGCCTAAGTCAATGGGAATCGTTATTCCCAAGGACACAAGCTTATCGGCGTACCCAGACATTTTGAGTACGTGCTCACTAACGGAGCTGTTCTCCTCCATCATGTAGCTAAAGAACTTTTCAGAAGCATTATAACTCTCTACGGTAGCATGGGTATCGAAAATCATTTTCAATTCTCCCATGGTATCAAAGGCATTGCCATTTTCGAAACGCTTTCGAAGTTCTGGCTCTAGCCCATACAGTATGCCGCAATGAACTAAGTTGTGGTCCTCCTAACGAGTTATATAGACATTCTTTTCCTCGTCAGGGGCATCAGGAGCTGGTGGGGGGCCTAGCAGCGCCTCTAGCACATATTGCTTTTGTGCAGCAGTGAGGAGAATCCTCAAATTCATAGCCCAGTTGGTGAAGTTGCTACCATTCGCAGCAAGTTTCTCTTTCTCCATGAACACATTGAAATTAAAAGCAGGTGGTGCCATCCTCAAAGACAACAGAATTTGTAAGGTTTATTTAGACTAAGTTTATGATAGATTGAGTTCAACTAATCCAAATTACTAATGAACTCCCACTCAAAAACTACATACCTCATGTCTTTTTTGGTGATTACATGAACCAAATCCACTACACCAAGTCCGATCATCACGTGAGTCAGTGTAGCTTCAAATGCGAGCATCTATATGGGCATCATATCAACTATATGACTCATGCTTAACCTTTCGGTCCGTGTTCCGAGGCCATGTCTGTACATGCTAGGCTCGTCAAGTAAGAACCTTAGTATTCCACGTGTGTAAAAATATCTTACACCCGTTGTATGAAAGCGCGGAGTCGAGTACACCCGATCATCACATGATGTCTCGAAACACGATCCATAGAACGGTGCATACTGAAGGAAGAACACATTTTATCTTGATATCTAAATGAGGGATCATCTTACAATGCTACCAAAAGCGCCAAACTAGTAGTATAAGATGCAAAACATCTAATGTGTAAAGTGAGATGATATGATGCATGCATTTGATCTCTATCATTTGCATCGTGGTATGATCTCTATCATTACTTTGTGTGTAAGGCCAAGGTCTATGGAACTTACACGTTAAGTGTATTGTAAGAGTATCTATCATACATCTACTTACAACAATACCATATCAAGACACTAGCCCAGCAACAATCTAAACTAGACGCCTCTAATTTATCAATTGCAAGTTTTACGTGGCTTAGGGCTTTCGGAGATAGAACCGGTCTTACCTACGAACATGAACCACAACAAGGATAACCAAGTTATTAGCAATTCGTTGTAAATCATATATTGACTATAGTAGGAGAGACAGACACCCGCTAGCCACTTATGCAAAACTAGTTGCATGTCAGTCGTAGAACCGGTCTCATGTACGATGACATGTAAGGTTGGTCTGGGCCGCTTCATCCCACTATGCCACCAATATCCAAAATACATAGAAGATGCACTAACATGATCATCATCGCCCACATATAAACATATGTGTACTACCCATGCAAAGCACCTACGCATAGATTAGGCTCTGATACCACTGTTGGGTTCGCAGCATAGAAAACAAAAAAATTCCTACGAAGAGAACTATATGCCAAGATCTATCTACTAGATACAGAGCAACGGGTGGATATACATCCATGGAGAACTTACCTCGAAGATAACAGAGTTTTCTTAACGAGTTGGAACTCGTGGATGATGTAGTCGTACGCTTGCCAGTCTCATGATCGTGTGGAAGTCCGAGCGCCGCAAATCAGCACCGCATCCATCCTCGCACACACGTTCAAGCCACCGGACAACCTCCACCTCCTCGCTCCAGCGAATTAGCGGAAGCAGCAACTCCTTCCAGACGCAAGGCCACCGGGAACATGTATCTCGCTAATCTGAGACCATGGGGGAATATCTAGAGGGGGAGAGAGATCCTTCACGAGGAGGTGTGCTTTGTGAGGGAGGAGAGGGGGGGGGATCCCCCCTCCCATGGCCGGCGACCAAGGGGGGGTGCCCCCACCTCTTCCTCATTCATATGGTGGAAGCTCCACTCACATCAATTCAAGCTCCACCCAAAATTGCACTCACATGCATTAAATTTCCACCAAATTTAATGCAAGTCTCAATTAATAAAACTATTTTATTTATTTTATTCAGAATTTTGTTAATTAATTTAATTAACAAACATTCACATAAAACCCTTGAAACATTTCAATATCACATGCAGAACCACTTTCTGCAATTTCACCTGAAACAATTCCGGTTTCTATTGAATCAACCTGTTTCTATCGAAACAATTCCTGCGCTTTGCAATCCTTTTGTCTAAAACATATGTGCTCCAAAATGGTGTCCGGTAACCCTTAAGTGTGTCACCCTACGGTTCGCGAATAATGCAGACATGATTGAGACGCCTCTCAGATCAATAATCAGAAGCGGGACCTGGAGATCCATACTGACTCCTGCACATTCAACGATGACTTCTATGATCATGAGAACCTTTAACGCTAGTAACTTAATCCCTTTGTCTCATGATATAATAGATGTCCAAGATTCGATCATCGGTATCCAAATACCTAGTTTGATCTCGTTACTGACATGCACTCTTTTCTCGTTCCCGTAATATAACATTCTAGTGATCACATCACTTGCTTGCAAGCTATCTTAATGTGATGCCGAGAGGGCCCAGAGTATATCTATCCGTCATCGGGATTGACAAATTCCACTCTTCATCCATGAGCCTCAACATAACACCTTCGTAGCACTAAACCCACCTTTATAGTCACCTTGTTACGGTGTGACGTTTGATGTTATCAAGATACTCTTCCGGTGTTAGCAATTAACATGATCTCATGGTCTAAGGACTAAGATTACTTAGTATGATGTTATAGCAATGTAAACATAATGACTTTGATGTAATGCTATACTTCGGATGAATGTTCATCACATCATTTCACAAATGTTGTGACCTCGTTATTAACAACATCCAATGTCCATTATCAGGAAACCTTGATCATCTTGTTAATCAACGAGCTAGTCTGGAAGAGAGGCATAACTAGGAACCCTTTATGTTTATTAAACACACATGTATTGATGTTTCCTATCAATACAATTATAGCATGCAAAATAAACATCTATCATATACAGGAATACATAATAACAACTTTATTATTGCCTCTCAGGGCATATTTCCTTCACTCCCATGCTTCAGCATTGTCTTGAATATGGTCTAGAAGATCCCATTTAGCTTCTTATTTCATGCGTGTAAACAATCCAGCACAAGAAGCATCCAATAGATGCTTATCATGAAGAGAAAGTCTTGCATAAAAGTTATTGATAATAATATTGTGAGGGAGTTCATGAATAGGACATTTGAGCATTAGTAACTTCAATCTCCCCCAAGCTTGAGATGTACTCTCTCCATCAAGAGGCAAAACGTTGTATATTTGATTCTGATCTTTATGAATCTCACTAGGAGGATAAAATTTAGAATAAAAGAGAGGAATTACTTCCCCCCATTCAAGAGATTGGCCATTCTTCAACAGCTTATACCATTCCTCAGCTCTTCCTTTTAGTGATAATGAGAATAACTTCTTCTTGACTTGATCTGTTGTAATACCTGCACACTTGAACAACCCGCATAATTCGTGTATAAAGAGCAAATGATCACCGGGATGGACAGTTCCATCTCCAAAATAATAGTCACCATAACAAGATCAACAATTCTTGTAGGTATTTTAAAAGTATCATTTTCATCAGGTGGTGGTTCATCTACTACCTTAGCAGTGGTAGTAGCATTACGAAATAAGAAACTAAGTGAATTATCCATATTGAAATAACGTAACTAACAGATAAACAGTACGCACAGTAGAAGCTTCCTTTACCAGTTCCACTCTCCAATAGCGCTTCACTCCCCGACAACAGCGCAGAAAATAGTCTTGATGACCCACAAGTATAGGAGGTGTATCGCAGTATTTTCGATAAGTAAGAGTGTCGAACCCAATGAGGAGCAGAAGGTGTTGACGAGTGTCTTGGATCAGGAACTATGTGTAAATACTTAGCAAACAGATTTATAGGGATATTTGATAATGTAGGTAAATAAAGTGCGAGTAAATAAAAGACAATAATAATGAATGCAACAAGTGGCCCAATCCTTTCTTTGGGAAAGGACAAGCCGGTTGTATTACTTAAGATGACCAAACGTTCTTGAGGACACACGGGAATATCGTCAAGTGCTTTCGCTTCATATAGTTGAATAATCTTCTTTAGTTTGATAAGTGTTGTGTGGGTGAACCTGTGCTAATGTATCGACCTTCCTAGGACTAATACATACTTGTGATTATACCCCTTGCAAGCATCCACAAGTACAAGAAAGTAATTAAGATAGAAACCGAACCACAGCTTTGAACTCTGAGATCCTGACATCCCTTGTGCAAATGTTTTCTAATGGGGGTTCAGGTTTCTGTCACTCCGGCAACCCCTACGATTAGTAGCCAAATACACAATGCATTCCCCTATGCCCATAAATGTGAAGTGTCATGTAGTCGACGTTCACATGACACCACTAGAATAATAACACCACAACTTAAGTAACAAACTATTGAATCTTTCTCAACACAATTCCACTACTAACAACATGACTTCTCCCATGTCCTCAAGAACTAAATGAACTACTCACAAGACATAATATGGATCAAGATCAGAGATGAAATAATGATAAGTTACAATCTGAACATAAACGATAATTCAATGGTTTCACTCAATAGCATCAACTACAAGAAGTAATCAACACCGGGAAAGTTTCCCCTAAGAACTATGCAAGATTCAACCCAATTGTTACATCGGTATGGAGTGGTGATGATGGTGCTGGTGGAGATGATGGTGGTGATGATAATGATAATGATCCCGATGAAGTCTAGCTTGATGGTGGTGTTGATGGCGACGATCTCCCCTTTCCGGGAAGGAATTTCCCTGCCAGATTTCTGCCTGCTGGAGAGCTCTTTCTCTATCTACAGTTTTCCGCCCTGCAGAGGCGGCAGAATCTTTCTGTGGTCGCCCCCCGAGGCTTAGGGTTTTGTCGGAATAATATATGCCAAAGGGGAGAGCTAGAGGTGGGCCAGGGTGGCCACACCACCTGGTGGCGCAACTAGGGGTGGCCCGCGCCAGGGGTGGTGTGGGCCCCTTGTGGCCCAACTCCGCTCCCCCTTCTAGCATCCTTCATCCTCTGGAAAAATAGAATTTTCCATGTATTTTCTGAGATTTTCTGATCTTCGCGAATTTCGCCTCCAAACAGTGCCTTTTCCATCAGAATCCCGACTTCAGCGGTCCATCCTCCAAAAGTCACCAACCATGCAAAAAACAGATGAAATAACATAAGTATCATCTCTTAATATGAAATATATCAATGAATAAAAGTAAATTATGATATAGAATAGTGATGCAAAATGAACGTATCAACCAACTATATGACCGGAGCAAAAATTCCAGCCGTATAGCTTCGGTCGTATAGTTGGCGCCGCCACCGTTAGGTCAAATAGAACAATTTTTGTGAAGGGACCCCTATATAAAGATACCTTGGGCGACAAGAAAACAAGCCAGACCTTGCAAAAAAGTCTCTGCCACAGATCACCAGCCGCCTCCAGATCTCAAAACCCTTCTCCATCCTCATAGCCATATTCCACCACTTGTCATAGTAGATCTCTTCTTCGATTGGTGACATTGTAAGACTATTGCTATCAATCTTATTATTTTCATTACAATGTTTGTGATTGTTGATCTCATCTCTATGTGTGAGTAATTCTCCTTGGGCTAAGGGCTTCGGCCTAGCCATGTAGCGATTGTGCATGTTATTTATCATAGATGGGATCGTGTATTAGTTTGTATGACATGATGATTATTGTATCTTCTCTTGCCTCAATACAAGGACTTGTTAGGTACTCAAGACCCCGAGGGTTGATCCAGGTATATGGAGTATGAGTAATGACTGATCTGCAGGTTGGGAACCCCAGTGATAGAAGGGGTATGATGACCCACAAGTATAGGGGGTGTATCGCAGTATTTTCGAGGGAAGTGAAACCCAATTTATTGATTCGACACAAGGGGAGCCAAAGAATATTTATAAGCCTTAACAGCTGAGTTGTCAATTCAGCTGCACTTGGAAACAATCTTGCTCACACCAGTTTATCAGTAGCAACAGTTTTATGGTAGCAATAATAAAGTAGCAGCAGTAGTAAAAGTAAAGACAGTAGTAACAATAGCAGTAAACAGTAGGATCAAAGCGCGGTAGGAATAGGGATGGATGGACGAGCGTTGCATGGAAAATACAATTCACATGGCAATCAAGACATAGGGCAATCGCAGATAAATAAGATAAATCATCCAAGTACTAAATAATCATAGACATGTGTTCCATATATAGTCATGCGTGCTCGCAATGAGAACTTGCACAACATCTTTTGTCCTGCCAACCCGTTTGCATCGGGGCCGCAAGGTAACTACTAGCAATTAAGGTGCTCCTTTTAATAGAGCACCGGAGTAAAGCATTAACACTCCGTGAACACATGTAATCCTCACATCAAAGCCATTCCCTCCGGTTATCCCAATTGCTCTCACTTCGGGGCCATTGGTTCCGGACAACAACGTGTGTATACAACTTGCATGTAAGACCATAAACAATACTATCATAATGAATCAATAGCATGTTTAGATCTGAAATCATGGCACTCTGGCCCTAGTGACAAGCATTAAGCATAACAAGTTACAACAAAGTCAAAAAGCACTAATAATAGATACTAGGCACCATGCCCTAACAATACGATGCCATTACATGAACGATCTCATCCAATCCCTACCATCCCCATAGCCTACAACGGGGGATTACTCACTCATAGATGGGGGAACCATGGCTGGTAGATGGAGAAGCGATGGTGACGATGATGGCGATGATCTCCTCCAATGCCCCGTCCCGATAGGGTGCCAGAACGGAGTTTCTGGTGCTAATTCACGGAATCTGGTGGTGGTGGTGAAGCAGAACTCTTTCTGGAAAAACGTCGAACCCCCGTTGGTTTTTAGGTCAAGAGGCAACTTATAGGCGAAGAGGGAGGTCGAGGGGGTGACCGAGGCGGCCACACCACCCCAGGCGCAGCCTGGTCTGGCCCACGCGGCCAGGGGGTGTTGGCCCCTCGTGGCCCTACTCCGTCTCGTCTTCTGGCTCCGTCAGTCTTCCGGTGAAATAGGATTTTTGGCATATTTTCTGGGATTTTTCCTGATAGTTGATTTTCTGCACAAAAACTAGACACCAAGGTAATTCTACTGAAAACAGCGTCAGTCTGTGTTAGTTGTATCCAAATCACACAAGTTTAGAGGAGAAACAATAGCAAAAATGTTCGAGAAAGTAGATACGTTTTGTACGTATCAAGTCCCCCCAAACTTAGCTTATTGCTTGTCCTCAAGCAATTCAGTTGAAAACGGAGTGCGATAAAAGAAACATTCACGAACACATTTGCTTCATATGATGTATATATTCTCAGCATATGATCAAGTACTTAGACAATTCATAATAAGGAGTATGCAAATAAGGCTACTCAATAGTCATTGCAAGCTATGAAGAGACTCCAACTCAAAAATAATAAGTAGCATGAAACATAAACACAAGCAACATTGCAATGCTCATAAAAAGGTATGATAGAGTGGTATCTCGCTTGCCTTTGATTGTAGTGCAAATATAAATGCCAAGGCACCTCTGAAGTTCAAGTGAAGACTAGAAGTAAAGATATCAAAGGTACAAGCATCAAAGTTATCACACAATTAATCAAGTTTTGAAACAAGCACATCACACTAAGAATGTCAACCATGCTCTCAAGAAAGTGCTCATAGAATATGTTGAGACTCAACAAGGAAAACGAAAAGGTTTTGAAGAGTTTGAAAGGCTTCCAAATGCTAAAAGTATGGTACTCATTAGCTTGGCGCTCTCATTGCCCCTATCATAAGCATCTTTAAATGGTTAAGGTTAAAGTGACACAACCAAGAGGATATGCTTGACAAGTTATAAGTTGAAATCTTATGCCCCTTACTTACGAGTACCGAACCTCATGCTACTCAACTTCAGTCACAAGTAAGCTCTTGTCATTGTAAGTACATACGTACCATAGAGAAACGCCAACGGGGTACCCCTTGCACATGACACAGGAGCTATCCCATAATCAAAATGACAAGGCAAGTAGACAATGAGCATCTCAGCGATTTTTTATTTGCTATTTGCATATGTTTTTATTGAGGATGCTTCATAGAATACTCATTATGGTTATGCTGCAAGTTTCCACCATGATTAGGCATGGCTTAGGCTAGCGGCCCAGGCGTTTCTCTAACACACATACAAACTCCATGATCTTACAAGTTCCCCTTTTATTTCACACCGCTGAGATCCATAAGCAAAATAATCATGATATCAACGAAGTACAAAGTACCGGTGCAATATTGAAAGTGTTCCCCATGATACATGGTTCTGTTAACATTAACTTATAAAGTGCAAGCATATACGCAACAAAGATGGAGAAAATGGTTCAAGTTTATTAAGTGCAAGAAAATAAAGTGTGCCATCAAGTTCGTGAGAGCTTTACTAACTAACTTTCTCATAACAAGCAAACATTTTATTCGGAAGAAAACAAGACATACTTAATATGCACGGAATAGCAGATGATGCTAATAGGTAGGTATAGTGGACACTTTGGTAATATTGGTTTTGGGGAGTTGGATGCATGAGTAAAGATTATACTCAGCACAAGTGAAGGCTAGCAAAAGTAAGGGAGCGACAAATGAGAGAGCAATAACTGTCATAATCATGCTTGCAACAAAACAGGACTAATCATGGCATGAAAGTGATCCAAGACCCCCGAGGCAAAATAATTCATCGAGGCTTAATTGATTATTTCAGTCATATGCATGCGTGAGCATGTGCCAAGTCAATTCAAGTGAAACTTTCACAGGAGGATACCATAGTGTCATACCAAGTTATGAATAGAGCAATGCAAGCAAACATTCATATGACATGCTACAAACTATTAGCAAGCTGGAGCTAATCATAAGAAAGCAAGAACTACTAAGCATCCATAAATAACATACACCTTACATGAACGGACTAAGCATGCCCACAATGATGAGTATATGTACAAAAATGAAAACAAATAGAGTTTGTTACCAGCCTCTTACCACACCTCAAGTTGTCATTAATCTTCATTATTGCCCTTCACTTATGTGGCTTGAATAATAACATCAAAACCAAACTCCACTGAGGACTACTGAACCCTGCAACGAACTTCACAAAACCAAAGAAGAACAACAAATATTTTTGGGTTTTTGATTAAAGGAAAGAGCAAAAAGGAAGAACAAGCAAAGCAAAATCTTTTTGGGTTTTTTCGAATAATCAAAACAAAACCAAATGGAAGAAGCAACGAAGGCAAAAAGAAAGAGAAGCAAATAAAAGAAAACAATGAAAATATTTTTGGTCTTTTTGTGTTTTAGAAAGCAAAAGAAAGAACGAAACATGGATATACAAAGTACCGACTAAACATGATATGTAGATGAGTGTGATGTTGGTATACCTCCCCCAAGCTTAGGATTTTGGCCTAAGTGGGTATCAATCCAAGCTGGCCAAGATGAAGTGTCTCCGTGGTACGACGAGGAGGTGCCCTCGTCCTGGTACGAGCTCGAGGGTGCCCCACCGTAGTGCGCAGAGTAGTCGTAAGAAGGCACATCCTCCTGGTGATGCATGTGGAAACCAAGCAAGCGGAGCTACTCATCCACCTCCTCCTTAAAACGCGACTATGGCCTCCTGTAAATACTGAACAAAGTGAATTGTGGCAACGGAATTTCCCTCTCGTCTTCGTCAGTAAACAACATCATGTATACTAAACTGTCTAGATCAGAGTCAGCGGTGACAAAGTGATGTGTTTTCATAGCGGCAAGATCAAGTCTTTGTGGTGCCAACACAATGTCATTAGGATCCACAGAAAGTTCTAATGCAACAACCATACATGAGGCAATAATGCCCCCATAAATAGGTCCCCTAGCAGCTAGGCGGCGAGCAATGAGAGAGCCAAGATTGTACTTGGTATCATTATTAAGTGCAGCAGCGAGGAAGGCTAAATGATAATTAGAGATATTACTAGTGTTCTCCCTACCAAGAATGCTAGTGGTAAGATAATAAGGAAAATATCTAAGAGCTAGGAGTTGTATGTTCCTTATCTTCCCGCGCTGAGCTACGTGGTCATCGTCATTTGTCACACTTCGATAGAGCTCTAGCAAGTCAGCGGGTCGACCTTGAATTTTCTTCATTGTCCCTGTCATGCCTATACCTATAATGCTGCAAAATCTTTCCAATGACATGGTAATAGGCTGATTATAAATTCTGAAAGAAACAGTTGACTGATAACGGGTGTTAGTGAAAACGAAACTCTCAACGAAAGTTTTGGTGAGCATGGCATATTGCTCACTCTCATCTTCCATATACGTGGTCAGGCCAACCCTTTGAACCAGTAGTAAGAAATAATTGAGGATCCCTACAGCTTGCAAAAAGGTAAAACAAGGGAAGGTAGATGAGTGAGAATCTCCCTCATCTCCTTCATTGCCAAAGCGTTGTGCAATGAGATCTTCATTGTATGAAGGCCTAAACTGAGAGGCTGATCTTGAAGGCCTTGACCTCCTAGGTGTGTCCCTCTCAAATATTTCCCCAAATGTGTGGTTGTTCATCTTTGATATTCTGAAATTTAAACATCCATTATACAAGTGATTGCAAAATGAATACATAATGAAGGGAACTACTCATAGGGACTTGTAAGAGGCCTAAACATGCATCAAAACAATATCTCTAAGCATTGAACAAGCTTACAAGCTCTCATAACCTGTCACCTACAGCAACAAAGTACTCAAGATATAATACACTAAACACAAATCTACTTGGACAAGCGGAGGAGTCACATACCGAAGAACAATTGCTCCAAATTTCAGCAGCAAAGATGGGCTGAGCAAGGAGATCAAAAAATCATGGACAAGAATAGCAAGAACGCGATTTCGAGCAATGAGCTGGTGTTTTCTCGGGAGAGAGAGGACAGAGGCAAGTGAGAGAGTGAGTGGAGGGCCAGGGGTGGCCCACACCATGGCTAGGCGCGCCCCTGGGCTGGTCACGCCACCAGGTGGTGTGCCTGCCTGGGGGCCCCCTGGTACTCCCCAGGCACTTCTCTGCCCCTTTTTCACGTAAAAAATTAATATGAATTTTCTGGAATTTTTCGAGACACTTTATTTTTTTAGCAATTTTCAGGTATTGATGAATGCTTTTTCTGCAGAAAAGTGATTTTGAAAAGATGCAAAAGCAAAACAAAACTAAAACTTCAGAAGTTCTAAGACACTCTAATATGCAAGCAACTAGCAACAGAAAAGTAAACTAAGCAAAAGAAAAAACTAAAATGGATAGACTGAAATTAAGCAAAGATAATCATGGTGAGAACATTGTTTTGTTCATTAAAATCCCTTTGCTAACAAGGTTTATCAGGTCTTGTTACCAAAACAATTTTATATGAAACAAAACTTTGTATTCCACTAATGATTATGTTACCTCAACCTTTAGAGCAATGGTCCCAATCATAATAATTTCATATTTTTCTCGTAGTATGGGACAATATATTTCTCCAACTTGAATGCCCTCAACATTTTCAATTGAATTTAGACCATAATTCCTATCAATCTTCTTGGGGAAATAGACAGTATGCTCCTTGTCATTAACATTAAAAGTCACCTTTCCTTGATTACAATTAATAACAGCTCCTACAGTATTAAGAAAAGGCTCCGGAGAATAATAGACATATTGTCATCTTCAGGCATTTCAACACAACAAAATCAGTTAATATCAAGAAATTATGAGCCACTTGAACAGGTACATCCTCACATATATCAACAGGAACAGTAGTATATTTATCAGCCATTTGCAAAGATATATCAGTTGGTATTAGTTTTTCCAGTTGAAGTCTCTTATAGAGAGAAAAAGGCATAACACTAACTCCTGCTCCCAAATCACACAAAGAAGTTCTAACATAACTATTTTTAATAGAGCAAGGAATAGTTGGAATCCCTGGGTCTCCAAGTTTCTTTGGAACCTTACCATTAAAGGAATAATTAGCAAGCAAAGTAGAAATTTCTTCATTAGGGATCTTCCTTTTATTAGAGACAATATCCTTCATATACTTTGAATAAGGTGGCAATTTTATAGCATCAGTCAAAGGACTTTGCAAAAATTAAAGGTTTCATCCACTCACAAAACTTATTATAGTGTTCATCTTCCTTTGACTTGTGTTTCTTATCAGGGAAAGGCATAGGTTTTTGGACCCAAGGCTCCCTTTCACTACCATGTTTATTAGCAACAAAATCTTCTTTAGTGTATTTAGTATTCTTAGTGTGCCTTTCAGGTTCTTCTTCAACTTTTTGTTTATCAGAAGCATCATTTTCCTCATTACCACTTTCAGTTTCAGCATCAGAGACATATATGCTATTGGGATACGTTTCTTTTTCCTTTTCTTAGGAGAAGTGCCACTATTTTCAATTTGTTGAGAATCCTGCTCAATTCCTTTAGGATGCCCCTCAGGATATAGAGAATCCTGGGTAGCAGCACCACTTCTAGTTCTAATTTCATAAGCATGTTTTTCTTTAGCAGCATTAACTAGCAAGTCTTTTTGTACTTTAATAAGTTGATCAATTTGAGTTTGAACCATTTGGAAGTGTTTAACAAGCATTTTAACATCATTAGAAGTTCTTTCCACAATATGTTTTAACTCAATAATAGCTCTAGAGTTTTCCATTAAATGATTTTGCACCCTTTTATTAAAATCATCTTGCTTAACAATAAAATATCGAATTCTTTAAGCATTGATCAGGAGGTTTAGACTAAGGAATATCACTTTCATCAAAGTGTTGGAGAGAGTGTACCTCAATAGTGGATGAGTGGGAAATTGGCTTACATAATTCTTCTATAGGAGGTAAATTCTTCACATCTGCAGCTTTAATACCCTTCTCCTTAATACATTTCTTGGCTTCCTTCATCACTTCATCATTTAGTTCAATAACTCCCCTCTTCTTTGATGTTGGTATAGGCATAGGAATAGTTGGTTCAGGTATAGTTGTCTCAGGAATAGCTGGTTCAGGAGGAGTCCAATCTTCATAGTTCTTGCTTATTTTAGCCATGAATTCCTCAGCTTCCTTGGGAGTCCTATTCCTGAAAACACAATCAGCACAACTATCTAAGTATGTCCTAGATTCTTTAGTTAGTCCATTATAAAATATATCAAGAAGCTCATTTTTAGGTAATGGACATCCAGCTTGTGCATGAATCAAAGCACAAAACCTTGCCCATGATTCAGGCAATATCTCTTTCTCTCCCTGTTTAAAATCAAAAAGTTCCTGCAAAATAGCATGTCTAGCACTAGGAGGGAAATATTTCTGAAGGAAGGTACTAATCAAGCAATCAGGGCTATCAATAGATCCAGGAGGTAAATTATTAAACCAAGTTTTAGCTTCTCCTTTCAACAAAAAAGGGAAAATTTTAGCAACAAAGTAGGTGCGCATCTTAATATCATCAGAAAACAGGCCACTCATGGTAGAAAGCTCAGTCATATGTGCTACCACACTTTCATTCTTAGTCCCACAAAAAGGTTCTTTCTCAACAATAGTTAGGTAAGATAAATCAAGAGAGAAATCATAATCTTTATCTTTAATGTTTATGGGAGATGTAGCAAACTTAGCATTAGGAGACAATTTGGGTTTTATAGTACGCCTCTCGAGGAGACTCTTAATAACACTCCTATCATGGGTGTTTTGGCATTCTTTAATAAATTCATCGGTCATCTCTATAAAACCGTCTTCAATATCATAACTCTCTCTAGACTCGGGTGAACTGACAGGTGTAGCAGTATCTTCATTAGGAGTTTCAGTATTTCCAGCTATAGTTCTAGCAATCGTGGCATCTAGGAAAGGACCTAATGAACCACTCTTATCAAGAAGAGTAGAAGAAGCATCATAAGTATCAGAAGTTTCAGATTCAGTAGTAGTAGCAGTGTGTGTAGCATGTGTATGTGGTGGTGTAAGGAGCTTACTCATAACAGATGGTGAATCAAGAGCAACAGAGGTATTCAGAACCATACCTCTTCTTGTAGTGGATGGTAAAATAGGAACCTTGCCATCACGAGACTTACCCATGATGGATGGATAGCAGCGAACAATAGTGATTCCAAGTGAACTTGATAAATAGAGCTATGCTCCGCGGCAACAGCGCCAGAAAATAGTCTTGATGACCCACAAGTATACGGGTGTATCGTAGTATTTTCGAGGGAAGTGAAACCCAATTCATTGATTCGACACAAGGGGAGCCAAAGAATATTTATAAGCCTTAACAACTGAGTTGTCAATTCAGCTGCACCTGGAAACAATCTTGCTCACAACAGTTTATCAGTAGCAATAGTTTTATGGTAGAAATAGTAAAGTAGTAGCAGCAGTAAAAGTAAAGACAGTAGTAACAATAGCAGTAAACAGTAGGATCAAAGCGCAGTAGGCATATGGATGGATGGATGGGCGTTGCATGGACAAGACAATTCACATGGCAATCAAGACATAGGGCAATTGCAGATAAATAAGATAAAGCATCCAAGTACTAAATAATCATAGGCATGTGTTCCATATACAGTCATACGTGCTCGCAATGAGAACTTACACAACATCTTTTGTCCTGCCAGCCAATTTGCAGCGGGGCCTCAAGGGAACTACTGGCAATTAAGGTGCTCCTTTTAATAGAGTACCGGAGCAAAGCATTAACACTCCGTGAACACATGTGATCCTCACATCAAAGCCATTCTCTCCGGTTATCTCGATTGCTCTCACTTCGGAGCCATTGGTTCCGGACAACAACGTGTGTATACAACTTGCATGTAAGACAATAAACAATACTATCATAATGAATCAACAACATGTTCATATCTGAAATCATGGCACTCGGGCCCTAGTGACAAGCATTAAGCATAACAAGTTGCAACAAAGTCAAAAAGCACTAATAATAGATACTAGGCACATGCCCTAACAATATGATGCCATTACATGAACGATCTCATCCAATCCCTACCATCCCCATAGCCTACAGCGGGGGATTACTCACTCATAGATGGGGGAATAATGGATGGTCGATGGAGAAGCGATGGTGACGATGATGGCGATGATCTCCTCCAATTCCCCATCCTGGCAGGGTGCCAGAACGGAGTTTCTGGTGCTAATTCACGGAATCTGGTGGTTGCAGCGAAGCGGAACTCTTTCTAGAAAAACGTCGAACCCCCCTTGGTTTTTAGGTCAAGAGGCAACTTAGAGGAGAAGAGGGAGGCCGAGGGGGTGACCGAGGCGGCCACACCACCCCAGGCGCGGCTTGGTTTGGCCCGCGCGGCCAGGGGGTGTGGGCCCCTTGTGGCCCTACTCCGTCTCGTCTTCTGGCTCCGTGAGTCTTCCGGTGAAATAGGATTTTTGGCATATTTTCTGGGATTTTTCCTGATAGTTGATTCTCTGCACAAAAACTAGACACTGATGGCCCAAAATATATCGAGCTCGTTGGGGAACCCCAAGAGGAAGGTATGATGAGCACATCAGCAAGTTTTCCCTCAGTTATGAAACCAAGGTTATCAATCTAGTAGGAGCAAGGAAATACCCCAAAGGTGTTGCTAGCTAAGCCTTGGTAGGGCGCACTACCAGTGCTAGTAGCAACGTGGAGACCTCCACAACACAACCACAGAACTTTGCCCCCAACTTGCGATGAGGTTGTCAATCGCACCGGTTTTTCTGAAACAAAGGATTAAACATATCGAGTGGAAGAAAGTAATAGTTTGCAGAAAGTGAACACAAAGCAGTAAACAGTTGATTGTAGATTGATTGTAAAAGAAAGGACCAGGGTCCATAATTAACTAGTGGTGGCTCTCCTTAAGATAGATAACATGTTGGGTGAACAAATTACAGCGGGGCAATTGACAAACATCGAGAAAGCAATACATGCATATACTAATCATCTTGACTCCTTTGAGACTTGATTGGGCATTACAACATTATACATAGACCGCCATCCAACTACATCTATGACTAATAATCCACCTTCAGGTTATCATCCGAACCCCCTCCAGTATTGAGTTGCAAGCAACGGATAATTGCATTATGAATTGCATGTAAAGTAAACTGTACGATTATTCTATGAACAAAGGATTGTTATTTTCTCCCTAGTAGCAACAACACATCTAGTACCTTAGAGATTTCTGTCACTTCCCCAGATTATTAGAGGCATGAACCCACTATCGAGCATAAATACTAACTCTTGGAGTTGCTAGAATCTACTTGGCCAAGATAGCTACTAACAACGGAAAGCATGCAAGATCACAAATAACAAAGACACGATAGAATCAATAATCAATCTGAAATAGCATCTCAATATCCATCGGATCCCCGCAAACACAACATGTATGATTACAAATAGATGATCTTGATCATGGATGGAGCTCACAAGATCTAAACATGATAGAACAAAGGAGGAGAACCAGCCATCTAGCTACTACATGGACCTGTAGTCCAGAGATGAACTACTCACGCATCACACCGGAGGCTTGCATGATGAAGAAGAAGTCCTCCAGGGTGAATTCCCCTCTCCGGTATGGTGCCGGGAAGAGCTTCAGATCCATCCCAATCTAGGGATGGAGACGACGGTGGCTACAGACACTTTCGTGGAATTTTGATCGGGTACTTAGGGTTTTTGTATCAGAGGCATCTTATAGTCAGAAGGGGAGGCCGAGGGGATGCCTGGCCTGGCCACACCACCCCCTGGCGCGGGCCAAGCCTGGCCGCGCGGCCAGGTGGTGTGGCCGCCCTCTAGCCCTCTCCGTCTCGTATTCTGGATCCGTGTGTCCCTCGGTGAAAAACTGACTTTGGCTTTTGTCCCATCCAATCCCGGGAATATTCATTTTCTGACTTCCTGGAACCAAAAACAACAGAAAATAGGCAACTGGCACTGTGGCTCTTTGTTAATAGGTTTGTCCAAGAAATCATATGAAAAGTACTCCAAAGCTGGAAAAAAACATAAGAGAGTAGATAAAACCAAGCATGGCACATCAAAAATTATGGATACGTTAGGAACGTATCAACATCCCCAAGCTTAACTCCTGCTCGTCCTCGAGTAGGTAAGTGATAAAAAGAAAGAATAATTTTTGGTGACATGCACCACCAAAAACTTGATCAAAGTATTTGTAAAACATTCAAAGTTGGGATCATAGTACTTCAATCATAACATGAAAGACAAAGTTCTAACAATAAGACAAAGCAACTATGTTGCAACATGAAAAGGCACAAACAAAAGATTCATGAATAACAATACTTTGCAAGACGTTTGTTTGTTTCACATAAAGAAAACATAGCATAGTGGCATTCAGCTTGTCCCTCATAGAGTAGCAAAACATAAATGCATAGAACACCTTCAAATTTCATAAGAGTGACTAGATACAAATAGTTTAAAACAAGCAATATGAAGTTATGCATCAATCAACAAGTCTTGGAACAATGCACATAAAACTAAAAATGACCACTATGCTCTCAAAGTAGGTGCATAAAGATAGAAGGTCGAGACTCAACATAGAAGGAAGTAGGGATTCAAGTCTCATAAAGAGCTTCCAAAAATTATGGTACTTATTAGCTTTCAGCTCTCATTGCCCTTGTCATAAGTATCTTTAAGGTGATTAAGGTTAAAGTGACACAACTAAGAGGATATGCTTGACAAGTTATAAGCCGAAATCTCATGCCCCTTACTTACGAAGACCGAACCTCATGCTACTCAACTTTGTCACGAGTAAGCTCTTGTCATTATAAGTACATATGTATCATAAAGAACCGCCAACGGGGTACCCCTTTCACATGATACAGGAGCTATCCCATAATCAAAATGACAAGGTAAGCAGCCAATGAGCATCTCAGCGATATTTTTATTTTCTATTTGCATAGGTTTTTATTGAGGATGCTTCGTAGAGTGCTCATTATGGTGATGCTGCAAGTTTCCACCATGATTAGGCATGGCTTAGGCTAGCGGCCCAGGCATTTCTCTAACACACATACAAACTTCATGATCTTACAAGTTCCACTTTTATTTCATACCGCCGGGATCCATAAGGAAAAGAACATGATATCAATGGGGTACAAAGTACAAGTGCAATGTTGAAAGCGTTCCCCATGATACATGGTTCTGCTAATTTCAACTTATAAAGCGCAAGCATATATCCAATAGAGAAGGACCCAATGGTTCAAGTTTATTAAATGCAAGAAAAGTAAAGTGTGCCATCAAGTTCGTGAGAGCTTTAATCACTAATTTTCACATAACAAGTTTAATTTGGAAGGTAGATAAAAACATGAATATACTTGGAATAGCAATCGCTAATAGGTAGGTATGGTGGACTCTTTGGAATAACTTGGTTTAAGGAGTTGGATGCATGAGTGGAACTCATACTTGATTACGGAGGCTAGCAAAAGACTCGGAGCGACAAACTAAGAGAGTAATAATGGCCATAATCATGCAGAGCGACAAAACATCATTGATCAAAGCATAAAGTGATATTACAAGTTGAGAACTAAAGGATCATCAAGGCTATGGTGACTTGGGATAGTCATAACATGGTGTGAGCATGTGCCAAGTCAACCGAAATAAAGCATCAAAGGAGAATACCACGATACTATGCTTTAATATGCTAAAACAACTCATGATCCTTCCAAGGCACATTAAGCAATATCAATTGTTTATAACATGTCATGCTACAGCAAAGAATACTAAGCCTAAAGTCAAAACAATATCATGCATGGCATGACAAAGCATAGGCCACAGTCAAAAACAAGCTCTCTTTACCACTTAAGCATGAACTTTCCTACTCTTTTCCAATCCAAACCAAACTATTTGAAAACCAATGCATGAAAGAGGGGGTCCAACCAATTTATTCACCAAACTAAGAAAACAAAAAACCAAAATGAAAACGAAAACGAAGACGCTCCAAGAACAACACAACTATGCATGAAACAACAAAAATGAAGCGTTTGGAAGAAACCTGGGATTTTTATTGATGAAGAAGGGGATGCCTTGGGCATCCCTAAGCTTTGACGCTTGTACTTCCTGGATATTTCTTGGGGTGACACGCGTGGTATCCCCAAGCTTGAGATTTAGTCCATTCTTCATCTCATTACTCATTCCTTCCATACACCTGAAAATTTTCCTTCATACAAAACTTCACACAATCGTTATTAGCAACATTAGCGCACTCAAGATAATAACTCTTTGGGTTCAATTTAAACACCAATAAAACTTCCAATAAAACACAAGCTACTGTAGAACTTCCCTCAAAAATTTCAATTCCCCAAAAGAACTCAAAAAGGAACCAACAAGAAACAAATGCAAATAATGGCAGAAATTTGTCAAAACAGACCAGCAGGTAAAGACGAATTTTTTCGAAGACCTTCTGTTGCTCCAATAAAAAAGTGTTGAACTAACGAAAGTTATATAACAACTTGGGGCAGAATCACAAAAATTCACACTTCAAAAGCACGTACAGAGATTTTACACGAATTTTTACGGTGAAGCACAGAAATCTGTTTCGGGACAACAACTTTCCTAACCATTACTTCTCTCTCATTAGAGGTTTCTCTTGGCACAAAAAGCAAATAAAAAGGATAAAGGAGCGGTTATTACAGAGGTAATAACTTCCAAGACTCATCTAAAACTTTTGGGTTATCTCCCAATTAGTACTTTTCTTTAACGTCTTTAAGTTAGGCATAAGAAGAAAGAAAACAAATCAAATATTCTCCAATGAAGAAGCATTAAAACCAAATTTCTTGCCCTTACCTCTCTTACTTTTATTCTTAACCTTGGGGAACATATGATTATTTGGTGGAGAAGCAAAGTGCATGGTCCACTTTCCCAGAT
The DNA here is from genome assembly GCA_910589775.1 of Avena eriantha. Taxonomy (NCBI): domain Eukaryota; kingdom Viridiplantae; phylum Streptophyta; class Magnoliopsida; order Poales; family Poaceae; genus Avena; species Avena eriantha. The sequence continues at coordinate 267,102,841 of OU342745.1, read as the reverse complement.
CTATTATTGCTCCAAGGAGCTTCAATAGGGATCTTCCAAGTGGAATTTGTCCTTTTCCTGCACATTCAATGACAAGATAATCAGTAGAAACCATCTTCCCTAGGATCTTTGTAAACACTCCTTTAGCTATTCCAATAGGTAATATTGTGGAATTATTAGCAAGAAATATTTCTTTTCCTCCTTTAGAAAGCCCCTAAAGATTCAAAGATTCATAGACATCTTTGAGCATAAGGCAAAATTCAGACATGATATCACAGCGAGCTTGAAAAGTTTCATTATTTATAACAATCTTTACTATGGGGAGCCACTTTGATTGTTCAGAATTTATTGGAACATAATCATGATGCTCTCTAAGCGTGTTATAGCAATCCTTTACACTAGTAGTGCAGGTCTCAAGAGTGTTCAATCTAGCAAATATGTTTATAAAGGAACAATCAGATTTGCTAGGAAAGTTGTAAGTAAAGATCAACTTGTTTATGGCATTCACAGCATCATCCTCATTACATTGGAGGAAATCTCCTCCCACAATAGCATCCAAAGCATATCTATAGCAAAGAGCAATTCCAAGGTAAAAACTGCTAAGGAACAAGCTTTGAGTCATTTTAGGTTCAGTTTTTCCATGTAGATTAGAGATTCTAGACCAAGCTTCTTTGAAACTCTCTTCAATTCCTTGTTTAAAAGTGAAAATCATTTCCTCAGGTGACATAGTGATTGGAGTAAAGCTAGACATAATGGCAACCTAAGAAACGAACTAATTTTTTGTGTGTTTCTAATAAAGAAAGCAAACTTGTAAAACTAATTTTTTGTGTGTTTTTGATAAAGAAACAAGCAAACAAAACAAAAGTAACTAAGCAAAACAAAAACAACAAAGTAAAGAGATTGGTTATGAGGGACTCCCCTTGTGAAGATGTCCTTGACTCCCCGACAACAGCGCCAAAAAGTATGCTTGATGGACCAAAATATATCGAGCTCGTTGGGGAACCCCAAGAGGAAGGTATGATGAGCACATCAGCAAGTTTTCCCTCAGTTATGAAAACAAGGTTATCAATCCAGTAGGAGCAAGGAAATACCCCAAAGGTGTTGCTAGCTGAGCCTTGGCAGGGCGCACTACCGGTTCTAGTAGTAACGTGGAGACCTGCACAACACAACCACATAACTTTGCCCCCAACTTGCGATGAGGTTGTCAATCTCACCGGTTTTGCGGAAAACAAAGAATTAAACTATCGAGTGGAAGAAAGTAATAGTTTGCAGAAAGTAAACACAAAGCAGTAAACAGTTGATTGTAGATTGATTGTAAAAGAAAGGACCGGGGTCCATAATTCACGAGTGGTGGCTCTCCTTAAGATAGATAACATGTTGGGTGAACAAATTACAACGGGGCAATTAACAAACATTGATAAAGCAATACATGCATGTACTAACCATCTTGACTCCTTTGAGACTTAATTGGGCATTACAACATTATACATAGACTGCCATCCTACTGCATCTATGACTAATAATCCACCTTCAGGTTATCATCCAAACCCCCTCCAGTATTAAGTTGCAAGCAACGGATAATTGCATTATGAATTGCGTATAAAGTAAACAATATGATTGTTCTATGAACAAATGATTGTTGTTTTCTCCCTAGTAGCAACAACACATCTAGTACCTTAGAGATTTCTGTCACTTCCCCAGATTACTAGAGGCATGAACCCACTATCGAGCATAAATACTAACTCTTGGAGTTGCTAGCATCTACTTGGCCAAGATATCTACTAACAACGGAAAGCATGCAAGATCACAAATAACAAAGACATGATAGAATCAATAATCAATCTGAAATAGCATCTCAATATCCATCGGATCCCTGAAAACACAACATGTATGATTACAAATAGATGATCTTGATCATGAACGGAGCTCACAAGATCTAAACATGATAGCACAAAGGAGGAGAACCAGCCATCTAGCTACTAAATGGACCCGTAGTCCAAAGTTGAACTACTCACGCATCACACCGGAGGCTTGCATGATGATGAAGAAGGCCTCCAGGGTGAATTCCCCTCTCTAGCAGGGTGCCGGGAAGAGCTTCAGATCCCTCCCAATCTAGGGATGGAGACGACGGAGGCTTCAGACTCTTTCGTGAAATTTTGATCGGGTACTTAGGGTTTTTGTATCGGAGGCATCTTATAGTCGGAAGGGGAGGCCGAGGGGGTGCCTGGGCTGGCCACACCACCCCCTGGCGCGGGCCAGGCCTGGCCGCACGGCCAGGTGGTGTGGCCACCCTCTGGCTCCTCTCTGTCTCATATTCTGGCTCCATGTGTCCCTCGGTGAAAAACTGACTTTGGCTTTTGTCCCGTCCAATTCCGAGAATATTCATTTTCTGACTTCCTGGAACCAGAAACATCAGAAAACAGGCAGCTGGCACTGTGGCTCTTTGTTAATAGGTTAGTCCAAGAAATCATATGAAAAGTACTCCAAAGCTGGAACAAAACATAAGAAACTAGATAAAACCAAGTATGAAACATCAAAAATTATGGATACGTTAGCAACGTATCATACACCAAGGTAATTCTGCTGAAAACAGTGTCAGTCCGTGTTAGTTGTATCCAAATCACACAAGTTTAGAGGAGAAACAATGAAAAAGTGTTCGGGAAAGTAGATACGTGTTGGACGTATCAGGGTAGTACGGCTATATGTGAGGGATTTACTTTGGATTAACAGTGACATCACTATGCATATCATTATTTCTCTTTCTTCTATGGATGAGACTAGTATGTTATTGCTATAAGCGATTGCGGACGCAATAGCAATTATGGATGCACTGCCCACATATAATTTATCTTGCTCTAACAAGTACATGTATACTTTATTTCTATCTTTTATTTCCATCAGATGTTTTGCACAGATATACAGGTAAAACCGAACGCCCTAGGCCCTCTCTCCATCATCGACAACAACGAAAAGACGCAAGCTATTGGTTCGGTAAAAACACAAAAGGAATTCTAAAACTCTCGAAGGTCCGTTAAAGTAACTTCACTACACATTCGCTTCCCGGGAATTCGATAACCTAGTTCTACTAGTGACGAGGGGTAACCTTGGCAATATCCATGGTGAAGGACTTAGGGTTTCACAGAAAAGAGAACACTGGGGATTTTGTTAGATGTCAGGAAAATAGTGGAATCAAAGTGGCATGAATATTGGGAAATCGCACTATTACAAGTTGCCTGGGAGATTTTTGGTACCCTCGCTTGGGCTTCTCCCGTCCTATATATAATAGGCCGGGTCTCAAAGCTATATGCGGATAGGTTTTACATACACGTAATTACAATACCAACACAATGTTGGTTCATGGTCTCTTTCCAAATACAATCAAAGTCTTTGTCGGCTGCTTCCTTGGGCTATCATCTGAAATCTTCATGGGCCATAAGCCTTTTGCCCAATCCAGGGTAACAAATCATAAGTACCCGAGTAATCATACCTATGTCAGTAGCTCCCGAGACTCTACTTGAACTGCAGTTTCAGGTTGAGTCTCAAAGTTTCTTTTTCCTTCTTTTCCTTATTTATTTATATTTCCTTATTAGTTTTCATAGGGATTTGGTACAACGAGTCTGATGCTTCCAACTGATCGAGAATCAGTTAATTGCTCCTGGGAAAAAACAAGGTTGTCCTACATCAAATTCAAGTCCCCAGGCCTGAACTAGGAATTTACTGGCGTAATTCCGTTCGGGCCACTAAGGTCTTATTGAATACTGAATCCCAGTTTTATTTTATTGGGTACCCAACACGTTCGTCGAGATTTTCCATCGTATCATTGATACGGATATTTTACTGGCAGAACACATTCTTGTGTGATTACCAGGCCACACAGGATGAATCCTAGGGGTCTTATCGTCATGTTTCTGAACATGGCATTCGGATTTTTGTCGCGTTTGAGCACGATTCGAGATTTTGAGTTTTGGCGGTTGGCTTGCTGGGCTGCCAATGTTTCTGACTTTTTATCAGATAGTTTTAATGCTTTATGCCGGCTCCCGATGGGAGTATCCTATTTGAGGATACCTTTTTGAGGATCCATCGATGTAAAACTCATAGGTATTTTCAATCATGAATATTTTTGTTTTAATCACACATAATTGGATTTCTCTCGGGTGCGCGCCAGCGCTCCCGATGGATTAGCCCCCGAGGCTATGTTCGGATGCATGTATCTGGACATAGGCTCATAATTATTGTTAGCTTGATGAAAAACATAGATCTTTTGAACAGATAGAAATAATAAAAAACTTTAAGGTATGAAAAACTTATATTTTATACACAGGGCGAAAAACCGATGATACATTCTTTGTTGGCGGATGACGTCTAGCCGTTGGCCTAGATATTCTGGCTTAAGAAGCTGAGCCATAAATCTTATCGTATTGTAAGTAATCTTATGCGTAAAAGCATCATAGCTGCGCTACGCTCCATGGATTGGAGTATTTGACTCCTGTCTTCTTGTCTTGTAATCGATATGCTCCTCCGGGAATAACTTCTGTGACGATGTATGGTCCTTCCCATGGAGATTCTAACTTTCAGTGTCCATCTTGCTTGAGGCAAAGAACTAGGTCCCCTACTATGAAGGACCTAGGCCGCAATCGTCGGCTGTGGTAATTGCGCAAGTTGTGCTGGTACATAGTTGCTCTTTGTAAGGCTTCATCTCGAGCTTCATCAAGTGCATCCACATCATCTTTGAGTGCTTCTCTCGATTCCTCTTCATCGTATGCAGCTACTCTTGGGGATTCATGTGATACTTCGATAGGAAGCATGGCTTCTGCGCCGTGGACCAGAAAGAAAGGTGTCTCTTGTGTTGAATTATTTGGGGTTATACGTGAACTCCATAAGACAGACGATAATTCATCAACCCATGCTCCTTTTGCTCTGTTAAGTGGCGCTTGTAGTCTTTTATTGAGTCCAACAGTAACTAGTACATTAGCTTTTTCTACTTGTCCATTTGTTTGCAGGTGAGCTACCGAGGCGTAGCTTACTTTGATACCCATCTTCTGGCAGTACTCTTTGAACTCATTGGATGTGAAGTTAGTTCAATTGTCTGTAATGATGTTGTTCGGTACACCGAACCGAAATACTATGGATTTAATGAAATTCACAGCCGAAGTTCCGTCTTGGGTGGTGACAGGCATTGCTTCGATCCGTTTAGTAAATTTGTTGACTGCTACTAGCAGAAAGACGTGTCCTCCTGGTGATGATTTGTGAAGTTTCCCCACCATATCGAGTCCCCACTGAGCGAAGGGCCAAGCCAGAAGTATAGGATTTAACTCAGCGGCGGGTGCTCCAGGCTTTGTTGCAAACCTTTGGCATGCTTCACATGTTTTGACAATATCTTTTGCATCTTGAACTGCAATCAGCTAGTAAAATCCTGCCCTAAATGCTTTGGCAGCAATCGCTTGGCTACTAGCATGATGACCACAAACTCCTTAATGTATATCTTTGAGTATGATTTTTCCTTCTTCGGGTGTCACGCAGCACTGCAACACACCCGAAATACTTCTCTTATACATCTCCCCTTTGATTATTCTGAAGGCCTTCGATCTTCGGGTGATTCGTCGGGCTTCTATCACATCTTTGGGTAGCTCGCCCTTAGTCATGTATGCTACATACGACTGCATCCATGTAGGTTCAATTAGCATGACCTCTCCAACTTCCTGTTCTTCTTCTTTGATGGCCTCTTCTATACTCTTGTCACTGATGGAGCCACCGAGGCTTTTCGCGGTTTATTCTTTTTTTCCCATTTTTGGTGATACAACCTCGAAGACTCTTTTTGCTTTGATCGATTGTTCCATTACTTCTTCCCAAAAAACCCTGGGTGGCACTGGTAAGCACAGGGATCCGATGTTTGCTAGATTATCAGCTTGTTAATTGCTTGCTCTTCCTATGTGTGATACTTCGCATCCATCAAATTGAGCTTCCATAATGCCATATAGATCGCGGTAAGCAATCATGTTATCGCTGACGGCGTCACACTTGTTCATTGCTTGCTACGCCACAAGATTGGAATTGCCAAAGATTTTGAGACGAGTTGCACCGTAAGCTTTTACCATTTGCATGCCGTGTAACAAGGCCTCGTATTCAGCTTCATTATTCGATGCGTTTGCAAAGCTCATCCGAAGTATATAGCGCATTTTGTCGCCTTGTGGTGATACTAGTATTACTCATGCTCATGATCCTTCCGTTCTTTTTGATCCATCAAAATACATTGTCCAGGCACTAGAAAGATCAGGTGGACCTGCACATTGCAACTATGTCCATTCTGTGATGAAATCCGGCAAAACTTGTGACTTTATTGCCTTGCGCTTCTCATACGTGATGTCCCGAGGGGATAATTCGATGACCCATAGAGAGACACGCCTAGTTGCTTCTGGATTGTTGAGGATATTTGACAAAGGTGCTTCATTAACCACTATGATCGGATGTTCCAAAAAATAATGGTGTACATGCTGTCATAAATACTCCATACGCTAGTTTTTGGTAATGTGGGTACCTTTGTTTGGATGGCGATAAGACCTCGCTCAGGAAGTAGACTGGCCTCTGTACACCATGGGTTTTTCCTTCTTCTGGTCATTCCACGACCAAGACCGTGCTGACCACCTAATTTGTGGCAGCGATATAAATATGTAAAGGCTCTTTCTCCTTTAGCGGCACGACGACGGGAGATGTCGAAAGTGTCCTTTTAAGATCTTCAAAGGCGCGTTGAGCTTCTTCCGTCCATTTGACTTTCTCTGATTTCCTCATGAGGGCGTAAAATGGCAATGCTTTTTCTCCTAATCTTGCAATGAAACAATTGAGTGCCGCTACTCGCCCCGCCAGCTGATATACGCCACGTAGATTTGTTGGCTTTTTCATTGTTAAAATTGCTTGTATTTTCTCGGGATTAGCCTGGATTCCTCTTGCTGATACCAAATATCCGAGGAGTTGCCCTGCCGAGACTCCAAAGGAACATTTCTTCCGGTTCAATTTGATGCTAAACTTGTCGAGATTTTCAAATGTTTCTTCAAGGTCCTTGATGAGTGCAGATCCTTGTCTTGTTGTAACTATAACGTCATCTATATATACTTGTACATTTGTGCCTATTTAGCTTCCCAAACATTTCTGCATCATCCGATGATATGTTTCTCCGATGTTCCTGAGGCCAAAGGGCATTGTTATGTAGCAGAATACACCATAAGGCGTGATAAACGCCGTTTTCTCCTGATCTTCCTCCTTCATCCTAATCTGGTGGTATCCTGAATAAGCATCCAAGAAAGAAAGACGTTCGCATCCCGTGGTTGCATTGATTATTTGGTCGATTCGCGGCAATGCGAAGTGATCTTTTGGACAATGTTTGTTCAATGCACTAAAGTCGATGCACATCCGAAGTTCTGTAGTATTTTTCTTTGGAACACATACTGGGTTTGCGACCCACTCTGCTTTTGTTAGTTCTTTGATAAAGTTGGCGTCAGTAAGGCGATGGAGCTTCTTTCCAATGGATTTATGCTTTGGTTCTACGAAGCGACGAAGCGGTTGTTTTACTGGCTTCACCTTTGGATACATATTTAATGCGTGCTCAGCGAGTTCCGTGGGAATTCCCGACATGTCAGAATGTAGCCATGCAAAGATGTCCCAGTGCTCACGGGGGAACCCGATGAGCGCGCTTTCCTATGCGGGACCAAGATTGGAAGCCACAAATGTTGTTTTCGTCGGGTCGATGAGGTGGATCTGTACTACTTTGTGTCCTTTGCAGTGTCAACAGCCTGATCGGGATTTACGCGCGCTACTTCCAGTGGTTCTGCGATTGCTAAAGTTTTGAGTTGCTCGAACTCCGTTGCCATCCTGGAAGATTCATAAATTTTGCTGGACTCCCGATCGCAATTGTCGGCACAGGTGAATCTTCCTTTTACCGTGATGATTCCTTTTGGTGCTGGCATTTTCATGACTAGGTACTCATAATGCGGAACTGCCATTAACCGTGCGAAGGATGGTCGTCCCAGGATCGCATGATATTGCGATGGCCAGTCCATGACTTCGAATTTGAGTTTTTCTTGCCTGAATTTACTTTGGATCCAAAAACAACATCAAGAAATACTTTTCCTAAAGGAATTTGGGATTTACCTGGTACTATTCCATGGAAATATGTTTCTGTTGGCGCGAGATTGTCCAGGGGATAGCCCATTTCTCTTAGCGTTTTTGCGTAGATCAGATTTATGTTGCTTCCTACATCCACGAAGACCTTGCTCATACGAACCCTCCAATTTGTGCTTCGACTATCAGGGCTGAGTGACCTGGTCATGGGACCCGAAGCGGGTGATCGGCTCTGCTGAATGTAATTTCTTGCTCTGACCAGTGGAGATATTCAGGTGTGGTTGATGTTGTTGGTTCCGCCATATTGATTTGTCTTGTGATGAGCTTCTGGGTTCTATTAGATGGACGGCCTTTCTGAATCATGGACATTGACCCTTTTGACCTAGGGTATTCACTGTTTTGATCAGTTGTGTTTTGTGGTAGCACTACTGGTGATGGTGGTGGTGGTGCGCCAATGGCTAATGTGCCAGGCGTAGATGTGTATCCTCAGTTTGCCGCTTCAGTTGCTTTTGCATTACATAGCTCCTTCATCTTCAAGAATGTTCGACGGTCTTTCATGAGATGGTTAGATTGTCGTCTGCCTGCTGATTCGACGTAAAAATGCATATTACAGGGTCATTCTAGCATTTGCATTGCGGACATGGGTGGGTCTCGAGCTCTTGGCTAGTACCGCTGTGCTGACTGGCTTCCTCCGACGTCGTCCCTGCTATGGCGGTATCCGCCGTTGTAGTCGTTGCTTATGTTGTTACCTTCACCCAAGAAACTGGCTGCGACGTAACTTGGCCCCGTGTTTCCATCATTGTTCCTTTTTCTTCTATCGTTGCCGCTTTTATCCCTGTCTTCTTCGGGTGACCACGTACGCTTATTATGCAGCGCGTCTTCTTCTATTGTTGCCGCGTTTATTTGCTATTTTCATTAACTGTGAGATTGTTTTGCGTTTAACCCATCCCAGTTCTTCTATGAATTCTCAGCGACGAAGGCCATCGTTGAAGGCATCGATGACCCTTTCGTCGGATATGGACCCAGCTGAGTTTTTTCTGATATTCCATCGTTGGATGAATGCTCTTATTGATTCCCCAGATTTTTGTTTGCATGCCCGAAACTGCTCCAAGGATGCAGGTCATTTAAACGTGGATTGGAAGTGCCGGATGAACTTATCTTCCAGGTCATTCCAACTGCCGATGAAATCTTCGGGTAACTGTCTAAGCCATGATCTTGCGGCACCGGTGAGGTGTAGTTGTAAGCTTTGCATTGCGGTAGCTGTGGAGCCGCCTTGTAACTTGGCAGTGGCCAAATAATCTGCTAACCATGCTTCAGGTTCCTAGAGTCCATCGTACTTTTGGCGGTCATGTGGAAGTTTGAAGTCCTTGGGTACTGAGGTTTTGCGAATCCGCTGAGTGAAATAGCTTGCCCCGCATAGCTTGTAATCGTCTTTGTTGTATCCATCATGGCATCGTCGGCTGCGGTTTTCATCTCTTGATCCATCGTTCTTGTGTTGCGTGTTATCGTTTCTTGTGTTGCTTCATGGCTCGGGTCCTACGAGGTGTGCCTAGTGTGGCAATCGAGATCGTCGGGTGTGTCCCACTTGCCGAGGGCTGCTGCGACGGCGTGGGGATCTATCGAGCTGTCGCATGGTTCCTTGCTCTGCTTCCGCGAGAGAGGCTCCCACCATGCCAAGGTTCATCAGGGCGGAGCGGTGAAAGGCCGCACGGGGATCGTCGGGTGCGGGCTGAGTTGTGATCAGATATGTTTGCGCAGCCACAATGGCTGCCTGGGCCATTTTTGCCTTGATGTTTCCTACTTGGTCAATCGACATGAATGGTAGATCAAGATCTTGGATGAGTCCACTTCTTTCTGCTTCGGGGATATTCTGCAGTCGAGAGGTTCCCCTTCTTGGTGGTGCTCCTCCTGTTATGCTCCCTGATCCTCGGGTAGAGCTTAACTATGCCTGCCATAAGCTGGACTCATCGGATAATCTCTTTCTTTCGTCGAGTTGCCTCTGCATCCTGAGTAGGTCTCTCTTCTTGTGATGAAGCAGCTATTAGTATGCTAATAGATCCTCTGTCATCGGAACTGCTCCAGAAATTGCTTCCCTTGCTTTTTGCCATGCCGTTGCTGGTAGTCGAAGATTTTTCCTCTCCCCTCCATATGGTTCTCTGCCTCTTCCCTGGACTATGCGGTTATCCGCTGTCTCTCCTCTGTTTCCGTGGTCCCCTTCATTGATGTGATGTCCTGCATTGTCATCTGATAAAATATCATTGGGGTGGAGGATAGGATTACCGTTGGAGTCGCGTGGTGTTGAGGTATTCCCGTTAACCATGCACTTGGTGGCGTGTTATGCGTGGGATGATGACGTTACCTTCTGCTTCAAAGGATGTACTGGTAATATTCTGAGATTGTAGCTCTGGGTAGATCTTCGCCATCCTTTTTCCGAAGTCGATGTTTTCACTGCTTTCTTCGGGGTTCTGAATTTGTCGGGGTTGCTTCACGTGGTGGAGTTGGCTGGGGACCTGATCCGAGGGAGATATTGCCATAAAGGCCATCAAGGTCTCCCAGATCCGTCTCGATTAGCTTGCTTTCTTTGCCTGCTTTGATCTATGCGAGACGTCCATGGAGGATCCGGCAGATGATGTTGGTATCACCGTAGGCGTAGGTTTTTCTATTGGAGATATGCCCAAGAGGCAATAATAAAAGTGATTATTATTATATCTTTGTGTTTATGATGAATGTTTACATCCCATGCTATAATTGTATTATTAGGAAACACTAATACATGTGTGTTTTGTAAACATAAGAGAGTCCCTAGTAAGCCTCTTGTTGAAATAGCTTGTTGATTAATTGATGATCATGGTTTCCTGATCATGGACATTAGGATGTGATTAATAACAAGGTTATATCATTAGGAGAATGATGTGATGGACGCACACCCATAGTAAGCGTAGCATAAGATCAAGTCATTAAGTTCGTATTGCTGTAAGCTTTCAAATACATAGTAACCTAATCCTTCGACCATGAGGTTATGTTAATCACCATCACCGGATGGATACTTTGATGACATCAAACGCCGCTTCGTAACTGGGTGGTTATAAAAGTTTCATTGGGTATTCTGAAAGTATGTGTTGAAGCGCATGAACCAAGATTGGGATTTGTCCATCCATATGACGGATAGATATGCTCTGGGCCCTCTCGGTGGAATGTCATCTAGTTAGCTTGCAAGCATGTGACTAGGTCACAAGGGATGACATATCACGGAACGAGTAAAGAGTACTTATCAGTAACGAGGTAGAACTAGGTATGGAGATGCTGACGATCAAACCTCGGATAAGTATAGTATCGTGTGACAAAGGGAATTGGTCTCGTATGTAAATGGTTCAATCGATCGCGAAGTCATCGTTGAGTATGTAGGAGCCATTATGGATCTCTAGGTCCCGCTGATGGTTATTGATAGGAGATGTGTCTCTATCATGTCTACATATTCACGAACCGTAGGGTGACACACTTAAGGTTCGAAGTTGTTTTAAGTAGATATGGAATATGCGTTGGAGACCGAATGTTGTTCGGAGTCTCGGATTGTATTCGGGACATCACGAGGAGATCCGGAATGGTCCGGAGAATAAGATTCATATATAGGAGATCATTTTCTGAGTTAGGAAATGTTCCGGAGTGTTTGTATGAGGATTCTAGAAGGTTTCGGAATGTTCCGGAAGGTTCTAGAAGATATCTTGGAGTTTGCTTGAAAATCAAGATAGGGATCAAGGAGTCCTGGTGGGTCAAGACAAGGAGTCGTGGGGGAGGAGGACTCCTCCCCCCACTCCCCAACCCGCCGGCCCTAGAGGAGGGGAGTCCTACAAGGACTCCCCCTCCCCAAGGCGCCCTCCCCCCCTTAAATAGAAGGGCAGGGGCGCCCCCTCCTCCCTGGCTCTCATAACTCCAATCTCTGCCGCCTCTCTCCTCCACCTTTCTTCTGCACAGGCATAGGCGAAGCCCTGCAGAATTCTCTACTCAACCACCACCACCACGCCATCGTGCTGCTGGGATTCCATGGAGAAGATCTACTACCTCCGCTGCTCGCTGGAACGGGGAGAGGAAGGTCTGCTTTGACTCCGCACGTGTGACCGACTGCGGAAGCGCTGCCGAAACGCGGCGCCAGAAGGATCGTCAACTTGACCGACGACGGAAGCGCTGCGAGAACGCGACGCCGGAAGGATCGTCCACACGATCTTGAGATCGGCAAGTGATCGACTACATCAACCACGAGATCTAATCTCGTTAACGCTTTCGGATCTACGAGGGTTAGTTCCTATCTATCTCATTGCTCATGTCTAATAGATTAGATCTTGGGTTTTATCTAGATTAGATCTGGGTTTTGTTCGTTCTTGCGGTAGAAATTTTTTGTTTTCCATGCTACGAACCCATCAAATGGCGCATATCACAAATAATGCGCCACTGATAATGTAGGCCCGGCACTCTGGAGGCCTGTGGACCAAATATCAATGGCGCATATATCCATATGCGCCATTGATATATTATTATCAGTGGCACATATGCAATATGCGCCATTGATATTATCCTCACCAATGGCGCATATAGTAGTAAATGCGCCACTGGTAACTAAGTGGGCCCCACCTGGACCCCACCACTCTGAAAGGTGGCAGGAATATCAATGGCGCATTTGGTATATGTGCCACTGATACTTGGTCCTCCAATGGCGCATATAGTATTAAATGCACCACTGATAAGTCTTATGCCCACCACCTAAAAAGATGGCAGACTTATCAGTGGAGCATTTATTTTAATATGCGCCACTGATAACTTCGTCCAGATCTACAAGTTGGCATCTACCCCCACCCACCACCACCATTCCATTCTTCTCCACCCACCACCCCAAACTATATCTAGCTCGTCCTCCTCCTCCCCACCACCTCAATTTCTCCATTCTTTTCTCCATTCTTGGTTGTTGAACCTACCTTGCTTCATAGTTTTGTGAGGGGAAGCCTCCTCCACCATCCATCTTGTTCTCCAACAACAACCACACTATCTCATCGCGGACTTGGCTCGGTAACGATTCTACTAGGTGAGTTGTTGGAGGACATGCATGTGGATGTTTTGTGTGGAGTGTGGACGTCGGTGCGGTGTGTATGTGTGTGCATGCTTATGTTTGTGAAGCCCTCTTATTATTTGCGAGAGGGATGGTGTGTTTGCATGGATGTGATGCATAAATGTTTGCAGGTGACGAAGAAGAAAGCATGTTGCTTGCTCTAGTGGTGCATGGATGTTTGCCGAAATGTCGATTAATTTCTGTTTCGGCAAATTTTTGCACTATCCATATGTACCATTTTTAGGAGATGTCATGCCGAATTTTTCCGGCGGCCATGCATGCATGTGTGTGTGTGCATGATGGTGCTGTGGTTCTAAGATACTCTCTCTTTTTGCTCTATACCGCGGAGGAAACCATGGTTAGACACATGAGCGAAGGTCGAGCAGCTAGATACAAGAAACGCGCGGTGGCCGACATGATTCTGAACAAGAGGACCTACATAAGATGTCTGTGTTGAACATGCAATCTCGGGAGCTTGGTTGACTCTGATTCCGAAGACCTGGAGAATCACCTGCTCATGCGTGGTTTCATGCGCGGCTATGATTCGGAAGATGATGAGGACGTCAACGATCCTGAAGACGAGGGCGGGCATGATGATCATCATGAAGGAGATGCCGGCGGCAGACATGATCATGATCATGAAGGAGATGTCGACAGCGGCAGACATGATGATCAACATGAAGGAGATGATGGAAGTGACGGACATGATGATCATCACGAAGGAGGTGCCGGTGGAGAAGACACAGACACACAAACTACGCGGCTAACCTCGGCCTTGCAGGACCCTCATGTTCAAGAACTGCTTCTTAGGGAGACGAGCAACACCAAAGCTGCTGCCAGGGAGAAAGCCAAGCTAGTGCAGATGGAGATAGACGGGAAAACTCCATTTTATCCTAGGTGCCGGCCCGAGAATACCCGCTTGAACGTAACGCTCAAGGCTCTGGAGATGAAGGCAGAAAGCAAATGGACCAACGTAAGCTTCAACAAAAACATGAGATTCTGGCAAGAATGTCTTCCCAAGGGGAACACGTGTCCAACTAGTATCTAGGAGGCCAAGAAAATCGTATGTCCTCTCGACCTACTGTATGTTAAGTACCACACCTGCATTAATGACTGCGCACTTTATCGGTACGAGTACAAGGATAGAACCACATGTCCAGTGTGTGGCCAAGGACGATACAAGAGAGGGAACAAGAAAGTTCCTCAGAAAGTGGTATGGTACTTTCTTATCACTCCCCATCTGCAGCAGTATTTCGTGGACCCTAAGGAAGCAAAGCTCATGCAATGGCACACGGAAAGGAAGAAGCCGGCCGAAGATGATCCACATAAGGGCAAGATCCTCACACACCCTTCGGATGCTAGCCAGTGGAATGCACTAGACATTGACTTTCCAGACTTTGGGGGTGATCCAAGGAACGTCAGGCTTGGTATGAGCACCGATGGACTCAATCCGTTTGGCAACCAGAGTAGCACACATATCACCTGGCCTGTGTTTGTATGGTCGTACAACCGCCCTCCCTGGCTGTGCACCAAGCAGAGATATGTACACATGTGTATTCTGATTTAGGGGCCTAACCAACCAGGTATCGACATGCATCTGTATCTCGGGCTGCTGAAAGAAGAGTTAGCCACGCTGTGGGAGACGCCAGCCCATACGTGGGACGCATACACAGGAGATTATTTCCCTATGAGAGCCACGCTGCTCATGACGGTGCAGGACTATCCAGGTTACGCATACGTGTCTGCCTAGGTGAACCACGAACACAAAGCATGTGTCCAGTGTATGGATAAGACCCCGCATCTCCAGCTACCAAGGGATCCCGGGTCATCGAAGACCGTGTTCCAACGGACTCGAATGTGGCTTCCAAAGGATCACGCGTGGAGAAAGCGTAGAGATATGTTCGACGGAAAAGTAGAGCTCGAAAAATCCCCACGTCCGAGGAGCGGAGAAGTGATCCAAGATATGTTGAACAACTAGGAAGAGTGCCCTTTGCCGGGAAAGAAGCGTCCGAGGAGGAAACTGCTGCATGGTGTGTGGAAAGCTAGGCCTGTTTTCTGGGACCTACCATACTGGAAATACCTCCACACGCCCCATAGCCTTGATGTCATTCACATCACGAAGAACGTGTGCGAGAGTCTGCTTGCCACTATCATCAACATGCCGGATAGGACCAAAGATGGGCCAAAAGTAAGGAACGACCTGATGGAACTTGGCATCAAGGAAGAACTTCATGAGACGCCGCCGCCTGATGATGATGATGATGATGATGATGATGAGACAGAGCCTGAAGATACTCAAGGTCGCCGCAAAAGGGTTAAGAGGGGAATTGCAGTGTTTCCGGCTGCCTGCTTCACTCTAAGTGAGCAGGAGCTTGAGCAGTTTTTCAACTGCCTCCTAGGAGTCAAAGTTTCTTACGGTTACTCGGGGAACATAGGCAGATATCTGGACAAAGCGAAGAATAGGTTCAGCGGGATGAAGTCTCATTACTTTCACGTGCTGATGACGCAGATACTTCCCGTTGCGATCCGAGGGATAATGGACGAGCACATCCGTGAGACGCTGTTTGGCCTCTGCAACTTCTTTGACGTCATCTCGAGGAAGTCGATTGGCTTGAAGCAGCTCGACACACTACAAGATGAGATCGTCATGATACTATGCGAGCTCGAGATTTACTTCCCGCTCGCATTCTTCAACATCATGGTCCATCTACTCGTCCATGTCGTGGATGACATCATTCATCTCGGGTCGACTTTCCTACACAACATGATGCCGTTTGAAAGGCTTAACAGTGTTATCAAAGGATTCATACGCAACAGGTCTCGTCCATATGGAAGCATTGCCAAGGGCTTCCTGACCTATGAGTGCGTCTCTTTCTGCCAGAATTATCTACGCACCGACCGGGACGACGAGGATGACCCTGTTAGTCTGCCCAAAATGACGCACCTCGGCAGGCTCGCTGGATATGGCCACCGCGAGGGCTTTCACACCATGCATGTCGGCGCGAAGGGTCGACGTGATGACTTTGACAGGGCACACTGAGTCGTGCTACAACACATCGAATTGGTCGATCCTTGGGTGGAAGAGCACAAAAGCTTAATCGAGCAGAAGATCATTGACCTTGGTCGACCGAGGAAGAAGGGATACGTAACAAGAGAGCACAACTCTAGCTTCACGGCTTGGTTCAAGAAGAAGCTTCAAGACAATCCCCCCGCAAACCCACAAACGCCTTCTACGGAGGATGAAAAACTAATTTTCGCCTTGTCAAATGGCCCCGGGCACAACGTGAGGACATATCAGGCATACGACATCAACGGGTACAGATTCTATACCGAGAAAAGGGACATGAGTAGCGACTATCCGAACTCAGGAGTAACGATGTTATCCTATGCCGATGACGAAGCCACCGTCAAGGAACGATTTTTTGGAAGGATCGAGGAGATCTGGGAGCTCGACTATGCCGGAGAGAAGGTGTCGATGTTCTGTGTCAGATGCCAAGAGCGTCCAAAAAGAGGGTCGCTATTTCACCACCATGGTTATACCCGATGCCTCCGTGAAGAACGCCTCCGCAAAAAATGAGCCATGGGTACTCGCGAGCCAAGTTGACCAATGTTTCTTCATCACCGACCCGTCAAAGCCAAGCCGTGTTGTCGTGAGGAGGGGCAAGAGGAGCATCATCGGAATGGACGGACCCGCCAACAAGCAAGAATTAGAAAAGAGCGGTGATCCGAAGATCAAAGAGGAATTTGACAAGTACTTCGACAAGCCGTCTGCTGCAGGAAAAAGGAAGACCACCCTACCTACTAAAGGTTGTCCGTTCATAAGAAAAAACCTTAACCTTTTCAGGCTAAAGTATTCAACCGCGAGGAAGAAGGGCAAGAAGATTGCAAAGAGATGCTAGCTCTAGCTAGCTCGGAATCGAGATCATGCACACATGACATGACATTTTTAAGGAGAATATTGGTGTGTATGGATATTGAATAAGATGTCCTTGTTTTAAATATATTTGTGAATGTTAAACTTAATTACTATTTGTTACAAAATATTAAAATATACTAGATATGCGCCATTGGTATTTTGTAAAATATGAAAAAATTAAAAAAACAATTGTGAGAGAGCCCAAGAATCGAACCTGAGAGCTCCCAGCAACAGCAGATGCACACAACGATGACCACTGCGATAGGCGTGTGTAGGTGACACAAACCAGGGCGTCGTGGTTTTAGGCTAAGTGCAAAATACCAATGGCTCATATCAGGAAATATGCGCCACGGATCTTTTACACTTAGCCAAAAACCGGTTGGCCTCTCTCCCTGCTCATGAACCCTAGCGCATTATTCCCCTTTCAGTTCTCATGCCGCGCCACCGACGAGGAGGGAGAAGGGCAGCGCCGCGCCACCGTCGAGGAAGGAGAAGGCGCGCCACCGACGAGGAGGAGAAGGGCAGCGTTGCACGCGCCACCGACGAGGAGGAGAAGGCAGCGCCGCGCGCGCCACCGACGAGTAGGAGAAGGGCAGCGCTGCGTACGCCACCGACGCCAAGATCGAGCCTCCTCTCGCGATCGAGCCCTCTGCCGCCGCCCGCCACCGGAGGAGTCGCCCTGCCGCCCCCGTCGCTGGTGAGCCTCCCCAACCTCAGGTTGAGCTCTCCCTCCCCTTTCCCCTTCCCCTCTCAAATACAGGTGGCCATGCCGATCAACATCTTTGGAGATCTTGTCATGCACGACCTCCATGATGCGTTGCTTGAGGTGGCTGTTCTTCAGTCAGCATACATGCTCTTCTCATATCTGATTACACATGCATCCCAGCTAGGAGTAGCTTAACTAATTATATGTCTTTATTTAACGGTTCATATGCAAGCCCTCTCACTTCCGGTTCGATCTAGAATAAATTTTCTCAACCGTGGGCCGGCCAATGTGTCCAGTGCAGTGCAAATGCAAATATCTCAGCTTGTCCTGAACAGTAGCACCACTTGTGCTTGAATCTGATTCTTCAGTTCCGTTGAGCAACAATGGTTGATAGAATCATACTAGTTTTTCTTCAAGGAATTTAATAATAGCTAATTAAATAGTAGCGTTAATGATTAACAATGTTCACCTTTTTGTGTACTGTCGGCTATATGAAATTATCTCTATATGAAAATTAGCTAGATTAGTGCAAATTGTTGGAATGAGAACCTAGGGGAGACTTCTCTGTAATTGCTGATGCATGTTCTTATGTGCATTGGCTTTGCTCAACCAGCAAGTGCTTGCTGTTAGCCACATTTTACTGGTTATAAAGGTATAACCATATTTCAGCAGTATGTATATAATGCTCTATTTTGAAATTGAATAATTTTGTGTACATTGTACCCTTGATTCCATGGTTTATATGCTTCATAGTCCATGTGCTTCACAGAATTTTCTTATGCTATTTAGTAGCTTATGAGATGACAATATAATCCATTCTTTACCATGTCGTGCACCACCATACCTCGAAGAAGAAAATATGCAGCCCATCACAAGTTTGTACTGTCTAGTCTTTTCTATATATATTTCGTTAGTTTCCTATAGGACCATGAGGGATGCCTCTGTTTTCTCTCTTGGGATAGATTTTTGAGATAGTGTCCTGATTTGAAAGAAATGATCCAAGCTTTTTGTTCCATCCAAGGGTGGGGACCTCTTCGTTTATCCACTAATATCATCAGTGGGTAGGAAGGATGCACTGATGCATTATGGGTTTGTAAAGATGGTCTGGTAATAATGCTACGCGCATATCTAGTTACTGGCAGGCTGATATTTAAATCTTGTTTCACCATGTAGCCCATCACAAGCTTGTACTGTTTAGTCTTGTCTCCATATATATTCTGGTTGTTTACTATAGGATCTTGTTTGATGTCTCTCTTTTTCTCTGGGGAAGTATAGGTTTCTCTTTTCCATCTTTTCGTGGATTGTGCATTTTCCTTAGTGTGGTGGTATCAATAGTGGGGGGCTTGATTTTCCTGGTCCATTATAGTGTCAGTCAAGTTTGTTTGGTGGTAAGCATCTGTCTAATTACAGTCAGACTGATATGCAGGTCCATTCTTACCATGCCGCGTGGCACAGTACCTCAAACTTATGCAGTACATCTTAATACATCAGAATGAAAGTATGCAGCCCATATCAATCCCCCAAAAATATGCATCCCATAACAATCCCCCAAAAATAATATCTGCAGCCATCACACCACCTCAAAAAGAAAATATCCGACCCATCTGAAATTTGTAGTGTTCAATTTCTCTCGACATATATGTTGTTAATTTCTGTCCGTATCATGATGGATGTCTCTGTCCATGGATACCTTCTGAAATCCCAATCACTTTGTCCAGAATGAGATAAACTCGTAATAATATGGGCTTCCCTTGTTTCCAATAAATAGTAATAATCAGGAGGAGTGTATTTTGTTAATATCTATGACGATTGTATTATCGCGGAATACTTAGTATCTGAATAAATTCACTACTCGAATATTTAGTGTGATGGCTGTTGTCACTATGGTGAATCTGTTGGTGTTGATTTTCCTGAGTCTTTTGGAATTTCAAATGAATCAGTTAACCATCTATTGAATTTCAAATGCTTGTGTTGTGTTAACCATGTATTGAATTTCAAATGCTTGTGTTGTGCTAGCTTCTGTTCTTGCTATACTGTTCTTGTTGTGCTAGCTTCTGTTCTAATTAAGGCTGTGCTAGCTTCTATTCTAAGGCTGCTGCTACTGTTCTTGCTATGTTCTAAGCTACATCTGGAGCGATGCAAGGCATAATGTGTTATTTTTTGCTGCACATGGAGCTATTTTTTGCTCTTTGTATATGTGTGATTGGATGGCTGTCATCAATTTGAAAACTAGAGCATATTATTTTCTATGAAAACTGTTGCAGGGAATTCATTTGAGTTGCCCGTTTCTCCCGAAGTGTTGATTCACTTCTGTTTCGGTTAAGAAATGGGCACTCCTAGGTCAAAAAAACAGCAAAGGTCATGCCGAATTTTTCGGTCGACTCTCGCTTGTACTAATTACATTGTTGCATTTTTTCTATGAAGAGCAAACATGTTGAGCGGAGACAAAGACGTCGGGGCTGGCCCTTCTCAGCCCATGAGCATCGAAGAACGAGCAAGAAGAGGCAACCTCAAGTTTTGGCAGTTTGGCGATGACTTAAGCGGGTCCGACGAGGAAGCCGAAGCTACGGATCACGATGAAGTAGACGAGGAGGCCCAAGCTGCAGACCAAGAAGATGACAAGGAGTCTGAATATGAGGAGGAGGCTGAAGATGGCGATAACGACGGAAGCAGTAATGGTGACGAGGAGGCCGAAGCAAGTCATGGCGGTGAACGCGTGGACGGCGATGGCGCCTCCCCGCCTGCTAGGAAGAAGAAGAATAAGGCGGAAAGGCAGGAGCGGACGCTGCCGAAACTCGGCACCAACCGCGAAGAGTTCACCCTTGTGAAACCAGGTGGCCAACCCTTGGAGCCTGCGAAGCTTGCCGCTGGGTACGGCCTACAACTCAGGTGCATCGTGTGGGAGAGCATGAGCATCAACCACAAGGACATAAGAAAGAACAAACGGTTGCGAGAACTTTTCATTGGGAAGCTTCACAAACGGTACAAGTTCCCAGATGAGTACGATAACCAAACTCTCATAGGGAACAAGGTAAACAAGTTAGCCCTCATGAGGATGAGCACCGCCTTGAGCAGCTGGAAAAGCCGAGTGAAGAGGAGGATTAACAAGGGTAAAAGTTGAGAGGAGATAAAGAAGGCTAAGCCGATGCTCGACGAAGATGAATTCATCAAGTTCAAGGCGAACTGCACTTCACCGGAAGGTCAGGAATGGACCGAGTGGGGGAGGCGTATGCGGGAGCTGAACATAGGTAACCAACGTTGCGGAAGCGGCGGTTACCGAGGAAAAAAGGCCATTTGGGCAAAGGAGGACGCCGAGTATGCCCGTCTAGGGAAAGATAACCCGTGGCACAAATTCACGGACGAGCAGGTGATGCAGTTTGTCCGCGCCTGCTACTATCTCCACTCCGAACTCAAGGAATTCGTTACTGACGACGACGATGTGAGGAAGTTCCAGAAAAGGCTGGTAAGGAATTTATCTTGGAGTACATCTGTGTTTCTAATTAAGTAATGAAGCCAAATTTCTAAATGGGATCACTTTCCTCTCTCTTCAGAGATCCGAAGGAAAGTCTTGTGTGTCAAGTGCGAGCTCGTCCCAGGGGTCGGCGGCGGACCCGCGTTGGGATAAGCCCTTCAACTGGGCGACAAACGTGTTCAAGGGGAGGGCCAAGTCCGTGCCGCCGACTTCATTTGGCCGCGTGTCCGGCTATGGTACGTACGAAAAGGTTGGCAACTTTAGGAAAGAGGACCCAAAGGCGAAGAAAGAGAGGAAGGCCGCGGCAGCGGCGGCAAGTGAAAAACGCGAGGTTGAAGTCCTCCGGGAGCAGATGCAACAGATGCTGAGGCTGATCGACGATAAAGTGCAAGAGAAGATCCGCGAGATGTTTCCCAATGAGCTATGGGAGCGGATCGCTGCTTGGAATGTGGCAGGTCGACGAGGGCCGCTCGTGGTGCCCAGCCTCTCCGGTAGCAACTTGATCCAGCACGTGTCGCCGAACATGGTGACGCCCGAGTCCGCCAACATCGAGATGCACCCGGTCGCTCCGATGCCCCCTCCCGTCGGCGCCAACACAGAGCCGCAGGTCACACCGATGACCCTCCCGCCAAAACTAAAGTGCAACCGACGGTGCTTCGTAAGGCATCTCAGCGGGAGGATGATACCGGTGTCTCGACATTAGCCGAGCTCAACGCCATCTCCAAGGTAATGACGTCGGCCAACACATGCATGTTGATAACATTTCATCTCCTTTGCCTTTGATGACTAGCTAGCGCCATCTCACGATGCTTGTTCTTCCGCAGGACACTCCTTGCACGCTCTTGCATTACATGGACGGCGATCTAAAGGATGTTGGCAAGGGCTCAATTATTCAACCAAATAGCCACACAATGCACCACAAGTTGATGGAGGATGACGTGTTCAAGGTCCGGCTGGCTCGAGTGTTGCCAGGGTGCGAAGACATGGACCCCCCAGCCAACCTCGAGGCGCTGATGATCATAAGAACCTTCAAGATTGCTGTGGCTAGGTCTTGACATGGCAAAGACCCAGATTCGACTTGTGAAGGAACAACAAGTAACTCAGCGGCCAAATGTGCCCTTGCCGCGCTGGCCACAACAACCAGTCACCGCCACCACCTCTCGTCACCAGCAATTGTTGGCCGCCGCTGCACTGTTGCCTCCACATGGCAAGGCCGCCGCTGCGCTGCCGCCTCCACATGGCAAGGCTGCCGCCGCACTGCCTCCTCCACATGGCAAGGCCGCCGTTGCGCCGCCACCGCCCAAAGATGCACCTGGGGACAACATTAACGATGATGATGATGACAACCCAGATAACTGGATCAACACTGGTGTCACGGACTCTTTGTTCATGCCAAACATGGACAAGCCCTACCACGTTGCCGATGACCCAAATGCTCGTACCAGAACATGCACGCGTCTAGACTTCCATGGTACCCTAGAGGAGATGCCTCCGGATGCTGGTGCTGTTGGTCCTTATAAAGGCACCTAGGGAATCATTTTCAGCCCCACCACACTCCATAAGGCGGCGGATGAGCAGATGGCTGCTAATGTCGAGACGAAGAAGCATCGCAAGAGAACCAAGAAGAATAATAAGCAGTCTTTGAGCCAGCCGGGTCCGAAGAGGCCCCGGGCTCAAGACGACCCGTTAACACAGCCCCCTGAGGGCACCTTGACCAGGGTTCACATAGCTGGTCAACCGATTCTGAGTGAGGAGCTGATCAAAAATGCAAGTGGAGCGATGGCTAACCTACAGCATGGTATTCTATATCTAGAGGAGTGCCTTCTTAAAGAAGCAAATCCATCGTACCATGTTTTCACGGTCAATGTTCCAACGGGCGCGGGCTTCGTCGATAATGCCCCTGCGGATATCTTCTTCATATCGTACGAGGACATCTTCAAGCTTTTCCATGGCAAGCGGATGAACTATAACTTGGTCCGCCTATACGCGCTCCATCGGGCGATGAAGGTCAATAGAGAGAAGACCCCTGGCATCGCGATAGTGGACCCCTACTTCATGCCTGATAGCCAGTTGGTGAATCCAGTGACCCGGGCCAGCGCAAGGAACTACCTCCAAACTTTCATGGTGGACAACAAGAGTGGAAAAGAGCTTATTTTGCCTTTCTTTCCCGAGTAAGTGCACACACTTGCTCGTCGCCGTAACTTGTCCTTTCTTAGTTTTCGGTTGCTCTTTTTCTAACATTGTTTCGTTTCAATTGTTTTGCGCAGAGACAAATACTGCACACTGATCCTCATTCACCCGAGTTATTCGCTAGCCACGTACTTGGACTCGGGGAGCGAGCAAAAGAAGAAATACTACACCAACATAAGGAGTCTTCTAGATGATACTCTCGAGGTATACGCCGAAAATGGAGGCGAATTGAAGAAGGGGGAAATTTCAGGGATGGCAAACACGTGTTCAAACACGTAATGAAGTTCGCCTGCGTCAAGCAGCCGGATAACAGTGTCAAGGAGGCCTACTATGCCCTCCATCACCTGCGGGCGATCGTCCGGGATGCACACATCATTACGTTGCCATCTAGTCTCCGAGCATGGGCCAAAGCTGAGGTAAGAATGGACGATGATTAACTTAAGGACGACTTCTTACGCATCCAGACTCAGATTGCGGCCATCGTGCAAGAAGATGTCATCACAAGGGGGGCCTTATCCTGCAAAAGAGCGTTCAGTAAGCGCGAGATCGAAACACGGCTCGAGGGCAGGGTGACCGTAGGACATGGACAACGAAAGACGGCTACAAACCGTTCCCGGCGCTGTGTAAAACAAAGTCTTCGTGATGTAGTGTTTCTAGCTAGCTAGCGCTCAGCCGGTTTGTGTATCTCGTGTGTATGTGTATGTGTCATAAACTTTAACTTGCCTTAGCTCGAAACGGTCGTTGTTAGACTTCGTTTACTTATTACCATATGTATGAAACTTTTGCCTTAGATCGAAACCTTTTTTTTGTGGAGATGCATGTGATGAACCTTTTAATTCTTTCTGTTGCATGATATAGTACTTATATGCCTTGTGTATAGATATACCGTGCTACGTGTTCAGAGGGAGGGTCCCAGGAGTCTATGAAGAGTGGGAGGATTGTCATAAGCAAGTGAACAAGTTCAGTGACAACAGATACAAAGGGTACCCGACGAGAGAGCAGGCCGAAGCTAGGTGGAGGAACCACCTCCTTGGAGAGCAGAGAGACAGGAACCAGATGAAGACCTTGATGATCGTGCTCCCCATCTTGCTCATCACCGCCATTGTGGTTGTACTCTACTCGGTCCTTTAGTAGTTTAGGACTTGGCTAATGATCATGATGATCAACTTGTTGTAATGTGTAATGTATGAGAAGATGAGATCAATTTGTTCTAGACTTGTATAATATTCGGGCACTTGTCACTATGTCGGGTTCTAATTGATGTGATGATGTATAATTCTAGTGGTATTATTATCTCTGTTTTTACACTGTTGTGTATCTGCATAAATACATGTATATGTACCTGTATAAATACCTAAGAGCCCTGTATTGTGTATACCTGTACGAAACATCAGTGGCGCATATTTTATTCGTCCAGTGGCGCATCTAGTATCAGTGGCGCATTTGGCTATATGCGCCACTGGTAAAATATCAATGGCGCATATCTAAGGTGCGCCACTGGTGGGCCTATTATCAATGGCGCATATTGTATATGCGCCACTGATATCTAATTATCAGTGGGGCAACACTAGTGGCGCATTCCATATGCGCCATTGATAGGAAAACATATGCTCCACTGATAAGCAATTTTCTACTAGTGCAGGCAGGATGTAAAACCAATTAGAATGATAAATGGGAATTAGGTCCATATCAAACACATGTGCATGCGCCATATGGGTGCAGTATGGCAGGTCAGATTTAAATGTCCAATCTTTGAGCCCCTCTTATTGCCTAATAAGTAATTTCGTTATGTAATATGTAAGATTATTGGCGTACTAAATAGTTTATTTTTTTTTTCAAAATTTAGCTGCATTTTGATATTACTTGCCTGTAAAAATATACTACTCCATTAAATCATGTGACTTAAATGTATAATATATTACCTCTCCTGGTTATTGTACTTTGCCCGTGCAAGCTATCTTGATAAGTTATATGATTATATGAATAATTAGAGGGCAACCATTTCTGTGGGATCGGAGACATACATCAAAAAATGTCTCTCAAATTTAAAGCTCATTTTCATATGAATTCTGTGCAGATTCTGAATTTTGTCTTAGGATCATTTCTAAAATATAGTTGCAGCACTCATGTACCGTTCTATGTTTCTAAAACCACATCTGAAATTTAAAGTCCTTGCGGATTTTTCACATATCTAGATGTGGTTATGCTATTTTGTTAGCAGACAAAAATATTATTTAGATGTTGATTCAGGGGATGATTTAGCTCTGTCGTGCCACAAGATGTGGTTATGCCATTGTTCGTGTAGTTTGTTGGGAACAACTTGCTGGATTTTTCTATAGTGTTGTGGGTTAATTTAGCTCTGTGGTGCCACAAGAACAACTTGGATCCTACCTCTCTCATGAGCCCACTGTTCCGTGGCTGGACCTCAACTCTTCGACATGAAGTTAAGTAACACTAGCCGCATTCAATTCTTGAGATTTCTTTTGTAAGATTTTCGGTTAGTGCTCTGCAACAATACTAACGGTCTTAGGTGTTAGAGTATATTTGTGTATCTAGTTTCCCCATATGTTAGGGAGCTTCCTGTATATTTGCACATGTACATGTACTATATATTCTGGCCTTTGGCCCTCTGGTAATACAAGAGATTATTACCCTAACATGGTACCAGAGCCGTAAGGTCTTTTTTTCGTCGCCGCCGCCGCCTCCGCCGCCCCGGCCGTCGTCGCCCCGGCCCGACCCCGCCGCCGCCTCCCCGGCCGCCGCACGCCGCCCCGGCCCGACCTCGCCGCCTCCCCGGCCGCCGCCGCCTCGGCCGCCGCCGCCGCCCCGGCCCCCGTCGCCGCCGGCCCGACCCCGCCGCCGCCGCCCCGGCCCGACCCCGCCGCCGCATCCCCGGCCGTCCCCCGCCGCCCTCCGCCGGCTGCCGCCCCGCCTCCCGTCACCTCAGTCGGCCCGCTGCCCCGCAGCCTCACCAGATTCGATTCGATCCGGTTTGAGAAAAAAAATTATGTCTTCCTCCTCGGGCTATGTTGCGATTCCTCGCTGCCCGGTGATTTTGGATGGCGCGAATTATCCTTATTTCGTCGCCTTTATGCGCGTTCATATGCGCGGTCTTCGCCTTTGGGGTGTGCTTTCCGGTGAGGTCTCCTGTCCACCGCGCCCCGTTGTGCCTCCAGTGCCTCGTGCACCGACGCCCGTTGTCCTTGCCCCCGATGCTACTCAGGCGGTCAAGGATGCAGCCTAGAGTGCTGATGATTCTGCTCGGGCTGATTATGAGCGCTAGGTCCAAGAGCATTCTACTGCTACTACTACCTACCGGCTGGATCTGGTTGACTACACTCAGTGGATAGATGAGGATGCTCGTGCTGCTGCTATTCTCACTTCCAGTGTTCTACCTCAGTATGCTGCTGAGTTCATGGGTCTTCTCACTGTTGCTGCTCAGTGGGCTTTTCTTCGTCGGCGCTATCAGCCGTCTGGAGATGCTTTTTATCTGTCTGTGGTTCGTCAGGAGCATGATCTTAAGCAGGGTGATTCTACTATTGATGATTTCTACACTCAGAGTGCTGCTATTTGGCGTCAGCTTGACTCTCTTCGTACAGTGGTGTGTAACACCTGTCCCTGCTGTCTGATTGTGCGCGCGGATCTGGAGTTTCAGCGCGTCTTTGAGTTCTTGTCACGGCTCCGCGAGGAGTTTGAGCCGCGTCGTGCCCAGCTGCTTGCCCGTGGTCGTGTTCCGCTCTCTGAGGTACTGGCTGAGCTTCGTGCTGAGGAGACTCGTCTTCGTGGTGCTGGTCTTCTTGAGGTTCCGTCTGTTCTTGCTGCTCATGGTCCCCCTGTGCCGCCGGCTTCTTCACGGTCTCTCGCGCCGCCACTACTCTCTGCTCCACCGGCCCAGGGTCAGCGTCAGTCTCAGCAGCCTCGTGGTTCTCGTCCTCCCTATGCCCACTGTGGCAAGCCTGGTCACGATATCTCTGGTTGCTGGACGAGGGATCCACGCTTACGTCAGCAGTATCTTGCTCGTCGCCAGTTTGGTTCTTCAGGATCTTCTGTTGTTGCCTCTGGACCTCCTACTGGTGCTTCCGGACCTCCTACTGGTGCTCTGTCTGATCAGGACATTATTCGTGGTCTTCGTAGTCTGCTTGCTGCTACAGGCTCCTCCTCGTCGGGTACTGCTAGTTCTGTGACTAGTTCTCCTGGCACTGCACGACCATCATCTTCTACACAGTCAGGTACGTCATCCCCGTGGTATCTGGATTCTGGAGCTTCTTTTCATATGACTTCTACATCTTCTATTTTTTCTGCTCTTCGCTCTCTTATTTCTCCTGTCCGTGTTATTACGGCTGATGGTACCTCTCTTCCTGTTTCCAGTCGAGGCACCCTCTCTACTTCTTCCTTCTCTGTTCCTGATGTTTCTCATGTTCCCAGCCTTAAGATGAACCTCTTTTCTACTAGTTAGCTTACTGATTCTGGTTGTCGTGTCATTCTTGATGCTGATTCTTGTGCTGTTCAGGACCGTCGTACACAGGCTCTGGTTGGAGCTGGCCCTCGCTGATGGGTTCGTAGCATGGAAAACAAAAAAATTCTACCGCAAGAACGAACAAAACCCAGGTCTAATCTAGATAAAAGCCAAGATCTAATCTATTAGACATGTGCAACGAGATAGAAAGGAACTAACCCTTGTAGATCCAAAAGGGTTAACGAGATTAGATCTTGTGGTTGATGTAGTCGATCACTTGCCGATCTCAAGATCGTGTGGACGATCCTTCTGGCGTCGTGTTCCGGCAGCGCTTCTGCAGTCGGTTAAGTGGACGATCCTTCCGGCGCCGCGATTCGGCAGCACTTGCGCAGTCGGTTAAGTGGACGATCCTTCCGGCGCCGCGATTCGGCAGCGCTTCCGCAGTCGGTCACACGTGCGGAGTCGAAGCAGACCTTCCTCTCCCCGTTCCAGCGAGCAGCGGAGGTAGTAGATCTTCTCCACGGAATCCCAGCAGCACGACGGCGTGGTGGTGGTGGTGGAGTAGAGAATTCTGCAGGGCTTCGCCTATGCCTATGCAGAAGAAAGGTGGAGGAGAGAGGCGGCAGAGATTGGGAGTTATGAGAGCAGCACAAGAGGGGGCGCCCCTGCCCTTCTATTTAAGGGGGGGAAGGCGCCTTGGGGAGGGGGAGTCCTTGTAGGACTCCCCTTCCTCTATGGCCGGCGGGTTGGGGAGTGGGGGGAGGAGTCCTCCTCCCCCACGACTCCTAGTCTTGACCCACCAGGACTCCTTGATCCCTTCCTTGGTTTTCAAGCAAACTCCAAGAAATCTTCTAGAACCTTCCGGAACATTCCTAAACCTTCTAGAATCCTCATACAAACACTCCGGAACATTTCCTAACTCAGAAAATGATCCCCTATATATGAATCTTATTCTCCGGACCATTCCGGATCTCCTCATGATGTCCCGAATCCAATCCGAGACTCTGAACAACATTCGGTCTCCAACGCACATTCCATATCTACTTAAAACAACTTCGAACCTTAAGTGTGTCACCCTACGGTTCGTGAATATGTAGACATGATAGAGACACATCTCCTATCAATAACCATCAGTGGGACCTGGAGATCCATAATGGCTCCCACATACTCAACGATGACTTCGCGATCGATTGAACCACTTACATACGAAACCAATTCCCTTTGTCTCGCGATACTATACTTATCCGAGGTTTGATCGTCGGTATCTCCATACCTAGTTCTACCTCGTTACTGATAAGTACTCTTTATTCGTTCCGTGATATGTCATCCCTTGTGACCTAGTCACACGCTTGCAAGCTAACTAGATGACATTCCACCGAGAGGGACCAGAGCATATCTATCCGTCATATGGATGGACAAATCCCAATCTTGGTTCATGTGCTTCAACACATACTTTCAGAATACCCAATGACACCTTTATGACCACCCAGTTACGAAGCGGTGTTTGATGTCATCAAAGTATCCATCCGGTGATGGTGATTAACATAACCTCATGGTTGAAGGATTAGGTTACTATGCATTTGAAAGCTTATAGCAATACGAACTAAAATGACTTGATCTTATGCTACGCTTACTATGGGTGTGTGTCCATCACATCATTCTCCTAATGATATAACCTTGTTATTAATCACATCCTAATGTCCATGATCGGGAAACCATGATCATCAATTAATCAACAAGCTAGTTCAACAAGAGGCTTACTAGGGACTCTTTTATGTTTACAAAACACACAAGTATTAATGTTTCCGGCTAATACAATTATAGCATGGGATGTAAACATTTATCATAAACATAAAGATATAATAATAACCACTTCTATTATTGCCTCTTGGGCATATCTCCAACACTCGCAGCATTGAGTCTCCGGGGCTATGGGAGTTAGACTGGCTTCGCGTTCCTTCAGCTGACCCTTCTTCTGCCACTTCTCTTGCGGTTGCTGCTTCTGTCACTGGCTCGTTCCAGCAGTGGCATCATCGGCTGGGTCATCTTTGTGGCTCCCGTTTATCATCCTTAGTTCGCCGTGATCTTCTGGGGCTTGTCTCAGGAGATGTGTCGTCGCTACATTCGTGTCAGGGTTGTAGGTTAGGTAAACAGATTCAGCTTCCCTATCCTACTAGTGTGTCTGTATCTCAGCGACCTTTTGATTTAGTTCATTCAGATGTGTGGGGTCCAGCTCCCTTTGCTTCAAAAGGGGGCCACCGATAATATATTTTGTTTATTGATGATTTCTCCCGGTACACATGGTTATTTTTTATGCGCTCTCGCAGCGAGGTGCTTGCCATTTATCAGCGCTTTGTGGCCATGGTTCGTACTCAGTATTCCACGCCTATTCGTGTTTTTCGTGCTGATTCTGCAGGAGAGTATATCTCTCAGCACCTACGTGGCATCCTTGCTGAGCAGGGCACCCTTGCTCAGTTCTCGTGTCCCGGCGCCCATGCTCAAAATGGTGTCGCCGAGCGTAAGCATCGTCATATTCTTGAGACTACCCGTGCTATGATGATTGCTTCCTCTCTTCCGCCGCATTTCTGGGCTGAGGCTGTCGCTATGTCGACTTACCTCATTAATATCCAGCCTTCAGCTGCTCTTCAGGGTGGCATTCCTCTCGAGCGTCTCTCTGGCTCCTGTCTAGACTACTCGGCTCTTCATTTATTTGGCTGCGTTTGCTATGTCCTTCTCCCTCCTCGTAAATGCACCAAATTAACCGCTCAGTCTGTTGAGTGTGTTTTTCTTGGCTACAGTGATGAGCATAAGGGCTATCGCTGTTGGGACCCCGTTGGTCGTCGTATGCGCATCTCTCGTGATGTCACGTTCGATGAGACGCGTCCTTTCTATCCTCGCCCCACCTCTGGTACTTACCCAACGGATGATCTCTCTTTTCTTCTTTTTCCTGATACACCTTCCGATGTCTCTTCTCCTCCACCTCCTCCTTCTGCTGTGCCTCCTTTGTCTTCGGCGCCATCCTCTCCTCCGTCTAGTTCCCCTAGTTCTCCTCGGTCTCCAGCTTTGGATCCTTCCTCCGTGCCTTCTTCTTCCTCCTCTTCTGATGAGTCATCTTCCGCGGATGAGCTTCCTTCCTCACGACCTGTTCGTCAGCGTCGTGCTCCAGACCGTTACTCCCCTAGTCAGTATGGTCTCTCTGTAGTTTCCGAGCCGACTTCTTATCGGGATGCTGCGTGTCATCCTGAATGGCAGCTTGCCATGGCTGAGGAGATTGCTGCGCTTGAGCACACAGGCACCTGGGATCTTGTCTCTCCCCCTTCTGGTGTTCGTCCTATCACATGTAAGTGGGTCTATAAAATTAAGACCCGCTCTAATGGATCTCTTGAGCGCTATAAAGCGCGTCTTGTGGCTCGTGGTTTTCAGCAGGAACATGGTCGTGACTATGATGAGACTTTTGCTCCTGTGGCACATATGACCACTGTGCGTACTCTTCTTGTTGTTGCTTCTGTTCGACGCTGGTCTGTGTCCCAGCTTGATGTTCAGAATGCTTTTCTTAATGGCAAGTTGAGTGAGGAGGTTTATATGCAGCCTCCTCTTGGGTATTCTGTTCCCGATGGGATGGTTTGTCGTCTTCGACGTTCTCTTTATGGCCTGAAACAGGCCCCTCGTGCCTGGTTTGAGCGCTTTGCCTCTGTGGTAACTGCTGCTGGTTTCTCTCCCAGTTCTCATGATCCAGCGCTTTTTGTTCACACTTCTCCTCGTGGACGCACTCTTCTCCTTCTCTATGTTGATGATATGATCATTACTGGTGATGATCCTGAGTATATTGCCTTTGTCAAGGCTCGTCTTCGTGATCAGTTTCTTATGACTGATCTTGGTCCTCTTCTCTATTTTCTTAGGATTGAGGTTTCATCCACTTCTGATGGGTTTTCTATCTCTCAGGAAAAGTATATTCAGGATCTTCTTGCTCGGGCTGCTCTTGCGGATGAGCGCACCGTTGAGACTCCTATGGAGCTTCATGTTAAGCTTCGTCCTACGGATGGTGATCCTCTTCCCGATCCCACTCGTTATCGCCATCTTGTTGGGAGTCTCATTTATCTTGCTGTCACCCGTCCTAATATCTCTTATCCTATTCATATTCTGAGCCAGTTTGTCTCAGCTCCTACCACTGTTCACTACGGTCATCTCCTCCGTGTCCTTCGTTATCTTCGTGGCACGATTACTCGTCGCATTTTCTTCCCTCGTTCTAGCTCTCTCCAGCTCTAGTGCTACTCGGATGCTACGCGGGCGAATGATCCTACGGATCGTCGTTCACTTTCTGCTTACTGTGTGTTTCTTGGTGGTTCGCTTGTTGCTTGGAAGACGAAGAAAAAGGTAGCGGTTTCCCGTTCGAGTGTTGAGGCTGAGTTGCGGGCTATGGCTTCGGTGACTGCTGAGGTGACCTGGTTACGGTGGTTGCTTGCAGATTTTGGGGTCTCTGTTACGACACCCACTCCACTTTTGTCAGACAGTACAAGTGCTATCAGTATTGCACGTGATCCGGTCAAGCATGAGCTGACCAAGCATATTGGTGTTGATGCTTTTTATACACGTGCTCAGGTGCAGGATCAGGTTGTTGCGCTCCATTATGTGCCTTCAGACTTGCAGTTGGTAGATTTCTTTACAAAGGCACAAACCCGCGCTCAGCATGATTTCTTACTCTCCAAACTCAGTGTTGTGGATCCACCATGAGTTTGAGGGGGGGGTGTTAGAGTATATTTGTGTATTGTAGTTTCCCCATATGTTAGGGGGCTTCCTGTATATTTGCACATGTACATGTACTATATATTCTGGCCTTTGGCCATCTGGTAATACAAGAGATTATTACTCTAACATTAGGTTTATTAGCAACTCTATGTTACATATGGATTTTTCAAAAAGTAGTGTGGCTTCCACTCTGATGTCTTGAAAATGTGCTTCAAAAAACAAATCTTACCTCGTGTGCTTATAAGCTAGGTAAGTAATCTTTGAAATAGCGTTCTTGGTTTAAATGATCAAATGTTTTTTGAAGTACAATTCCAGTTCGCTGTGTATAAAATTACAGGATAGGATATTGTTGTGATTTTATCTCTTACATGGCCACCTTACTGTATGTGCATATGCTCGTGTTAGTTTCAGTACAGTCCTCGAAGGTCCCCGTATCTTACTCCTTTTTATTATTTTAAGTATTAATTACTTATTATGTAGATGTTTGACCTCACTTCTCAATTTTTTTCATTGCTTACATTGTGGTCTGGTATTAAGCCTATCAAACTATGCAGTTCCTAATTTCTTGAGTACTGCCACTGTCGGACGCCTTTGCTTGCCGGCTTGCTCTGGGCACACCCTCTAGCCTCCTGAGTTATGACATTTACGTGAGATGGATTGTTACTACATGATTTGATTTTTAAAATAGTTTGCTTCCACTCTGATGTCTGGCTATGTGCTTCAAAAAACAAATATGAAAACCAATTGTTATATGTATGATGTATGCTTCATTATCTTTCTGTGGTATTTCCTTTCATTTGCTTATAAAAACTCCGTCCCGACTCTGTTATCATTATGTTTTAGTTATGTACCTCCATGATTTCAAAAAATAAGTTATGTGCTTTCAGATCAAGTAATGTTGTCATATCTCACGTGTTTCCTACCGAACATAACCAAATGTCGGTAAAGGTCTTGATCTGCACAAGCTTTCCTAGGATCTGCAGTCGACAAAGGTTAATACGATGGTTCTCGGTCCTGAAGGGAAAACACAAAGTTTTGTGTCTAAGATTACGAAGGACCATCTCCAGCTTGTATTTAAGGGTCAACCTCCTATTATTGTGTTTTTTCGAAGTTACCTCCTATTATTGTGTGAATACTATTTTGTGGCAGAAATCAAGTAGTATTCATTACTATATATGTTACTTTTTGCACCACCATATTTTTTCTAGATACTATGAAAATTATTGGGTTAAAAATTTAGATGGATGACTAAAGCCAAATGTACCTAGTATTTACCTGTTCATTTTCTCTCTTGAGAATTCATTACTACTCCCTGCGTTTCAAAATATAAAATGTTTTAGTTTTGTGAAAAAAGTGTATCTAGACCCCTTTAGTGTGTAGGTTCATCTAGGTTTGGAGAGAACCTACACACTAAAAGCGGTCTAGATACACTATTTTCACAAAGCTAAAACATCTTATATTTTGAATGGGAGGGAGTATATATGTTACTTTTTTGCACCATCAAATTTTTTCTAGATACTATCTGGTCAATTGTTGTTTTGCTGCCCATATATATCCAGTATTTTACTCAAGCAATGGGATATTCTATTTTTTAGGTCTTATTCATACTTCACGGATAAACGGCTGAATTTAATACTGATAATTCTAGGCATAATCTTGCATTAGAAAATACAGACTTGAGTGCAACGGAGATGCCTGCTAACATTTTAGAACAGCCAGGTTTTCCTCCCATGACACCTGTTGTTGAATTGCTAGGGGATGGAAGTTCTGACCAGGCTTCTCCGGTATGATTTAAGGTTGCTATCATATTCAACCTCATTTTCGCCTTTTATGTCACCTCTAGGCTAACTTGCTGAACTTTTTTCACACAAAATTCCTAGACCAAATCAGAGGAACTTTTAGGACTAATTGTTAATCTATTGAAGGCACTAGACTGTTGCGTAGCAAATGGATGCCCTGAACCAAGAAAGCGGCCTAAGTCTATCCAGAAATTTGCACTGGTACTAGAGAAAGCTCCAAAGAAGCTTCAACCATATTTAATTGCCCTTGTACGGTTGTACCAAAGTTGGTTGATGGTTCAGAACACCCATTTATTGATCATCTTGAAAAGGCAGATGTTGAGCCGTTATTTAGGATGCCGGTAAGTTTGACCATTTGAACATTTATTTCTTATTTGCCTAATTTCTGCCTAATTTAATTTTTGTGAAGAAACGTACCATTCTACTACTCTGGGAGAATATACGTCTGAATTGTCTTTATTATGACCTTAACTTTGACCATTTGAACATCTGTTTCTTATTTTCCTAAGGCTAGCCCTAGTAGAAGTATCATAAGGAGTATCATGAATGCCAACTTGGCAAAAATCTGATGTGGCGCCACAATTAATGAAGAGAGAGGTGTTAGTAGTATCATAATATGATACCGTATCATAGCTCATGAAATTAGGTATTTAATGACGAATACATCTCATACACACAATTGCGTTGAGATTGTAGAAAAAATTAAATACAATGTTACTATGATACTTAGATGATACTAACCACTAGAGAGGTAGTATCATATACTAGTATCATATGCATGATACTAGTAATATGATACTCCCATTATGACCAACCTAATTTAATTATTGTGAAGAAATGTAACATTTCTACTACCTGGGAGAATAGACGTCTGAATTGTCTTTATTATGACCTTAACTTTTTCGTTGGAGATAACCAGATATAGCAGGCCAGTAATATGCAATTTAGTGATGCATATTTTGACTCCTTTTTTCCAACATGGCGTGTTTTATGTGCCCTATCTGAGTTAGCATTTAATAGTGGTCAGCGAAAAAAGGCAAAGATTGAGCTCATTTTCTCTAACCCGAGTACTGTACTCCATCAGCCACGGTGCAACAACTGAGCTAGAAGCCTCCCAAGACTTCTTGGCTCAAGCTGAACATAGACGCAGGCTTCCTGGAGTACCTGGGATATGGCTCCTGTGGATCTATGTTGAGAGATGACCACGGGCAGTTCTGGAGCATTGTGAATATGCAGATGTCGCGGAGGCCGGTGCAAGTCTCGAAGCGTTAATTTTTTTGCTATTCAGCACTCCGATAAAACTGTTGCTATGGAGTCCGAGTAACTTGTGATGGTGATTGATGCAATCTAGATCAACGATCAGCGGTATTGTGCTTGATCTGAAGAGGATTGGCTATTCTCTTCCGGTCGTGGAGTTTCAGAAGTCCAAGAGGAATGCAAATACAGTGGCATATGGCATTGTTCAGTAGAGTTTCAGAAGGTCAAGTTACAGAGTTGTTGGATCTAACCATAAACGATTGTAAGAAACTCAATGTCTCTTGATTAATACAACCCTTGCTTGAAAAAGCATCTGTTGTGGCTGGATCAACATATTCTTTTTCACCAATGGTACTTCTTTTCCATTGTATTGGAGTTTATGTGTTATGGACATTTGGATTCTATTCCATTTGAGACCTCACTTCGTACACACATTATCATTTTTCCATCTATTTTTTATTAAGGTTATATACAAAACAGAACCAACACATTATCATTTTCTCACCTATTTTTATAAGCATTATGTAAAATAAAACTGGTGCGAGAGCTGTGGGGTCGTGCGTCAAAGCGCACCCCTAAATCTAGTAATAATAAATAAAGAAGTGTTTCTTACCGTTCCTGCACTTTTTTATATAAAATTACCCTCCCACAAATTCACTTAATATGGCACCAGTAATAGTCCCCATACTTTTCGAACTGGCTCGATTTAGTTCTCGTACTTGGAATTTGCTGAATTTTGTCTGTGTATTGTGAATTGTGTTTGATTTAGTCCAATGCGATGTTTGTCATCGATTTTGAGCTAACACTGATAACACGTGGACTGAAGTCTTGCAAGAACACCCTTTTGCATCTGAGAAAATTGCAAAAAAACCAAAAATGTTGCAAAGTACAACATTAGTCCCTGTACTTGTCCGGGTGGCTCGATTTAGTTCTGGTACATGGAATTTGCACAATATAACACGTGTACTTGTCAATTAGACACGATTTATCCCAAACACATGTCTGTTGTCGAATTTCAGCTGATGCGGACAAGACGTGACGCAAATCCCCCTACAGGAGACTAGATGGTCTGAAAATTTGTAGAGACTCTCTCATACACCTAGAACGTACATTTTCTCTCCCAGTATGTACCCACTCCCCATCTAATCAATAAGTTAGCACTCCGCGCCATTACAATAACCCCTTCAATTCAAGACCGCTCTATTTAAGAGGGAGGGAAAATGAGGAAGTCGATGGAGAGAGAGGTGACGGTGGCGATGATCACTGGACTGGAACGTGTAACATTTTTTATAGAGGGGAGATGGCATCGAAGTGACACCAGCAGCTGCGGAAATGTATGTTCTAGATGCGGGAGGGGGTCTTGCAAGTTTCCACGATAATCGCTCTCCTGCAAGTGGGACCCGCGTCCACGACACGTCAGCTCTAATTTGATGACAAATATGATTTTAGACTAAATCGAGTCCAATACACAAATTAAATTGTGCAAATTACGAGTATCAGGACTAAATTGAGCTAACCAGACGAGTATAGGGATTGCTATAGTGTCTAGCCCCAGTTGTGGTAGTTTTTTGCAATTTTCTCAGATGCGAAAGGGTATTCTTGTGAGATTCTAGTTCATGTGTTGTCCGCGTCAGCTTAAATTCGACGCCAAACATTGAATTGGACGAAACCAAACCAATTCACAAGTACACGGGTAAAATTTAGCAAATTCCGAGTACGAGGAGTAAATTGAGTCAGCCCGACAAGTATATGGACATTTCCTGTATTTGTATTTAAGGCATCTCCACCGGGTCGACCCAATCCGTCCCGGCGCGTCCGAACCCATCCGCGCGGATGTACGTGACGTGCGCGGCGCCGCAGCGGCATGACCCATCCGTCCCGACCTTTCCGGCTCGACCCATCCGTGTATCTAATTTGCGA
This sequence comes from Avena eriantha, assembly GCA_910589775.1. NCBI lineage: Eukaryota > Viridiplantae > Streptophyta > Magnoliopsida > Poales > Poaceae > Avena > Avena eriantha. Next base: position 267,065,190 of record OU342745.1, on the reverse strand, counting down.
GACCGCTGGGTCGGCCCGGACAACGCAAGCACCACATGGGTGTCCGCCTATCGGCCGCTCGAGGCCCATGTGTAAGCGAAACATTAATAAGTAAACTGACTTTCCATTAGATTAAGCCCTGTCGATTACAAAAATGCCCGTTTAAACAAACATAAAACGAAAACTACTACTACTGCTGATGGAGGATGCCGTCCCCTACGGCTACTGGCCGCCATTGCCGCGGCCGCCGTTGTCGTGGCCACCGCTGGAACCGTCGATCACCGCTATAGCCGACCAGATGGCCTTTTGCTGGAGGCGGTCGTAGTAATGCTCGCTCGCCTGGCTACGAGCCTCCTTCTTGCCGGCCGCCTTCGCGCGGTCCGCTGCCGTCCGATTGGCCAGTGCCTTCTCTATCTCAGTCACCCAGTGGTCCCTAGCCTTCTGGTCCTCCACCTCCACCTCTACCTCCGCCGTCGCTGCCAATGGGGCCACCGGAGCTCCATTGGGGCCAAGGCCGAGGGCCTACACGATCTGCATGGGGACGGCGATCGGCTCCTCCCCCTCGTCCTCCCCCGCCCCCTCCTCCGCCACCACCTGATCCACCTCCTCCCCTCTCCTCCTCGTCCTCCACCTCGGTCTCGTACCCGTCGACGAGACCTCACGCGCTCGCCACCTCGGCGACAGTAGCCACTCGTAGCTGCTCCGCCGTTGCCACCGCACTACGCGAGGCGATGGGCTAGCGAAGCTCGTGGATGGCCGCCTTGGCCACCTTCTCTAGCGCGACCATGGCCGCCTCGTGGCAGATCTCGCGGAGGGCCCCTGCTATGGCCTCCTTGGCCTCCGCCTCCACCACCTCCTTGGCGGCAACGTGGTGAACCTCATGCACCGCCCATTGGGCCACCACCTGTGTGGCCGCCTCCACCACCGTCTCGGCCACACGACCTTCCTCTTCGAAGGCCACCACCTCCGCCTTGGCCATGTGTTAGGACAAGAACGTGGCCTGGAGGTCGACAACATCGGTGTCCTGGAAGCGGGTGTAGCACAACTCCCTAATCTTGCTCCAGTTGGCGATTTTGCGGCGGGGCATGGCTACGGTAGGAGCTTATATCGGTGGTGGTTGTTCTGGCTGGGCTTGTTGTCTCAGCCGCGCCGCGCGATCGTCTTTTATAGACGATGGCGAAGGCGGGAAACAGCCCAGGACGCGCGCGGGGAAAACGGAAAGCTACAATGGCGAAAAACGACGACCGCGCGGGAAACCGACGTCGCGTCGCCATTAACGTCCCATCACCGGGGTGTCAAACGGTGACAGCGGGGGAAGACGGACAGATGGGTCGGACCGCTGGACGCGGCTGTCCGGACAGGCCGGACCACGACCCAAAATGACCGCGGGCTGATCTAACGTACATAAATGAATTTTTGGTCACGCGTTTGATGCCCCTAGCTCGCCGAACAAACCCATCTGGCAGCTGCCCACATCCGGCTGCCACCTCGTGGATCTCTGGTCGCAGACGACCTCAACCTCCTCGGACCGATCGAAGGGGACCGTGAAGGCCCCAAACGTGCCCGCCGCCAAGCTACAGGGCTCTGCCGTGGCTGAGTCTCTGTCCCAATTGCCTCTGCCTCATCAGGATCGATCTGTTGCCATCGTCGCTGGCCAAGCTCGACCGTCCATGCTGCCATGAGATCGTGCCATAGATCCTCCACCAACTCCTCGCCCAAGCCCCTGATGCCACCAATTTTCTGTTTCGTATGGACATGCGGCCAAGGAAATTGGGAAGCGGAAGCAGCAGCAGCAAACGGTGGATTACTGGGAGGCGGGAGCTGCAACAAAACTCAACAGCCAAGGAAATTGGACAGGGCCAACTAGCAATAGATTACATGCAAATTGAGGTGGACAACCCAATAGCTTGTGCCATTGCCACCCTGTCATTCATGTAGGACCATGACTCTTCCATGCTAGCAGAGCGCAAGCGGTGGGCGGCGACACGCTCACAGCCGGCTGCGGGGACGAAAAATGTTTATGCGTGCGATGGTCTTGGTTGTTTCATTTCAGTATCTATCATTGGGTTGATGGAATAGGCACCGCGATGTTTTATGGGAAAATCTCTCAACGCAATGCTAGGTATGTGAGGACTGAAACCAAATGCTAAAATTTCAATGTGAGTATCTAATACAAATTCGTTTTGTGGTGCTTAAAATTTGAACTGGATGTACCGAGTAATTTTTGGACATATTTCAGCATTCAAGTGCTTTTTACAATGTGCTTAATCAATTCTTCATGTGCATCAGCTGGGCCTTCTCTTTTTTTTTTAGACAATCCGACTGATCTTTTTAGAATTATCAAAGTGAAAATCTCGCAAATAGATTCTCGTCTGGGCATGGATTTTTTCATTATTGAATAGTCCCACCTCGCGCTCTGACACGAGTTCCACCAGTTTATATATTTTTACATATTGCCTAGAATTAAGTTGGGTTCTAGCTATGTAATAGGTGTGAATATGTTCGATCAAGATAAAACAAAGTCCAACGTGAGACCGGTGTCACGAGACGAGGCACAAAAATCTTAATGTGAATTAAATCGGCCTTTCCGGTGCAATGCACAGATTTTGCTAGTCTAGTTTAATAGTCCGTATGGCTTTTTTTTTGCATAGTGTGTGGCTAGTTTAATCTCTGTTCTTTACGTCATGTTTTATCTACTATTTTCTGAATTAAATCATATAGTATTATATTTCAACAGCTTAGCCTATTGTTCATGCCTTAATCTAGATCTCGAATAGTTGTGAGACTTAATATTATTTTCCAACTATCATTGCATTTCTTATATTTAGTATTTGTCAACTGATAATTTTCGTAGGCCTTTTAATCGTTTCATAGGCTGGTATGTAAGCCTTTGTGGAGATGATCGAAGCTTTGGAATATACGTGTTGTGCACTAACTTAATTTGTATTTTGTGTGATCTACTCCCCCTTTCAGAAATATAAACGTTTTAGCTTTGTGAATCGAATGTATCTAGATGTTTTTTAGTGTATAGGTTCGTAGAGATTCGGAGTGAACCTATACACTAAAAAGTGTCTAAATACATTCAAAAATGTATTTATGAACGGAGGGAGTAAGTGGAAAGTGGATTTAGAATGGTTATTTGAAATCCGGTTCTTATTAGGTTGTGATAAAATCAACGCGACCTAACCCTACCTGAGCGGCGGCGGCGCTGCGCCTCCCCGGTGCCTCCCCGGCCGCCCTATCCTCGAGCCCCCCACACTTCTCTCCTCCTCCGTCGCCGTCGGTGATCTACCTCCTGCCTGCATCGGCAATGAAGGCAGCTGCGCCAACGCGTCATCTGGGCGCCAGGGCAGCGACCCCAGACATGGCTACGGCGACTTCCTCCTTCGGAGGTAGACGACCATGTTTGGATCTGGTGTGGAAGATCTCGGGATCTCACACCGATCTCCGGTGGTGAATTTCTAGACGGCTCGAGTTTGGAGGTGACATGGCAGCCGGTGAAAACCGAGCCTTGATTATGATCTTGGCGGACGATGGCAGCGTCACTCGACATCGCTACCTTGTTGAGGCATCGTCTTTGCTGGTGTTGTCACTTCACTCGAGCTGTTCCGGGGGAAACCCCAGATCTGGGTCTCCCGGATCGGATGATGGCGGCGCTTGGCGTCGATTCCCCTCTCGAGGGCATCATTTTTGGAGCAGATGTCAGCTGAAGGTCCGGTCACTCCTGCTACTCAAGGGGAAACCCTAATATGGTTCTCCTGATCATTCGATGGCGGTGCTTTGGTGTCATTTTCTCTCTTGGGAGCATTGCTTGTGGAGCAGCGCTAGATGGCAGAGGCTGGTGGTGGAGCGGCTTCATGTTGCGTCGAGACTCTATTGCAGATGTCAAGTCATGCCTAACTATCAGGTGCTACGCTCAGTCATGCCTAGTGCGGTAGGTGCTACGGACGACAGATATTCTGGAGTTCTCTAGCTGCGTCGGTTGGCAAGACTCAACGACATGGCGCTGAGAGGTCTCGGTGGTGACCGCACGTGCTTGTTGATGGACGTGCGCAGGGCGGTGGTGCCGTCTGGCGTCATGGCGGCGTCGATGGCAGGTCTTGCAAAGTCTTTGCATTGATCTCTCCTGAAGATGGGTCTGCGGAAGAAGGTGGCGGGTAGGACTTTGAGCGTGTACTGATACGTGCTGAGGGTCTGTCGGACTGGTTGTGCCACTTGCTCGCCATTGGACGACTTATCGAGGCCTTCGGTTTTGATGATGTGCGTTGGTGTGATGTCAGGGATGACCCTGTTCATGGACACCCCCTCACCAGGTTTGTAGGATTAGTGAGTTTTCGCTTGTTTGGTGGGCTTTATTTTGGTCTTTGTAATCCTTCTGGTAAGGTTTTGAGAATAATCCAATAATACAGGCTATGTGCATCTCTTGGATGTAGATGCCGGGGTGATCTCCCCATTTCGAACAAAAAATGTTGTGATAAAATAATGGCTTTGACTCGGTCGATGAATAGATGGACAGAAAGAAACCGATGCCAGCTAAACTGGATCAGTCCAGCCTAGTTAGTTTTTTGTAGCCTAGTATATTTCTCTAATAACAAAACAACACTGCAAAAGATGGTAGGCGGAAAGAGGCCACGACCCAATTGAGAACTGGAGCGGGACAACAACTAACTGGGCTGGAAATTGTACACGGCCTAATAATTATTCCTAGAAAGAAACGACAAATCCTATTTGCCACCTATTACGGGTAGTTTTCCCCGTAACGCGCACCCCTCACGGACTGTTTTCGTGTTTTGGGCCAGGCCAAGGTAGTCGATATCTCCTTTTCTTTTTCCCTTTTTTTTCTATCTCTATTTCTATTTCTGTTTTCTTTCTGTTATTTTACTTTAATTTTTATGATTTTTTGAAAAAAATCAGATTTGAAAAAGCAGTTTTATGAATGTTTTAGATTTTGAATTTTTTAAATTTGAAATTTATTCAGCTTTTAATTTTGTTCGGATTTTGAATTTGTTTAAATTTCGAATTTGATCATAATTTAAATTCAAATTTGAATTCTGTTCAGATTTTGAAAATGTTTAGATTTCAAATTGTTCAGATTTGATAAAATTGAAAAAAGCGAAGAAACCACGTACCAATACCAGGCAGATCAAGAAATTGCTTCACCTCGCGATCGGACATGGTAGGGTGTGTTTGGTAGCCCAGGTGGGCTATCTCAGCTCATACAAGTTGAGTCCACCCACCCCATACAAGTATGTTTTATCTGTGTTTGGTAGGTTGTAAGACGTGCGATATGCTCAACTGAGATCATGTTTGGTAGGTCGTGTGTGTTGAGTCATGCTAGCTATCTATCAAAAGCAATCGGGTCCCTAGATAAAACTACAAAAAGCAATCGGGTCCCTGGAGGTCATCGGCGTCGCTGCCGCCGAGAGGTGCCGCTGTCGTGGCCAGGATGTCGAGCCCCTCCCTCCCTGCCACCAGGAGGCCGAGCTCCGAATCGACAAGCGCTGCCAGGAGGTCGTGCCTCTTCAGCTTTGACTCGATGTGCGCTGCTAGGAGGTCGCACCTCTGCAGCTCGGACGAGGCAGGGAGATGCGACGGAGCTCGACGGGGCCGGGAATAGGGATGACGGAGCTTGTCGGAGACGGAGCCAGGAACGACATAGCTCACTGGGAAGGGGTCGCGCCTCTACAGGGAGAGACTCGACGGGGCGGGAATGGGGATGACGGAGCTTGTCGGAGACGGAGCCATGAACGACATAGCTCACTGGGGAGGGGCCGCGCCTCTACAGGGAGAGACTCGACGTGCGCTGCTAGGAGGCCACACCTCTTCAGCTCAGACGAGATAGGAAGATGCGACGGAGCTCGACGGGGCCAGGTGAAATGGATTGTATGGGCACCTAAAGGGGGGAGGGGTGAATAGGTGCTACTTCAAATTTTAATGTTTTTTCAATTTTAGGCTTGACACAAAAGGTAAATTCTCTAGATATACAACTATATAGAATTTTCCTATATGCAAGCCTAACAACTAGCGAGTAAAGGCGAGTAAGAGTGAGGAACGAGGAAACCGTAATGGAGCACGCAGAGACACATGATTTGTTTTACCGCAGTTCCTTCCTTGTTAAGGGAAGTACATCTGCGTTGGAGGGGTGGGCGGTAATAAGACCACCACGCCACAATAGGCCTCACCCTGTTCTCCGATGGATCTCGCCACCAAAGGCCTAATCCACCTTTCCACTATTGGAACCCTTCGAGGCGGGAACCAACGCCTTTACACAACTAGCGGGGCACAACTCCACAACCAAATTGGAGGCTCCCGTAATGACAACAATCTGCCATAAGAACAATAGTTATTAATAACAAAATACAAGATCTAGATATTAACGAGAATACTAGATCGGGGATTCTCCAAGTGAATGGAGAGGAGTTGAAGCACTTGATTTGTGATGACGGTGAATGATGTCTCCTCATTAAATTCCCCCAAAGATCGAAGCTTTCAGGTGGTTGAAGTGGGAGATCTTGGGAGAGAACTTTTGCAACAGGTCTGATCTTTTTCGCATGAACCAAGAGATCTGACAGGAGGGGAAGATGTGGATTTTATACCCCCTGTCTAGATGGAGCCATTGGAGCTTTTTGGGGTCGGATTATCCAGCCTAAGTGAGAGTCGGATTATCCGGCCTGGGGAAAATTCCGCCCTAGACTCGGATTATCTGGGGGGAAAATCCGCCCCCGGGCAGAGACACACGCCAAGCCAGCCCTTGCACTTCTCCTGGGGCCCGGATTATCCGGCCTAAGGGGAGGGCCGGATTATTTGGCTGGGGAAGAAAATCCGCCCCAACTTCGGATTGTCTAGGAAAAAATCTGCCCCCGGACAGAGACACGCACCAAGCCAGCCTTGTCCAAGAGGGCAAGGCCGGATTATCCGGCCCTTGATGGGGGCGGATAATCCGGCCCCCAAACACCAAAAACACTTCTCTGCACACTTAGCACACATGAGAAAGCTCCATGGTATTGTTATCTAACACACAAAACACAGGAACCATGAAGTGTTCTTTCAATCTCCCCCTTTTTGGTGTTAGATGACAATACTAGGATTTGCAAGATAGTTTTAATAACACCAACATTTAACAAATGAAAAAGACTCCCCCTCAATGTGTGCATAATAAAAATTTGCATTTGAATACAAATGCACACAAGTAGGTACAAGTCTATTTCATTGGAACATAGGCAAAATGTTCATACCATCGTGAGAGAGATAGAGGCATCCTTAATATAGTATAAGAATATCCAATGATAGCCATTATGAACACCTTCCTTGATATAGATATCCAATATAGCCAATATGATAGATGAATCCATAAGGATAATCCACAAGATAAACCAGAGCCACACATAAACATAGTCTCATACAAAGCAAATCACAGATAGAAGTTCAACGCTAAATGGGCACAAGCGAGAAAAAGACCAAAAAGATAAAGTGCAAATGCTTGCGCCCTACCCATGCAAATTCACGAAGACCTAATAGAACTACTTCTCCCCCTTTGGCATCGAAACACCAAAAAAGGAAGAAGAGCGATGCTAGCGCCCCAAGGGATCACTCGTAGTCATCATCGTCGTCCTCGTCCTCATCCTCAAGCTCCTCGGTGTCATCCTCCTCGTCATCAGCAGTGGTCGCGGAAGGAAACAGGTGACGCTCAAGCTCTCCATAGTTGAGCCTAGAAGAAAAATTCCACTAAGCATATGGTGTGGGAGTAGTAGGAGTAGGGGGATCGCCTGATGCTCCGGACACATGGTGAAGAATGAGCTGCTGAGTGTGGGCCATCTCGTGGCACTACTTGTACGCCTCATACTGCCCCTTGCGAGAGTCCACCCCTATGCAAAGAATGTTCCGCTGGAACCAATTCAGCTAATTGATCTCACGAGCAATAGGAGGCACTGGGGGCCGACGAGCACTAGCACGAGCATCCCTCATGAAACCCTCAGAAGCAGAAGATGGATGTGAGGTCTTCCTAACCTTGTTGTAGATCTTCTTCGCCTTGTGCTCAACATCAATGTTAAACTCTCTAGTGGGAAGCAGGTGCTTGATCAGCATCATAATGTAGGGGGCATACATGATGGAGAGCCTATTGAACATTGCATCAGTCAACTCATGATATATAAAGTCCATCACATCTAGTTTGTAATTAATGGACTCATCTTCACTAGATGCCACCTCGTGAGAGAAGGCAAGAAGCTGAACTAGGTGACCACGAATACTGTTATTGTTCCCTCCACTTGGAGTGATAGAGTCACAGAAGAGGCCCACCAAGCTAGCATACAGAGGAGAAAGACCAGCAAAGGAACCCACAACACCATTGTCAACTGTGCAAGGAGAGAGGACAACATATTTATTGGGCTTGAGATGGGTGATGATACGATGGCCACTAGCACGATCCCTGTTGCGGAAGGAATATCCATGCACCCCCAGCAAAAACACGAAAATCAGCTTGCATTTGCCTGTCACGAGTCATCCACTTCATGGTGCGGTGCTCATCACCACAAATGACCAAAGTGGAGAAGAATGCTTCACTATCTCGAAGTCCTAGGAACATTGAAGATCCATGAGATGGTGCAACCCCATCCTCTCAGTCACATACATAGCATCAACAAGTTGAGGTTTTTCCATGACCTCAGTATTAATCAGGGGATGCATAGGACGAATCTTCTGCCGAGCATAAACATCTTCATAGATAGAATTTTGGTCAGCACACCAAAAGCGGGAGTCACCAAGCTCAGTATCTTGCGCTAATTCAGCAAACAGATCATGATGATGAATGGAAGAGTAACAACATCCATATTCTTATAGTTAATCTTTGGCTCTTTGGACACACCCTTCCTGGTCCTATCCATGTTTGCCTGTTCAGCCATACGTTCAGCCTCGTTCTTCCTTCTCCTCAGCTCAACCTCGTCCACGATGCGACTCTCACCATTGTCCTGAAAATAGTGACCACAAGGACGACGCTTGTAGGTATTGGGAGAACCAGAACCACTTGTGGAACGAGCAAGATGGATAGCATGGGGATAAGCACACACACAATCCCGAGAGAGAACATAGAAATAGTAGGCAAGCAGTCCATAGTCCAAACATACATAATGCACAAAATCCATAAGAATCTGAAGCAGTTTTGACTCTGTCAAGCCAGATTATCCGGCCTGGCCAGAGGCAGATAATCCGACCTTGGTAGAAAATCTCAGATTCCCCTAGATTGGATGCAAAAACGTAGATCGAACCTAGTTACCGCAAGACTACGATCTCTACACGAAACAACAACCTTCTAGACCACGTTCCACCAACAAGTGACACATCAAGCAAAAGATGGGGAGAGAGGGAGTTACCCTCACTCATTGGAGGAAGAACGTGAAGGAGAAGGTACCTAGAGGCGCGGAGAAGAAGATTTGGGGGAGGCCCGGAGAATCCGGTGGCCGGGAAGGCTCCGGTGAGGGTGGGGCAGCAAGCGGCGACTGGGGAGAGGAAGGCGGGGTCGGGGGAAGAACTGCTCGTTGTGAGCCCTTTCTCCCGACGCCAGTCCTTAATAGACTGTAGCCGCCAGGGTCGGATTATCCGGCCTACACTTGGGCTGGATTATCCGGCCTGAAATCTGAATTCCTGTTACACACAGGTTCAGGCCCGCGCGTCCCCAAACAAAACCCCCACAAGATGAACAAAGGACTTGTGTGCTAGATGAGATGGCTTAGGGGGTAGAGAGAAGCTTGGGATTAGAGAACCAAACTGAGATGGTACTACACACTCAAGATTGCAAGAATCAAACCAAATAAAGGCCAAAATTGAGTTGATTTCCATAAGAACACGAGATGAACAAAAACACCCAATAAGATCCACATAAAACCAACTCTTCTCATGGAAGAGGGCGGTGGCCGAGGCCACCTTGTTGGAGTGCATGGTATGACACCACGAAGATATATCTTGGGTTCATGACCAATACTCATCAATAAGCTCACATATCACAAAATGATATTAAGAGAAATGATTTGACTTGCTTTTGGCATTATGGGGAGAGGGTTAGCCCAATCATTTAGGACCACACTCCCCCTATATCCATGCCCACACCTAGACCAAATAAGGATGAGATGTAAGGGTGAGTGCATGGGTAATCAAGACAAGCTCCTTGAATCAACGATATTTAGCTCATTCCTAAAGAAACAAAACCTTGCTTCATCAAGTGGCTTCGTGAAAATATCGGCAAGTTGGTTCTTCGTGCTCACAAAAGATAGATCAATATCACCTCGAGAAACATGGTCCCGAATAAAATAATTCCGGATCTCAGTATGCTTTGTCCTTGTGTGCTGCACCGGATTGTACGCAATTTTGATAGCACTTTCATTATCGCATAAAAGAGGTACTTTGTCATAATTGACACCGTATTCCTTTAAAGTTTGCCTCATCCATAATAATTGAGTACATGCACTAGCAGCAGCCACATATTCGGCCTCGGCGCTGGAGAGATATATACAGTTCTACTTTTTAGAAGACCAACATACCAATGACCTTCCCAAGAATTGGCAAGCTCTAGAAGTTGATTTTTGATCATCCTTATCACCAGCTCAATTTGAATCAGTATAGCCACATAGAGAGAAATTGGAGCCCTTGGGATACCATAGACCAAAAATAGGGGAATGAACCAAATATCGAAAGATCCTCTTGACCGCCACTAAGTGACTTTTTTAGGAGCTGCTTGATACCTTGCACACACACTACACTCAACACAATATCAGGTATAGATGCGCAGAGGTAGAGAAGAGAGCCGATCATGGACCGGTATACCTTTTGGTCCACATCTTTACCATGAGGATTGAGTTCGAGATGACATTTAGTTTGCATCGGGGTGGCGACGCCATTAAGATCCATCAACTTGAATCTCTTGAGCATGTCTTGAATGTATTTTGCTTGATTTATGAAGGTTCCTTCTCTAAGTTGTTTGATCTCAAATCCAAGAAAGAACCATAACTACCCCATCATAGACATCTCAAACCCGTCAGTCATAAGCTTTTAAAATTCATCATTAAAAGTTTTATTAGTAGAGCCAAAGATAATGTCGTCTACATATAGTTGGCGTACGAAGAGCTACCCCTTAACCTTCTTAGTAAAAAGAGTGGGATCGATTTGCCCAACTTCGAAGCCACGGTCTAGCAAAAGCTCTTTAAGGTGCTCATACCATGCACGTGGGGCTTGTTTAAGGCCACAGAGTGCCTTATCGAGTTTGTAGACATGGTTCAGAAAGTTAGGATCCTCGAATCCTGGGGTTATTTTACATATACCAACTCATGTAGAGGACCATTAAGAAAAGCACTCTTAACGTCCATTTGTTGTACTTTAAAATTATTATGAGAAGCATAAGCAAGAAGGATACAGATGGACTCAATACGAGCCACACGAGCATAAGTCTCGCCGAAGTCGATGCCCTCAACTTGAGAATATCCTTGTGCCACGAGTCTTGCCTTGTTCCTTACAACAATGCCATTTTCATCTTGCTTATTTTTAAATATCCACTTTGTGCCGATAACATTGCGGCAATCCTTGGGCTTCTCTACTAATTTCCAAACCTTTTTGTGTTCAAAGTTATTCAACTCTTCATGCATAGCAACAACCCAGTACGGATCTTCAAGAGATTCAAACACCTTCTTGGGTTCCACCATTGAGATGTGAGCTTGATGCTCACCAAAGCTTGCTAGCTCCCTTCTTGTGGACACCCTTCATCGGAGATCACCTACAACTTTGTCAAGAGTGTGACTCCTTAGTTCAAGATTCCTATCTGCACGAGCTTTGCGATGAAGTTCGATCAATTTGTTGTCTCTTGGAGGAATAACTTCATCATTTGGGACATCGTTGGAATCATTAGCTTGGCCTTGATCTCTAGCTTGATCAGAAGGAATATGAGATGATGAATCTTGCTCTTGATGTTGATCCACAACCATAACAGAAGGCTACTGCTATTCAGGATTTTCAGGGCTGGATAATCCGGCCTGGGAGAGCCTGAAGCACCTTCACAGTCTTGACTGGTTCTTGCTCGAACTGGGGAGGGGCCAGATAATCTGGGGTCAGCCGGAAAATCCGTCCTGGGACTTGCAGCAGGTTCTTTGACATGTTGATCATTTCTACCAGTTGAGGAGGGTTGGCCAGATAATCTGGTGTCCACTGGATAATCCAGCATGGAGCATTCTAGAGCAGTTGCTTGATGATCTTCAGCAGATTGTGGGATTGGTGTAGAGGTTTCTCCAATGGTTGGAGCATGTTGAGCTTGTGTCGATGAGGGCTCTACTTGAATATAGCATTGTCCTTCCCGATCTGCCACAAGGGGTTCCTCAATGGGGCGGAAAAATCCCACGTCCATTCTTCTTATGGCATCTTGGGGTATTTCAACATATGCATCACAAACATCAACTTGCCCCGCACGGGAGCCATCATTTTTCTCGAACACCACACTACAAGATTCTACAACAGTTCCGGAGAGCTTATTGTAGACTCTATAAGTGTGGGATTCGGCACCATAACCAACAAAAATGCCTTCTAAATCCTTAGACTCAAATTTAGATAAACAAACTCCTTTAATGAGAAAGAAACACTTACAACCAAATACCCGGAAGTAGGAGATGTTTGGCTTGTTACTGGTAAGTATTTCATAAGGAGTCTTGTCCAAGATTTTCCAGAGATAGAGCCAGTTGGATGAGTGGCATGCGGTAGAGATTGCTTCAGCCCAGAAGTTATAAGGTGACTTAAATTCAGCTAGCATAGATCTTGACATATCCATTAAGGTCCAGTTCTTTCTCTCGGCAACACCATTTTGTTGAGGGGTGTATACAGTATAATATTGATGTCTTATCCCCTATTCACTTAGAAATTCATTCAGAGTGTAGTTCTTGAACTCGGATCCGTTATCGCTCCTAATTGCCAAAATTGGGAGATTGTGTTGACGTTGAACCTCATTGGCAAAATCAATGACCGTTTGTTGTGTCTCGCTCTTCAACTTGAAGAAATAGCCCCATGTATATCTTGAATAATCATCAACAATTACGAGGCAATATTTCTTCCCACCGAGGCTTGCATGAGATAGAGGACCAAAGAGATCCACATGAAGGAGCTCCCAAATCCTCGATGATGAAATAATGGTCTTCCGTCGATGGGGAGACTCATGCATTTTTCCTTCAACACAAGCCCTACAAACACTATCTTTGGCAAAGGAAACATTTTCTTTTAGTCCAAGGATGTGACCACCCTTGTGAATACTTTGCAAAGTTCTCATATTGAAGTGGGCTAGTCGGCGATGCCATAGCCAACCCGCGTCGGCCTTTCCAAAAAGACACATTGGGCCTGTAGTGGTTTTCCCTGAAAAGTCCACCACAAACATGTCATTTTCGACATATCCAAGGAAAGCGACCTTTAAAGACTTCTCCACAAGAGTACCACCAAATCACCATCAATGAAAGTTGCAAAGCCCATCTTCCCAAGGGCACGAACTGAAAGTAAATTGCAACCGTGGGTATCAACAAGCATGATGTCCACGAGAGAGATATCGTGAGCAACCACAACTTTGCCAAGACCTAATAACTCAGATTTTGACTTGTCACCATAGGATACGATTATGTGATCATGGTTTGGCCGCATATACGAGATGATCTCCTTGCTTCCGGTCATATGACTAGTGCACCCGTTGTCGAGTACCCATTTAGACCCACCGGAAGCATATCCCTGCAAGAAAGTTACTTCTTGGTTTTAGGTACCCATTTTTCAATGGGTCATCTCATGTTAGTGACAAGGGTCTTGGGAACCCAAATAGACCAAGATATGTAACTATCAAAAGGACCTACATAGCTAGCATAGACATATAATAATCACAAAATAGTTCATAATTAGGATTATTAGCCCCTCCAAAACCATCATAGTTAGTCTTGTCATTAGTGGTGGTGCTTGTCTTTGGTTGAGCAGTTTTGCTCTTCTTCTTCTTCTTCTTCTTCTTTGTATTGGGGACATAGCCAAGACCTTCTTTCCCATTGTTTTTCCTTTGCTTGCTAAGCACCTCATCTAGGACTTCTTTACCTTTATGTTGAGATCCCTTTACAAGTTCTTCTTTTAGCCTTGCATTTTCTTTAACAATGTCTTCATGTCCACATGATAGAGTGGAGGTGCTGGGCATATCATACTTGTCCAATTGAGTTTGGAGCTGATCACGAGACTCATTTAGAGTAGAATGTTCACTCTCCAATGCCTTGTGAGATGCCAAGTTTCTCAAACTTCTCCGAGAGTCTAGCATGAGCAGCGCCAAATTCAATCTTTTCCTTCTTTAGTTTCTTTAACTTAGCAAGAGCATTGTCACGTTCTTTAATGAGCTGGGCAACAACCTCTTCATGGGACTCCTCAATTGACTCGAGTTTCTCCTCCAAGGATACTTGAGCTTCCTCTTCTTCCTCTAAGGCATTCTTCAAGGAGGCTATCTCCAAGGCATCTTCTCTTTCAATTCTACCCTTTTCTTCGAAAAGTTCTTCGGAATGAGCAAGTTGACTCATAAGAGCATCAAAGTGAATGCCTTAGGAAATGAGGAAATATGGATATGGATGATCATAAGTTGCTCACAAGGCACGACCTCCTGGCAGCGCTTGTCGATTCGGAGCTCAAAGTGATCACGAGACTCATAAGGAACTAGTATGATCATCCATATCCATATTTATATTAGTCTTAGGAAATGAAGAAATAGAATTAGATGATACCTTGGACCCTCTTGCCATAAGGCAAGTGACGTTGTTGTTGATGACATTTTCATTTGGAGAGTCGAAGAGTGATGAAGGGGTAGATGTGGTGGCTATAGCAGCCACGTCTCGAGAACTATCTTCATCCTCTTCGTCTTCACTTGCAGAGGAATATTCTTCTTGGGCCACCAAGACAATATTGGGTTGCTTCTTGTAAGGACCATTCTTTTTGATAAATGGCTTCTTTCGAGGTGCCTTGGACTTTTCTTTGAGGATGAGCCTGCCCCCATTGTCTTCTCTACTTTGATATGGACATTCAGCCACAAGGGCAACCTATCTCCACAATTGTAGCACGTCCTCAGTTTTGGGCCATTCTCTCTTCTTCCACTTGACCCATTCTTGCGCTCGAGTTCAGACTTGGCCTTGACTGGATCCTTCCAAAAGTTCCTTGCATAGAAAGCCATGTACTCACCATGAGCACGCTTGACTTCCTCGGGACAGCCCATGGAGACAACATTGTATCCTCTTTCATCCTCATCTTGCTCAACAATATTTGCTTTTAGAGCAACATTGACTCCTTTTTGCATTCCAATAGCCCAAGCACGGACATCTTTGGCATTCTTGGTGGCAACTTTGAAGGCCGCCATTTCTTTCATGACTTCATTGGAAGTAATTTGGTGGTAGTTGTGTCTACCTTGCAAACTCTTCAAGTCCGTTGGCTCAAATGGCATGAGGGCACTCACATATTTCCTTTTGATCCATGCATCGTCAACGTGAGTGGCTCCATGATTTCTAAATGTTGTTGCAATGCTCTTGAGCCTTCTATACATGTCTTCATGGTCCTCAGCATCCAACATGTAGAATCCTTCAACTTCATTACTAAGAGCATTGTACCTATTCCTTCTCATTCTTTCATTTCCAATGAATAGGTCGGTGAGAGCATCACAAGCTTCTTTGGCGGTGTTGAAGTGCTCAATGTGGGGCATGTCCTTGGGATCCACTCCGAGCTGAATCATGTGAAGAGCCGTTGCATTCAGTTGACTATCCATAACTTCTCTTCTAGTCAAGTTGGTGGGTTCTCCAATATGAAGACCATCTTCGATAATCCTCCAAAGCTCAATTGACAAACTACATACATGATATTTCATTAAGAATTGCCATTGATTAAATGTAGATGCAATAAGCTTGGGTGGATCACCCCTATTGTTTATATGAGGATGAGGGATAGGTGGGTCAAGAGAATATAGGTGAGGGACCTCACTATAGTCCTCCTTACCACTTCCCTTCTTGGAGGTGGAACCATTATGTTTTTCACCTACCACTTCATCTTCCTTAGATCTTGCTTGATCCTTATCCTTAGATAGAGGAGTGGTGGCCTCAGAGGAAGATGGAGATGGGGCTGTAGATGATGTGAGGCGAGCAATCATTTGCTGCATCTCTTCCATCTTGGTC
The DNA here is from genome assembly GCA_910589775.1 of Avena eriantha. Taxonomy (NCBI): domain Eukaryota; kingdom Viridiplantae; phylum Streptophyta; class Magnoliopsida; order Poales; family Poaceae; genus Avena; species Avena eriantha. The sequence goes on along the minus strand of OU342745.1, from coordinate 267,049,027 downwards.
TCAAAGGATTTCAACAAGGTTATTTCCAAGGTCTTGAGGTCATCCATTATGACCTTGTCCATAGCCTCATTCCCATTTTCCTTAGTACCCATACTTCTGTTAGGCGGTTAAGCCCGAATAAAGAGTCGGGGCTCTGATACGAATTGAAATGGATCATATGGGCACCTAGAGGGGGGGGGGGTGAATAGGTGCTACTTAATTTTTAATGCTTTTTCAATTTTAGGCTTGACACAAAAGGTAAATTCTCTAGATATACAACTATGTAGACTTTCCCTATATGCAAACCTAACAACTAGCAAGTAAAGGCGAGTATGAGTGAGGAATGAGGAAACCGTAATGGAGCACGCGGAGACACATGATTTGTTTTACCGCAGTTCCTTCCTTGTTAAGGGAAGTACATCTGTGTTGGAGGGGTGGGCGGTACTAAGACCACCACGTCACAATAGGCCTCACGCTGTTCTCCGATGGATCTCGCCACCAAAGGTCTGATCCACCTTTCCACTATTGGAACCCTTCGAGGCAGGAATCGATGCCTTTACACAACTAGCGGGGCACAACTCCACAACCAAATTGGAGGCTCCCGTAATGACAACAAGCTTCCACAAGAACAATAGTTATCAATAACAAAACATAATATCTAGATTTTAATGAGAATACTAGATCAGGGATTCTCCAAGTGAATGGAGAGGAGTTGAAGCGCTTGATTCGTGATGATGATGAATGATGTCTCGTCCTTCAATTCCCCGAAAGATTGAAGCCTTCGGGTCGTTGAAGTGGGAGATCTTGGGAAAGAGATTTTGCAATAGGTCTGATATTTTTCGAATGAACCAAGAGATCTAACAGGAGGGGAATATGTGGATTTTATACCCCCTATCCAGATGGAGCCGTTGGAGATTTTTGGGGCCGTATTATCCGGCCTAAGTGAGGGCCAGATTATCCGGCCTCGGGAAAACTCCGCCCGGACTCGGATTATCCGGGGGGAAATCCGCCCCCGGATAGAGACACACGCCAAGCTAGCCCTTTCACTTCTCCTGGGGCCCGAATTATCCGGCCCAAGGGGAGGGCCGGATTATCTGGCTAGGGAAGAAAATCCGCCCCGACTTTGGATTGTCCGGGGAAAAATCCGCCCCCAGACAGAGACACACGCCGAGCCAGCCCTGGCCAAGAGGGCCAGGCCGGATAATCTAGCCCCCAAACACCAAAAACACTTCCCTACACACTTAGTACACATGATAAAGCTCCATGGTATTGTTATCTAACACACAAAACACAGGGAACCATGAAATGTTCTTTCACCGAGAATGGGGATGACGGAGCTTGCTGGAGACGGGGCCTGGAACGACGGAGCTCGCTGGGGACGGGGCCGCGCCTCTGCAGGGAGAGGACGTGACAGAGCCGAGGGCTGGGGATGTGATGAGACGATAAGCACGTCATGCTTGGGGGGAGGGGGAAATGAGGGGTGCGGGCCTCGACCCCTATCGGGCAGTAGTTGACATGTCACACGCGCGGGGACGAGATCGACAGTGCCGAGTTGCGAAGGTCGATTCGAGCTTGCCAACCAGGCAGGGCCTGAGGGGCTTTTTCGCACAAGGTCGACACTGCCCAATGGAATCGACCCGAGCTAACAAACAGCGAAACGTGGGATGGGGGAGAATTTATGGGTTGCCCCGGCCTACCAAACACACCCTTAATGAGCCAGCATCTTCATCAGCTGCGTGCGGTGTGAGCCGGACGTGCCGCTAAAATTGGCGTATAGGAGCCCCCAAAATAAACTAAAGAAATCGATTGAGATAAAATGATGGGCTGGACCATTTAGAAGACTAATGTGGACTGAGCCTGACTAAAGAAAGTTTTGACGTTTTAATTTCGTGTTTTAAGTTGACCATTCGTTTTGGTCAATGATCATAAATCAACTAGAGTGAAAATTTCATTAACCACTCGTAGACTTGACCTAGACCAATCCGCCACCTCTTAGACCAAGCCGCCGCCAACCCCTCCGCCTTCTCCATACGTCGGTTCCCCATCCTCCGGCCAATCTCGCCAGCATCGGGAGGGGTGTGGAACCTGATCTATCGGTGGAGTTTTTAATAAAAGTACACTACAAGAAATATGCTAACTAGTGACCTCAAATATTGGTTATAGAAAGGTCATAGTAGTCCATCTATGACCTTTCTATGACTAAAAGTAATAGGTCACATAACGAGCGTCACTATAGACAACTCACGACCTTTTTATTGAATTGGTCATGGACTAGTATGACCAAAATAGATAGTCATAGTGTCCATGACCAAAACTTTGGTCATGACATTCTGGCCTGTCCACGTAAGCCAATCTGACGTGGAAGCTGACGTGGCAGCAAATTCAGCCCGGTCCAATCCAGCCTTTTAAATGGGCCTAGCCCAACAATCTGTCTATTTATTGTTTATCAATTTTCGTCACCTACATGGGCCAAGCCCAATTCAACCTTTTAATTTTAGGGTCGTGGTCTTTTTACATACAATTTCTTCTATCCTTTTAATTTAGTCCGGTCCCACTAGTCAGTAGGTCCCAATTGTCAGATGCTCAAATCAGATTAATAACAAATGATTTTATCATAACCGATAGATACATGGCATTTATTTGATTCAACATGGCCAATTAATGAATATCATTTTATACAACAGTGCTACATTACAATCATGCACAGTTATATCCAGCTACCAAAATAAAAAAATTCAAACTACAACAAGCTATCAAAATAGAAATCTTTGGTTGGTTCCAGCTCTCTTCGGACTACTCTTCCAAACCCTTCAAGCTTGGCTGTGAAGTCGATGTCCTCGATCTGGCTTTCCCAGTTTTCCTCACACTCGATCTAACATTACCAATGAATCCAATGAATCAGGATAACGTCTCATGAACAAAATAGTAGCTAGCGGTTAATTTGCAGTCAATAAACTAGCATGCAACAGGGTACACATCTAGCATGCTAACAGGGTAACGTAAATTAATTCACTGTTCTTAACTAGCTGGTAATTCCATGGTTGTAACCATGCCAGCACCTAAAACCATGGTAATTAATTTAGATTTAGACGGCAACAACAGGTAGTAAATGTAAAGGAAGAAAGAAGAAGACACTCGTCTATAGTTTGGCTGGAAGACACTCCCAGTATTTGATTTATATCACATCATAGTCTTTCCCATAAGCATGCATAGTCCTAAAAACATAAAACTTGGAGCTTCCAGTATAAAACAAACCATATAACATGGGTACATCGATCTGAACATATATACATGCTTTTGTAATTCTACTAGCTTCATCATGTGGACCAAATCACATATGCAGAAATATTAGTTAGAATAAATGGTACTTAATCCATGCATAAAATATCCATGCGAATATAGTAGTAGACATGAATACAAAGGTGCAAGGATCATCCTCAGATCAATACATAAACCACTACCGAGCTTTGACATCACATAGACCTAGCGCAACATACAGACTACTGAACAAAATAACATCACGAGAATCCAGAAGTACACATGAGTACATCCATCTGAACATGGACAAGCTGTTTAACTCACATCAGTCTCACACAATGGATAGATAAGTAAGCAGATGCATCGACATCAGACCCATATACCTTGATAGAGAACCTGCAGATCTGTACACGTCCACGGCCTCCCCTCCCCCTCCCTGGCCACCTCCTCCACCCGCAACAACCTATGGCAAGCCTCTTCGACCTGCTCCGGCTGCAATTTAGACAAAGAAATCTTGTTTCAGTCACATGAATTTTGAACACAAACAGTAGATATATTGCAAGTGGCTACAATGCTTCGGGCAACTAAAGTCTTCAAAAAGGATTGGCATCCACTCAATAGAGTTGAAGGTCAAAGAAAATAGAAGCAGACGGTTCACATATCATGCTTCACACGTTACAATCCAAGGTTTTAGTTTAGTGTTGAAAGCTAGTTCCTAACGTGTTCTGCTAGCATGTGCTCACAAGTGGCACACATAAAAGGAATAAAAGAGTGATATGCGAGAGCTCAAATTAGATATAACCATGATCTCAATACTACATCTAAGTTTTGAAATGCATATGTGAGTGACAACCTGAATTCAGTATGTAGAAAAGGGAAAAAAACTAAACACCCTACTGTCATGTTTGGATCAACATATAGTACAATTACATGTCATGTAGATTTGTCTAAGAGAGCATAGTAGATTTGTCAGGTATAGTGTATACCATACCATAAAAGAGAACTCAGCTATATGAGACAGTGTCCGTGTGCAGGCTACATCTATATGATTTCTCATTCCATGGCTCATCAATTGAAAAACGAAAATCAAATGTTCTAGACTATACCATTTAGACTGAAATTGGAACCGTAGCGATAGGCAAATACAGGACAGTTGCACATTGGAATAGTAGCGATAGGAAAAACACAGGCTACATATATCTTGTGCTCGTGTAGAGAGCGTACACGGCAGCTGAGCTTGAGGGGATTTGATCGGGGATGGGAGATCGGGCTTTACCGCTCTGGTACCGTCAGACTGGGTGAGGATGATGTCAGCGGAGAGGAGGGTGCGGTCGATGTTCTCATGCGCGGTGCGGACGACGTGCGTCCGTAGCTGGACGGGGCGCATGGCGGCGTCGAGCGCAGGAGGCTGTCAAAGGAGACGAGGATAAAGACGACGACATCCATGGCCGCCTTGCCCTTCCCCAACAACTCCCGCAGCAGCACCGCGCGCTGCGCCAGGCTCTCCATCCGACCTCCCGCTGATGCTAACGTTACCTACTCCTCCTGACGCTAGCTGGGTAGCTAGCGGTTGGGGATCTGGGGCGGGGATCCGAGGCGGTGATTTTGGTTGTGGGGAGGGGGACCCCATGGCGGCGGCGATGCGTTCCCACGAGCGACGGCGATTTGGGGCTTCACACGAGCGGCGGCGCTCGGGGACGACGGTGGAGAGAAGGGAAATGATGAGAGAGGAGGAGGAGCTCGCGAGGAGCGATGGCGGCGTGGGGAGGGGAGCGGACAACGGCGAGTTCTAGGGTTTGGCTGTGGTTTGGTTCGGTCGGGTGAGTGGTAGCCTGGTAGGTAGGCGATATGGTTCCGTTTGCTTCAGGTGCGTGCGTGTAGGGTGAGACGATGGAGTGGGTCCGCGCGATGAATTCGGTAGGGTGGACGACACGTCATCGATCCGTGCCAAGTCCACTGTATGTAATCTATTCCATCCATTCGGATTTGATTCAACGACCCGCATCTCATCTCTCGTGTTCTATTTTTTAAGTATAAAAAGAGGCTTTTATAAAACACTTAAGAAGAATATGTTGTAAAAAGGGACTTTTCAAAAAAAATATAGGCCTTCAGCCTTGGAACGGAGGGAGTATGACACTTATGTAGACACATCAGCGTAAGTTTACACATGGATACGACATATAGGCAAACCTTCTAAGGTGGCCGACCGGTCATTTTAATTCATTATGAATTAGCAGCGATGACTATTTAAATTGGTCGTGATCGCCTAAAGTTAAGGTCGTAGACCAGTGTTATGTATGTTATGACCAATGGGTTTAAGTAAGTTATGACCTTTCTGACAAAATTGGTCATAGTTTTTCCGGGTTTGGACCGTCCCAAATGTCCTACGACCATCTGGTTCGAAATGGTCATAGATCTATGACCAATTTTCTTACGGTCACTATGAGAAGGTCACAAGTTAACACATTTCTTGTAGACAGTTGTTGGGCCTCCAAGTGTAGAGGTTTGTAGAATAGCAGCAAGTTTTCCCTTAAGTGGATCACCCAAGGTTTATCGAACTCAGGGAGGAAGTGGTCAAAGGTATTCCCTCTCAAGCAACCCTGCAATCAAGATACAAGAAGTCTCTTGTGTCCCCAACACACTGCACTAGTTCGGCGAAGAGATAGTGAAATACAAGTGGTATGGATATAAGATAACGGTGTTAGAAAGTAACTTGATGGCGTGGAAAAGACTAAAGGCAAACTGAAATAAAGATGCAAGCAAGCAAACATATAACAAATCTAGTAGCAAATGGTGTATCAATGCTTAGAAACAAGGCCTAGGGATCATACTTTCACTAGTGAACACTCTCATATAAATATATCATCTTCATGATACTACGCTGAACTACTCTCTGGTTGGACACTCTAATCGTTGGTAGGGATACAACAACACTCCTCAAAGTAAGCCTTTCCCATCTAGAAAACCCCACACTGTCACCTTGAGCACTAGATGAGTCCAACAAACACCACAATTTCATAAAGACATCCAACTCCAAATATAACTCATAACAAGTATTTGTAATCTCTAGCCTAAGTGCCACCATGGTGAGCACGCTGTCACTTTCACACACATGGGGAGAGCAGAGATATAATAAAGCACTTGAGTAGCAAGGTAGATCTATAGATTACAAGCTCATGATCTCAATAAGATCATGCATAGAGAGAGAGAAATGAACACATAGCTACCGGTAGAACCCTTAGCCTCGAGGAAGAACTACTCCCTCCTCATCATGGGAATCAGCAACGGTGATGGAGATGGTGGTGGAGATCGATGGAGATGGCTCCGGGGGCACTTCCCCGTCCCAGCAGGGTGCCGGAACAGAGACTTTCTATCCCCTGAATCTCCCCTTCGGTGGCAGCGGCGCTGTGGAACTTTTCATGGCTGTAGGCTTGATTATTTAGGGTTTATGCATCGGGAGGCTTCTTATAGGCGAGAGGGGAGACCGAGGGGGTGCCAGGGGGCCCCACACCACCTGGTGGCGCGGGTAAGGCTAGCCCGCGCCTGGGGGGGGGGGGGGGTGTCCAGGCCCTGGCCCTCCTCCGTCTCGTATTCTGGCTCCGTGAGTCTTCCAGTAAAATAGGAACTTTGGCTTTTGTCTCGTCCAATTCCGAGAATATTCATTTTCTGACTTCCTGGAACCAAAAACAACAGAAAACAGGCAACTGGCCTATGGCATCTTGTTAATAGGTTAGTACAAGAAATCATATGAAAAGTACTCCAAAGTTGGAACAAAACACAAGAAAGTAGATAAAACCAAGCATGGAGCATCAAAAATTATAGATACATTTGCAATGTATCAACATCCCCAAGCTTAACTCCTGCTCGTCCTCGAGTAGGTAAGTGATAAAAAGAAAGAATTTTTGAGGTGACATGGACCATCAAAGACTTGATCAAAGTCTTTGCAAAACATTCAAAGCTGGGATCATAGTACTTCAATCATAACATGAAAGACAAAGTTCTAGCAATAAGCAAAGAGACTATGATGCAACATGAAAAGGCACAAACAAAAGATTCATGAATAACAATGCTTTGCAAGACGTTTGTTTGTTTCACATAAAGAAAACATAGCATAATAGTATTCAGCTTGTCCTTCAATAAAGTAGCAAATATAAATGCATAGGACACCTTCAAAGTTCATAAGAGTGACTAGATACAATAGTTTAAAACATGCAATAACAAGTTATGCATCAATCAACTAGTCTTGGGACAATGCACATAGAACTAAGAATGGCCACTATGCTCTCAATGTAGCGCATAAAGATAGAAGGTGGAGACTCAATATAATGGTGGAAGAAAGGCCTTTTGTAAAAGGAAGTAGGGATGCAAGTCTCATAAAGAGCTTCCAAAAATTATGGTACTTATAGTTTTCAGCTCTCATTGCCCTATCATAAGCATCTTGAAGTGATTAAGGTTAAAGTGACACAACTAAGAGGATATGCTTGACAAGTTATAAACCGAAATCTCATGCCCCTTACTTACGAAGACCGATCCTCATGCTACTCAACTTCAGTCACGAGTAAGCTCTTGTCATTGTAAGTATATGTGTATCATTAAGAACCGCCAACGGGGTACCCCTTGCACATGATACAGGAGCTTTCCCATAATCAAAATGACAAGGCAAGCAGACAATGAGCATCTCAGCGATCTTTTTATTTGCTATTTGCATAGGTTTTTATTGAGGATGCTTCATAGAGTGCTCATTATGGTGATGTTGCAAGTTTCCACCATGATTAGGCATGGCTTAGGCTAGCGGCCCAGGCATTTTTCTAACACACATACAAACTCCATGATCTTACAAGTTCCACTTTTATTTCACACCGCCGGGATCCGTAAGCAAAAGAACATGATATCAACGGGGTACAAAGTACAAGTGCAATGTTGAAAGCGTTCCCCATGAAACATGGTTCTGCTAATTTCAGCTTATAAAGCGCAAGCATATACGCAACAAATAAGGAACCAAAGGTTCAAGTTTATTAAGGGCAAGTAAAATAAAGTGTGCCATCAAGTTCGTGAGAGCTTTAATCACTAGTTTTCTCATAACAATTGGAAGGTAAACAAAAGCATGAATATACTTGGAATAGCATAAGCTAGTAGGTAGGTATGCTGGACTCTTTGGAATAACTTGGTTTAGGGAGTTGGATGCATGAGTGGAACTCATACTTGGTTGTGGAGGTTAGCAAAAGACTGGGAGCGACAAACTAAGAGAGCAATAATGGCCATAATCATGCAGAGCGACAAAACATCATTGATCAAAGCATAAAGTGATACTACAAGTTGAAACCTAAAGGATCATAAAGGCTATGGTGACTTGAGATAGTCATAACATGGTGTGAGCATGCGCCAAGTCAACCCAAATAAAGCATCAAAGGAGAATACCACTATACTATGCTTTATTATGCTAAAACAACACATGATTCATCCAAGGCACATTAAGCAATCTCAATTGTTTATAACAAGTCATGCTACAGCAAAGAATACTAAGAATAAAGCCAAAACAATATCGAGCATGGCATGAAAAAGCATAGGCCATAGTCAAAAACGAGCTCTTTTTACCACATAAGTATGAAGTTTCCTACTCTTTTCCAAACCAAACCAAACTATTTGCAAACCAAAGTATGAAAGAGGGGGTCCAACCAATTTATTCAGCAAACTAAGCAAACCAAGCAAACTAAAAACCAAAACGAAAACGAAAAATAAGACGCTCCAAGAACAACACAACTGTGCATGAATCAATAAAAATGAAGTGTTTGGAAGAAACCTGAGATTTTTATTGATGAAGAAGGGGATGCCTTGGGCATCCCCAAGCTTTGACGCTTGTACTTCTTGGATATTTCTTGGGGTGACACGCGTGGCATCCTCAAGCTTGAGCTTTAGTCCATCCTTCATCTCATTACTCATTCCTTCCATACACCTGAATTTTTTTCTTCATACAAAACTTCACACAATCTTTATTAGCAACATTAGTGCACTCAAGATAATAAGTCTTTAGGTTCAGTTATAACACCAGTAAAAGTTCCATTAAAACACTAGCTACTGTACCACTTCCCTCAAAAATCTCAATTCCCCAAAAGAACTCAAAAAAGAACCAACAAGAAGCAAATGCAAATAATGGCAGAAATCTGTCAAAACAGAGCAGCAGGTAAAGACGAATTTTTTATAAGACCTTCTGTTGCTCAAATAAAAAAGTGTTGAACTAACGCAAGTTAGATAACAACCTGGGGCAGAAGCACAAAAAATTATAGCTCAATCCGACATACAGAGCTCTCTCACGAATTTTTACGGTGAAACACATTAATCTGTTTCGGGACAGCAACTTTCCCAATCATTACTTCACTCTCATTAGAGGTTACTCTTGGGACAAAAAGAAAATAAAACGGATATGGAGTGGTTATTACAGAGGTAATAACTTCCAAGACTCATCTAAAACTTTTGGGTTATCTCCCAATAAGTACTTTTCTTTAATGCCTTTAAGTTAGGCTTGATAGTTTGAGAAGATGCTCACATAAGAAATATGAATTGAAGTAAAAGAGAGAATTAAGAAGCAAATTCAAAACACATTTAAGTCTAACCCACTTCCTATGCATAGGAATCTTATAAAGAAACAAGTCATGAAAGCACAAAGCAACAAGCATAGGAAGGCAAAACAAGTGCAACTTCAAAATTTTCAATATAAAGAGGGGAAACTTAATATTATTGAGATGCATAGAACCATGTTTCCCTCTATCATAATAACTTTCAGTAGCATTATGAATAAAAGTAATAATATAACTATCACAAGAAACATTCTTATCATGAGCCACATGCATAAAAGAATTAATACTCCCCACATAAACATAGTCATTCTTGTTGATTGTAGTGGGAGCAAATTCAACAAAATAGATATCATTATTATTTTCATCACCATAATCTTCAAATATAGGAGGCATATTGTAATCATAATTAATTTCCTCCTCAATAGTAGGTGGACTGAAAATATCATAATCATCATTGCAATCATCATATATTGGAGGTATAGCATCCTAATAAGCAATAGAATAGTTATCTTCCCAAGTGTGTTCATTTGTAAACGTATCATCATTGGAAGGATCATGGATAGCACTAATAGTATAGCAATTATTAATATCAGCATTTTCAGAATTGGTACCAAAGAGATTTTCAATATCAAAAGAAGTGTGCTTTTCCCAATCATGATCACTACTATAGGTAACAGGCATAGGAACATCATCGAGTTCAAACTCATCAAAAACTATAATAGGAGCAACATGCTTAGGGGAAAATACCATTTCCTCTCTCCTTTTACTCCTCCTTTTCTTCTTTATGTTCCTCTCTTTAGGAGGGAGAGGCTTCAAAGGAAGGTTCTCCATATACCCTGGTTCATTGTTAGAGACAATAGAAGAAACTTTGGAGGATTCCTTCTTTTCATTAATAAGATCAAAACACATATTAGTCCTATCATATTTTGGTAAAATCTCATCTTCTATAATATTTTGTATGTAAGTATGTGTGTGACAATTATCAACACAATAAAGATGACAACCATGTAGGACACTATTCATATCAAAAGCACCCATATCTACCAAAGAGTTTTTTCTTGATAACTCTTCACACCCCAAAAATAATGTAAGTTCATCATGCTGATTAGGAGTGATCATGTCATCACAATACAAACTTGCAGTACTCATTGGATTAGAAGGGCTATTATTATGGCCTGAGCATTGGAAATTGAAATGACCCACTCCAAAGCAAAGTTCACAAATAAAAGGATAGAGTGCACACACTTTTTTACCAAGATCATTTAGAGCCCTATACCACATTCTAGTTTTTTCATTCCTGTGGGTGATACAATATTCTTCTTCAACTTGATTACTCTCACAAGGTCTATGTATCCCACAAAAATTAACATGCTTATAAGAAATAGTGCTTTTAGAGGTTTGAGCATGTTTATTGCTATCATTAACAACAATTTCATTTTCCATGCAAGTGTCTTTAAAAGGCTCATGATACATGTCCCAATTTTATTTAGGAGCATTAATATGAGAAGCAAAGGATCTAAAACAATCAATAAGAATTTGACGATCAAGACCATATTTAGCACTAAGCTCTTGAAAATCAGTAGTTTCAGCGAAAGAATTAATGCAATCATACTCATAGTTTATACCTGGTTCTTTACCTTTGTTGTTATCCCAATCTTCGGTATTGCTTTGAATTGTTTCAAGAAGAACCCACTTAGCTTTGACCTCCTTACTCGTGAAGGATCCCTCTAAACAAGTATCTAGATAGTCCTTGTAATGTCCTGAAAGCCTTGCATAGAAATTATTAATAACAATATTACGGGGGAGCTCATGAATGGGACATTTGAGCATTAGTGACTTCAATCTCCCCCATGCTTGGGCAATACTTTCTCCATCATGAGGATGAAAATTATAAATGTAATTCCTATCTTTATGAATTTCATGAGGAGGATAAAATTTAGAGTAAAAGAGAGATTCAAGTTCCTTCCACTCCAAATGATGAGGATAATCTAGTAGCTCATACCACTCCCTTGCTTTGCCCTTAAGTGAAAAAGAGAATAACTTCTTCTTGATGTGATCTGTTGTAATACCTGCACACTTGAACAACCCGCATAATTCATGTATAAAGAGCAAATGATCACCGGGATGGACAGTTCCATCTCCAAAATAGTAGTTATCCATAACACAATAAATAATTTTTATAGGTATTTTAAAAGGGATGCTTTCAGTGTGTGGATTTAAAATATCACAAGTATCATTAGAATTACCACATATGGGAGATAAAGTATCATCAGAGCAAATTTTCTTCCTTAAAACTGGGGAACTAAAGAGATCATTTTCATAAGAACCAACTTCCCCAAGCTTAGACGTTTCCATAGCATTAGTAACAAAGGTGTTCAAAAGATTCATACTAATAACATTGCTATTAGCAAGCACAGAAAGTTCCATGGGTTTTTTAATTTTCTCTTCAAACACTTCATGTCCTAACTCAAGATAAATACTATAAGGCTCTCTAATTTTGTTGTTGTTTTCCATTAAGCCTAATTAGTGAAAACAAGAAACAAAAAGACAAAATTGCAGAATCTAAAGGAAATAACTTCGAGCACTCACACCGGAGGATGTGAGTACCTTTTACCTTACCTCCTCGGCAACGGCGCCAGAAAATAGCTTGATGTCTACGTACTTCTATTCTTGTAGACATTTGTTGGGCCTCCAAGTGCGGAGGTTTGTAGAACAGCAGCAAGTTTTCCCTTAAGTGGATCACCCAAGGTTTATCGAACCTAGGGAGGAAGTGGTCAAAGGTATTTCCTATCGAGCAACCCTGCAATCAAGATACAAGAAGTCTCTTGTGTCCCCAACACACCAAATACACTTGTCAGGTGTATAGGTGCACTAGTTCGGCGAAGAGATAGTGAAATACAAGTGGTATGGATATAAGATAACGGTGCTAGAAAGTAACTTGATGGCGTGGAAGAGACTAAAGGCAAACTGAAATAAAGATGCAAGCAAGCAAACATGTAACAAATCTAGTAGCAAACGATGTATCAATGCTTAGAAACAAGGCCTAGGGATCATACTTTCACTAGTGAACACTCTCATATAAATATATCATCTTCATGATACTACGCTGAACTACTCTCCGGTTGGACACTCTAATCGTTGGTAGGGCTACAACAGCACTCCTCAAAGTAAGCCTTTCCCATCTAGAAAACCCCACACTGTCACCTTGAGCACTAGATGAGTCCAACAAACACCACAATTTCATAAAGACATCCAACTCCAAATATAACTCATAACAAGTATTTGTAATCTCTAGCCTAAGTGCCACCATGGTGAGCACGCTGTCACTTTCACACACATGGGGAGAGCAGAGATATAATAAAGGACTTGAGTAGCAAGGTAGATCTATAGATTACAAGCTCATGATCTCAATAAGATCATGAATAGAGAGAGAGATGAACACATAGCTACCGGTAGAACCCTTAGCCTCGAGGAAGAACTACTCCCTCCTCATCATGAGAATCAGCAACGGTGATGGAGATGGTGGTGGAGATCGATGGAGATGGCTCCGGGGGCACTTCCCCGTCCTAGCAGGGTGCAGGAACAGAGACTTTCTGTCCCCCGAATCTCCCCTTCAGTGGCGGTGGCGCTGCGGAACTTTTCGTGGCTGGAGGCTTGATTATTTAGGGTTTATGCATCGGGAGGCTTCTTATAGGCGAGAGGGGAGACCGAGGGGGTGCCAGGGGGCCCCACACCACCTGGTGGCGCGGGTAAGGCTAGCCCGCGCCTGGGGGGGAGGGGGGTGTCCAGGCCCTGGCCCTCCTCCGTCTCGTATTCTGGCTCCGCGAGTCTTCCGGTAAAATAGGAACTTTGGCTTTTGTCCCGTCCAATTCCGAGAATATTCATTTTCTGACTTCCTGGAACCAAAAACAGCAGAAAAGAAGCAAGTGGCATTGTGGCATCTTGTTAATAGGGTAGTCCAAGAAATCATATGAAAAGTACTCCAAAGTTGGAACAAAACACAAGAAAGTAGATAAAACCAAGCATGGAACATCAAAAATTATAGATACATTTGCAATGTATCACCTCCTTAGGCCGCGCCCTGGCTTGATGCCCTAGGCCTACACCGCACAAGGTCAAGCTCTTCCGCAGTAGCAGCAATAGATTGATCCCGCCCTCCTTGCCACCCTCAACAACATGCAACTCCCTGACAACGATTGGTGCATGGACACCGGTGCATCCTCTCACATGGTGACATAGGTATGATTACTCGGGTAATTATGATTGGCTACCCTACATTGGGTAAAAGGCCTATGGCCCATGAAGGTTCTAGACGGCGGCCCAAGGAAGCAACCGACAAAGGTTCTGATTGTATTAGGAAAGACACTATAAACCGACATTGTGTTGGTATTGTAATCATACGTGTATGAAACCTATCCGCATACAGCTTTGAGACCCGGCCTATTATATATAGGACGGGAGAAGCCCAAGCGAGGGTACAGAAAAATCCAGAGGACAACTTGTAATAGTGCGTTTACTCAATATTTAGGTGACTTTATCTTCATTGTTTTCCTGATATCCAACGAAATCTCCAGCGTTCTCTTTTCCGTGAAACCCCAAGTCCATCATCATGGGCATTGCCGAGGTTACCCCTCGTCAATTGGCGCCGTCTGTGGGAAACCTGAACGTTGGAAACACGGATTCGGTGGAACACTCTCCACCAAGCATCGATTCGATGAAAGCATATCCACGCCCACCCACCCCTGTATTGGTACCCACCGATTTGAACGACGGATCCGATCTAATCATTGGAAGCCTCCACTTCCAAGTAGACAACCCGCAAGAATCACACCTTTCAGCCTTGATCACATCAGAACCATCGGTGCGAAAAGCTACACCCACAGAAGTATCAACATCTCCCGTCGGATCCTCCATGGACATCACATCATAGATCGAAGAAGGCGAAGAAGGTCACCAGCCAACCCCAACACACGAAGCAAACCCGACAAACTCAAAACCTGAAGAAATCAGTGAAAACGTCGACTTCGAAGAAAGGACGGCGAAGATCTATCCAGAACTACGATCTCGGAGTACCACCAACACATCCGCAAAAGCAAAAGATGACGCCATTATGCCACGCATAACACACCACCAAGTGTACATGATCAACGGAGATACCTCAACACCATGCGATGAAAACCATAATCCTATCCTCAACCCCGATGATATTTTATCAGATGACCATGCAGGTAACCACGCCAATGAAGGAGAACACGGAAACAGAGGAAGAACAACGGATAATCGCATAGTCCAAGGAGGAGGTAGAGAACCTCACACTTGAGAGAGACAAGGACTTCGGATACCAGCATCGGCATGGCAAAAAGCAAGGGAGGCAATTTCGGGAGCGGTCCCGATGACAGCGGATGCTTCAGATGAGGATCTACTAGCATACCAATATCTGCTCCACCATAAGAAGAGAGATCTGCTTCGGATGCAAAGGCAACTTGATGAAAGAAAGAGGTTAGCCGATGAATCTAGCTTATGATGGGCACAATTAAGCTCTACTCAAAGATCAAGGAGTGTAACAGGAGCAGCACCACCAAGAAGGGAAACATCTCGACTACAGAACATCCCTGAAGCAGAAAGAAGTGGGATCATCCGAGATCTCGACTTATCATTCATGTCAATTGATCAAGCATGAAACATCAAGGCAAAAACAGCTCAGGCAACCATTGTGGCCGCGCAAACATATCTGATCACCACCCAACTTGCACCCGACGATCCACGTGTGGCCCTTCACCGCTCCGCCCTGATGAACCTCGGCATGGTAGGAGCATCTCTCGCGGAAGAAAAACAAGGAATCACACGTCAACCCGAAAGATCCCCACACCATCACAACAACCCTCGGCAAGTAGGATACACCCGGCGATCTCATTCACCACACCAGGCGCATATCGTAGGATCTGAGCCGCGAAGCAATACAAGAAACAACAACACCCAACAAAGGGGCAGCGATCCAGATGAAAGTCGCAACTGACGATATCAGGATGGATACGACGAAGACGATAACGAGCTATGCGGGGCTAGCTGTTTCATGCAGAGGATTCGTAAGGCCTCAGTGCCCAAGGACTTCAAACTTCCACACGACCGCCACAAATATGACGGACTCCAAGAACCCGAGGCTTGGTTAGTAGACTATTTGGCCACTATCAAATATAGGGCGGCTCCACAACTACCACAATGCAAAGCCTACAACTACATCTTACCGGGCCGCAAGATCGTGGCTCAGGCAGTTACCCGATGATTCCATCGGTAGCTGGATTGATTTGGAAGACAAGTTCATCCGGCACTTCCAATCCACGTTTAAGCGACCAACATCCTTGGAGCAGCTACGAGCGTGCAAACAAAAATCTAGGGATCCAATAAGAGCATTCATCCAACGATGGAATATCATTAAAAACTCAGCTGGGTCCATATCAGACGAAAGGGCCATCGACGCCTTCAACGACGGCCTTCGTCACCGAGAATTCATAGAAGAACTAGGACGGGTCAAACCCAAAACAATTTCCCAGTTAATGGAAATAGCAAATCGCTGGGCCGATGGGGAGGATGCGCTGCATAATAAACGTGCGCGGTCACCCGAAGAAGACAGGGATAAGAGCGACAATGATAAAAGAAGAAGGAATAACGATGGAAACATGGGACCAAGTTATGTCGTAGCAGGTTTTTCGGGATAAGGTAACAACAGAAGCAACGACCACAATAGCGGATACTACCAGAACAGGGATGACGTCGGAGGCAGCCAGTCCGTGCAGCGGTACCAGCCAAGAGCACGAGACCCACCCATATCTGCAATGCAAATGTTGGAAGGACCCTGTAATATGCATTTTTACGTTGACTCAGCAGGCAGGCGACAATCCAGCCATCTTATGAAAGACTGCCGAACATTCCTCAAGATGTAGGAGCTATGTAATGCAAAGGCAACCGAAGCGGCAAATCGAGGATACGCATCCGCGCCTGGTACACTAGCCATCGGTGCACCACCACCACCACCAACGACACCACCACAAAACAATAACGATCAAAGCAATGAGTACCCCAGGTCAAAAGGGGCAATGTCCATGATTCAGAAGGGACGCCCATCCAACAGAATCTAGAAGCTCATCACAAGGCAAATCAATATGGTGGAAACAACAACATCAACTACACCCAAATATCTCCATTGGTCAGACCAAGAAATCACATTCAGCAGAGTCGATTACCCACTTCGGGTCCCATGACCGGGCCACTCAGCTCTGATAGTCGAAGCACAAATTGATATGAGCAAGGTCTTCATGGATGCAGGAAGTAGCATAAATCTGATCTACACAAAAATACTAAGAATAATAGGCTACCCCCTAGACAATCTCGCGCCAACAGAAACATCTTTCCACGGAATAGTACCAGGTAAAGCCAAAATTCCATTAGGCAAAGTATTTATTGACGTTGTTTTTGGTTCCAAGATAAATTTCAAGCGAGAAAAACTTGAATTCGAAGTCATGGATGGGCCATCACAATATCACGCAATCTTGGGACGACCAACCTTTGCACGGTTTATGGCAGTGCCGCATTGTGCATACTTAGTGATGAAAATGCCAGCACCAAAGGGAATTATCACGGTATAAGGAAGCTTCACACGTGCCGACAACTGTGATTGGGAGTTCAACAAAATTTCTGAATCTTTTGGGATGGCAACAGAGTTTGAACAACTCAGAACTTCAGCAAACGCACAACCTCTGGAAGTAACACGGGTCAATCCCGATTAGGCTTTTGACACGACAAGAGATATAAAAGAAGTATAGATCCACCCCGCCGACCCGACAAAAACAACATTCGTGGCTTCTAACATGGATCCCGCATAGGAAAGCGTGTTCATCGAGTTCCTCCGTGAGCACTGGGAGATTTTCGCATGGCTACCTTCTAACATGCCGGGAATCCCCAGGGAACTCGCTGAGCACGCGTTAAATTTAGACCCAAAGGCGAAGCCAGTAAAATAGCCGCTTCGACGCTTCATAGAGCCAAAGCGCAAGGCCATTGGAAAAGAGCTCCATCGCCTAACTGATGCCAATTTTAGCAAAGAACTAACAAAATCAGAGTGGCTCGCAAACCCAATGTGTGTTCCAAAGAAAAACACTACAGAACTTCGGATGTGAATCGACTTTACTGCACTGAACAAGCATTGCCCATATCACTTCCCACTGCCGTGAATCGACCAAATAATCGATGCAACTTCGGGATGTGAACGACTTTCTTTCTTGGACGCTTACTCAGGATACCACCAGATTAGGATGAAGGAAGAAGATCATGATAAAACGGCATTTATTACGCCCTATGGTGTATTCTGCTACACAACAATGTCGTTTGGCCTCAAGAACGCTGGGGCAACAAATCAGCAGATGATGCAAAAATGTCTAGGCAGCCAAATATGCACAAATGTGCAAGTGTATATAGATGACGTCATAGTCACAATAGGTCAAGGATCTGCGCTGATCAAGGACCTCGAAGAAACATTCAAAAATCTCGACAAGTTTAGCGTCAAATTGAACCTGAAGAAATGTTCCTTTGGAGTCCCGGCAGGGTAACTCCTCGGATATTTGGTATCAGCCAGGGGAATCGAGGCTAATCCCGCAAAAATACAAGCAATCCTCACAATGAAGAAGCCAACAAATCTGTGTGGCGTACAGCAACTGGCAGGGCGAGTAGCGGCACTCAGTCGTTTTATTGCAAGGTTAGGAGAAAAAGTATTATCATTCTACACCCTCATGAGGAAATCAGAAAAATTTGAGTGGACGGAAGAAGCTCAACACGCCTTTGATGATCTTAAAAGAACACTTTCGACATCCCCTATCGTCGTGTCGCCAAAAGAGAAAGAACCTCTACTCCTTTATATAGCTGCCACACATCAGGTGGTCAGCACGGTCCTGGTCGTAGAGCGACCTGAAGAAGGGAAGACCCACGGTGTGGATATGCCATTTTACTTCCTCAGCGAGGTTCTATTGCCATCCAAACAAAGGTACCCATACTACCAGAAACTAGCATACGGGGTATTTATGACAGCACAGAAACTACGCCATTATTTTTCAGTGCATCCGATCATAGTGGTCAACGAAGCGCCTTTGTCAAGCATCCTCAACAATCTAGAAGCAACTGGATGCGTCTCTCTATGGGGCATCGAATTATCCCCCCGAGATATCACGTATGAGAAGCGCAAAGTAATTAAGCCACAAGTTCTACCGGATTTTATAACAAAGTGGATGGAGTTGCAATGTGCGGGTCCACTAGACCTTTCTAGTGCCTGGACAATGTACTTTGATGGATCAAAAAGAACGAAGGGAGCAGGAGTTGTGCTAATATCACCTCAAGGCAACAAAATGCGCTATATACTTCGGACGAGCTTTACAAACGCATCTAATAATGAAGCGGAATACGAAGCCCTATTGCATGGCATGCGAATGGCCAAAGCTTGCGGTGCAACTCGCCTCAAAATCTTCGGAGATTCCAATCTTGTGGCACAACAGGAAATGAACAAGTGCGATGCCGTTAACGAAAATATGATTGCTTATTGCAACCTATATAGCATTATGGAGGCTCAATTTGATGGGTGTCAAGTATCACATATAGGAAGAGCAAGAAATGAGGAAGCTGACAATCTAGCAAACACCGGATCATTGTTCTTACCAATACCACCCGGAGTTTTTTGGGAGGAGATAGTGGAGCGATCGATCAAAGCAAAAAGAATCTCTGAGGTTGTAGCACCAAAAACAGGGAAAAAGAAACATCCACAAAAAGAGTCAGGGGCTCCTTCAGAAACCAAAATCATAGAAGAAGCCATCGAAGAAGATTTTGAAGAGATCATGCTAACTGAGTCCACCTGGATGCAGCCGTATATAGCATATATTACTAAAGGAGAGCTACCAGAAGATGTGATAGAAGCCCGGCGAATCACCCGATGATCGAAGGCCTTCAGGATAATCAAAGGAGACCTATACAAAAGAAGTATTTCGGGTGTGTTGCAACATTGTGTAACACCTAAAGAAGGAAAAATTATACTGAAAGATATACATGAAGGAGTTTGCGGTCACCATGCTAGCAGCCGAGCAATTGCTGCAAAAGCATTCAGGGCAGGATTTTATTGGCTCACTGCATTTCAAGATGCAAAAGGCATTGTCAGAACATGTGAGGCATGTCAACGATTCGCAACAAAACCTAGAGCACCCGCCGCTGAGTTGAATCCCATACCCTTAGCTTGGCCTTTCGCTCAATTGGGACTTGATATGGTGGGAAAACTTCACAAATCATCGCCAGGAGGACATGTCTTTCTGCTAGTAGCAGTCGACAAATTTACTAAATGGATTGAAGCAATGCCCGTCACCACCCAAGATGAAACTTTGGCTGTGAATTTTATCAAATCCATAGTATTTCGGTTTGGCGTACCGAACAGCATCATCACGGACAATGGGACCAACTTCACTTCCAATGAGTTCAAGGAGTACTGCCAGGAGATGGGCATCAAAATAAGCTATGCTTCGGTAGCTCACTCGCAAACAAATGGACAGGTCGAAAAAGCCAATGGACTAGTTACCGCTGAACTCAAGAAGAGACTACTAGCACCACTTGACTGAGCAAAAGGAGCATGGGTGGATGAATTTCCATCCGTATTATGGAGTTTACGTACAACTCCAAATAATTCAATACAAGAGACGCCTTTCTTTTTGGTCCACGGTACGAAAGCCGTGCTTCCTGTTGAGGTATCACACGAATCGCCAAGAGTAGCTGCATATAATGAATAGAATCAATAGAAGCACTTGAAGATAATGTGGATGCACTTGATGAAGTTCAAGACAAAGCTCTCCAAAGAGCAACTATGTATCAGCAAAACCTGCGCAATTACCATAGCAGAAGATTACGACCTAGGTCCTTTGCAGTAGGGGACCTAGTTCTTCACCTCAAGCCAGATGGTCACAAGAAGCTAGAATCGCCATGGGAAGGACCATACATCGTCACAGAAGTTATTCTCGGAGGAGCATATCGACTACAAGACAAGAAGACATGAGTAAATTACTCAAATCCATGAAACGTAGCATAGCTACGATGCTTTTACGCATAAGATTATTTGCAATATGATAAGAGTTACAGTTCGGCTTATTAAACCAAGATATCCAGGACAACGGCTAAAGTCTATCCGCTCAAAGAATAATGTATCATCCATTTTCGCCTTATATATAAAGAGATAAGTTATGTGTACCTTAATATTTTTTATTCCAAAGATCAATGCTTTCCATCAAGCTAACAACAACTATGAGCCTATGTCCAGATGCAGGCATCCAAACATAGCCTCGGGGGCTACTCCCATCGGGAGCACTAGCGCGCACCCGATAGAAATTTAGTTGTGTATGAAATATATTATTAATTGCAAACACCTCTTGAGTTTTACACTAGTGTATCCTCAAAAAGGTATTACTCCTATCGGGAGATAGTATAAATTATTAAAACTATCTGATACAATCAGAAATCTTGGCGGTCTAGCAGGCCAACCGCCAAAAAAGCCAAAAATCTCGGATCACGCCGAGACACGACAAAAATCCGAATACCGTGTTAGAAACATGAAGGTAAGACCCCAGGATTCATCCTGTGTGGCCTGGTAATCGCACAAGAATGCGGTCTGCCAGTAAAATATCCGTATCAATGATACGATGAAAAATCCCGACGGACGCGTTGGGTACTCGACAAAATAGAAACTGGAATTCACTATTTGGTAAGACCTCAGTGGCCCAACTGAATTACGCCAGTTACAAATCCCACATTCGAGCCTAGGGACTTGAGTTTGATGTAGGACAACCATGTTTTTTCCCAGGAGCAATTAGCTGATTCCCGATCCGTCAGAAGCATCAGACTCATTGTAACAAATCTCTACAAAAATCAAAAAGTAATAAAAATAAAGAAAAAAGAAACTTTGAGACTCAACCTGAAAACTGCGGTTCAGGTAGAGTCTCGGGGGCTACTGACATAGGTATGATTACTCGAATAATTATGATTGGCTAGCCTACATTGGGTAAAAGGCCCATGGCCCATGAAGGTTCTAGAAGGCGGCCCAAGGAAGCAACCGACAAAGATTGGTATTGTAATCATGCGTTTATGAAACCTATCTGCATACAGCTTTGAGACCTAGCCTATTATATATAGGACGGGAGAAGCCCAAGAGAGGATATAGAAAAATCCAGAGGACAACTTGTAATAGCACATTTACTCAATATTCAGGCGACTTTGTCTTCATTGTTTTCCTGACATCTGAAGAAATCGCTAGCGTTCTCTTTTCCACGAAACCCCAAGTCCATTATCATGGGCATTGCCGAGGTTACCCCTTGTCACATGGCATCTGACCCTGGTAATCTTCAATCCCTTCGTCCCTCCCCTCCTCATCCTGTCACCGTTGGCAATGGTGCAACACTCCCTATCACGCACATAGGCTCCAAAACCCTTCAATCTTCCTCTAAACCTCTCTACTTACACAACATGTTACTCGTTCCTCATATTATCAAAAATCTAATTTCGGTTCATCAATTTGCATCAGATAATTATTGTTCTATTGAATTTGATCCCCTTGGTTTTTCGGTGAAGGCTCTTCCCAGCAGGACCGTGATCCTCAGATGTGACAACCCGGGTCCTCTCTACACCCTTTGCAATGCCCCACACGCCGAAGCCCACCTCACCACCACCTCCTACGACCTCTGGCATCGCCGTCTCGGACATCCAAGCCACCACACCACGATGACTCTCCACCCATCCAAGATGGCCTCCACCAATAAATCAAGACACTCTTTGTGTTATGCATGTCAATTAGGCAAATATGTTAGAGTCATGTTTTACTCTTCGATTTCTACCACCAGTCGTCCGTTTGAAATTCTACATTGTGATTTATGGACCTCGCCTGTTCCAAGCTCCACTGGATATGTCTATTATCTTGTTATAGTTGATGATTTCTCCCACTATTTTTGGAGATTTCCCCTGCGTAAAAAGTCCGATGTCTATGCTACATTTGCTGCCTTTCATGCCTTTGTCACGACTCACTTCCAACTACCCATTCTCCACATACAATGTGACAACGGAAAATAATTTTACAGTCTAAAACTAAATGATTTCTTCACCACACATGGCACAGTCTTTCGATTTTCTTGCCCTATACCTCTCAACAAAATGGCAAAGCCGAGAACTCCATACGCACCATTAACAGTGTCATTCGAAC
Organism: Avena eriantha; assembly: GCA_910589775.1. Lineage (NCBI taxonomy): Eukaryota > Viridiplantae > Streptophyta > Magnoliopsida > Poales > Poaceae > Avena > Avena eriantha. The sequence goes on along the minus strand of OU342745.1, from coordinate 267,025,954 downwards.
TCTACTATTCCAAGCATCCATGCCATCCAACCTATAGGCTGAGGCCCTACACACTTCAACATATCTCCTAAACACACAAACCCTCTGCCGCCCTAAACAACAACACGCCACACTTCATCCTCTTCGGCACACATCCTACCTACGACCATATTTGAGTCTTCAGCAGCCTTTGCTACGCAAACACAGCCTCCACAGCCGATCACAAATTTCTCCTCACGCCAGTAGATGTGGTTTTCTTAGCTACCCCCTAGACATAAAGGATACTGTTGCCTCGACCTCCTTACCCATCAGATCCTGATCTCTTGACATGTGATGAATCCATTTTCCCATATGCCTCTTCCACCCACTCTACTCCACAATCCACCATAGACATCTTTGATCCACCTATCCTTGATGCCACGAATACCCCAACCATCATCTCTAGCCACGGCACAACTCATCCTGCCATGGCAGCAAAAACCACAAAGACTCCTGCCGCGGCAGATCAACTCATGGCAGAAACCCCTGCCGCGGCAGCCCAAACTCCTACCGTGGCAGGATACTCTGCTGTCGCTGCACCCTCCACCCCCACTTTGCCATCGTCACCTCCACCCAACACCCCACCTCCTACTCATTGCACCCGCCATACCAGAGGTTGGTTACCTGGACCGCCAGAACGGCTTAACCTCTCCGTCATCGTCACCTCTCTAATTCCTCACGGCTCTCCGTGACACCTCTTGGTGCCTCGCTATGCAGGAGGAATATGATGCTCTCATGGCCAATCGCACCTGGACCCTTGTTCCTCCCTCTCCTGGTGCTAATATCGTCAGTGGCAAATGGATCTTTCGCCACAAACACAATGCCGATGGTTCCCTCTCTCGTCACAAAGCACATTGGATTGTTCGTGGCTTTACCCAGCAGCCAGGCATCGACTTTGATGAGACTTTCAGTCCCATCGTTAAGCCAACCACCATCCGCATCATTCTCTCTATTGCTTTCTCTCACAACTGGCCTATACATCAGCTCGACATTAAAAATGCTTTCTTACACGACAACTTAGATGATAAAGTTTTCATCCAATAGCCTTCCAGATTTGTTGATCCATCTTGTCCAAACCATGGCTGTCTTCTTCTCAAGTCCCTTTATGGATTAAAACAGGCACCCCGTGCCTGGTTTCAACGATTTGCCTCCTTTGCTAAATCAATAGGTTTTTCTGAATCCAAATACGATGCTTCTCTTTTCACCCTTCACTCCGGCATTGACTCAGCTTATCTCCTCCTATATGTAGATGACATAATTCTCACAGCTTCCACCCTCTCCCTCTTACATCGCATCATTCATAATTTTAGCACAGAATTCTCCATGAAAGATCTAGGACCTCTCCACCACTTTCTAGGCATTTCTGTCACACGCACATCTTCCTCTATTAATCTTAGTCAACATCATTATATCCTTGATGTTCTCTCTCGAGCTGGCATGTTCGATTGTCACCCTTCTCCCACTCCAGTAGACACCAAATAAAAATTACCATCCTCCTAGGGCACTCCAGTAGTTGACCCCTTCCTTTATCGCAGCCTTGCAGGTGCTCTCCAATACATCACTTGAACTCGCCCTGATCTTTCTTATGTTGTTCAACAAATATGTCTTCACATGCATGATACCCGCGAACCACATTTCTTCTTAATCAAACGAACTCTCCGTTATCTTAGAGGAACTTTAGATCATGGCCTTATACTCACTTCCTCCACTTCCACCTCCTTGATTGCCTACTCGGATGCCGATTGGGCAGGATGCCCGGACACTCGCCGATCTACATCAGGATATTGCGTGTTTTTGGGTGATAACCCCATCTCTTGGTCGTCTCGTCGGCAACCTACAGTCTCCCACTCCAGTGCTGAGGCCGAATACCGAGTTATTGCCACCGCCGTTGCTGAAACTTGCTGGATCTGCAATCTTCTTCAGGAATTACATCGACCCCTGGACACTGCTACTGTTGTTTACTGTGACAATGTCAGCGTTGTTTATCTCTCGGCCAACCGCGTTCAACATCGACGAACGAAGCATATTGAGCTCGACATCCACTTCGCTCGGGAGAAGGTAGCTCTCGGCGCACTTCGTGTTCTCCATGTGCCATCCAGTTCTCAGTTTGCAGACATATTCACCAAAGGGCTACCAACTGCGTTGTTTCTAGAGTTCCGGTCCAGTCTAAACATCGGTGCAGCACCGAGTCCAGCCTGCTGGGGCGTGTTATGGAGTATGCAAAGATCACACAGGATCTTGCCTACCTAATCTAGTTAGGCTTATTTCTTGTATAACAATCTTGTAACTTGACTTGGACTCCAAGTTGACACGTGTAATCTGTCTATATAAAGAGTAGGAGAGGCCTCGCGGCGTGCCATCGAGCAGCCCGAGCCGTTTTGTATCTTTGCAGGGCTGCTTTCAGACAAGTACAAGATTATGTCATCGAAGCAAAAGATTTTGAAGACCTTCGAGATTTCCTTTTTTTTTAGACTTTAGTTTGTAGTCGTTGAAGACAGTTTATATATCTCTACCATGTACTATTTGTTACTATGAATGTATGTGGCATTGATGATGAAAAAACTAGAGTGAAAATTCCGTGACAAAGTGGAGTGGCTACGTGATATGTGTTGTACTCCTGTTCGAAAGGCACACACCAATTGTCGATCTCAGTCTGCACCGCATGATCTCTCCATTACTGCAAATGCTAATAACCACATGGCCACACACAAAGCAACACAGGTGTATCTTCCACTTGTGTAGATAAAAGGTCAAATATTACTCTCGTCGCGTGTCGCGTGCAGCACGCGCGTGCATATACCGATATATGCATGTCAGGTCCGATAAAGCTCTAGCTAATGGGATATAGGAGTATATGTTTCCGTCTGCTTTTACGCATATATATATATATATATATATATATATATATATATATATATATATATATATATATATATACACATACTACTGCTATGTATGGTAGGATCGCACTAGCTCGCACTTCGCGACAACGACAGTACCCGGGCATGGGCATACATGCGCATGCATGCGCACCAATCACAAAACCTTTCTGACCGCTGAGCGCTACATATCTGCCGGCCACATTGCTAGCTTTTATCCGCGTTCAAACAGATATATATATATCGATCTGGGTGATATATGCACAGTAGTGCTCGTTGCTCAATCATCCAGTCATCCTTGCTTATTTTCCCACCAGCACCAACAGCTACGTACCTGCGGCATGATCAACGCTAATGCGCCAAGATATCATAGCTTCAAAAATTAATATAGGGGCGCCCAGCGAAGGACATGTATATAATTGCCAGACCATGACGTACGTGACGTGATGTCCCAGCAGACGCTTTCTTCTACTTCTACGATTTGCTTCTACGGTGCTCTGCTCCGTGATGCCACAGGTGCAAAAATGATCGAGGCCACCGTCTCAAACATATCCACGCCATATCCTAGGTCCAAAATATAGCTATATTATTCAAATCAAAGATATTTATAGAAGATCCTTGGAACTTCCATGACGTAATGAGCTCATCAAGTAAGTTCCTGTTCACAATAAAATCTAGAAGAAGCAACTTATAGAATAGTCTAGCACTAGATCTACTCTAGACCTATCTCGTTAACTAATAGATGTCTATTGATTCGCAAGCTAGTGTATATAGGTATGGTTTCTATTGAGAATTGGTTCCCGCCTATGTTTAGTATTGGTTCCACTGCCACTAATATTGTTTCTTTTTAAGCAACCGGCAGGAGCTTTGCCTTTTCAAATAGATAGAGGGAAAACCCAGGAACACAGTACAGAGGGGCATGTTTTGTTTACGGTGGAAACATGCCAAAAGCACCAAATTACAGAAAAACCGAAAGTGCCTCAGGCTCCGCTGGAATGGCAGGCCCAAAGGCCATGAAAGCACGGGCTCGCTGTATGATATCCTCCCTAGCGATCTCAGCCACCCCGACATAAGTCAGCCGTCGGTTAGTGAAGATTCATCTGTTTCTCTCTTTCCAGGCGTTCCAAAGAACATATAGCAGCCACCCACTTAATCTTCTTTTCTCGCTTGTTGGTCTTTCGGCAATCAGATTGTCCCACCAATCCGTGAGGGAATGAAAGACTTGGCCATGGATCCCTCCCGCAGCATTGTCCCAAACTTGAGTGAGGTTCCAGACGGCCGTAGTGAAAGGGCAGTCTTTGCAAAGGTGGTCGGTCGTTTTCGGCGCGCTCAGGCATAAGGCGCAGATAGGGTCATGCGTCCATCCTCTGGTGGCTAAGTTGTCAGCCGTAAGTAGCTTTCCGTGCATGGCCAGCCATCTGAAAATCTTGCACTTAGGCTCGGCATGGGCGGCCCATAATTTATGGCGATGATCTTGGGATGGCTTCCATGGAATTGTGCAAGGTAGGCGGAGTTGGAACTGTAGTTTCCGTCCGTAGTCGAAGTCCAAACAATCCCGTATTATTGCCCCAGAATATACTACATGCCCTGAACTGTGTCCCAAACTTTAAGATACTGGGCAAATTGTATCGGCATGGTCAGGCTAGATATGGCACGAATCCAGTTTCCCGCATTTAGCTCTTTGGCCAAGCTTATGTTTTCCTTGTAACAATTTTGAAAAGATCAGGCGCCCAAGGTGAATGCGTCCATGCTCAGACCAATTGTCGAGCCAGAAAAAAGTCGTCTCTCCATCTCCAATGGGGATCTTCATGGAGGCTCTGAAGAGCTCCATATCAGCTTTGTCACATGGGTAGATTGGAACCCGCTCAAGTGTGTTGTGGGTCTGTCTACTACAGCCATGGCCATCGCAGCCTGAGGGGCCGACCTGTCCGTTTAAGGTGAGGCATCCCAAGCCCACCCAGATCTTTCGGCCTGCAAAGTGTCGTCCAGCTGACTAGAGCTTTCCCTTTAGCCGCATGCTCGCCTTCATCTCCGGCCCATACGAAGTTTCTAGCAATGCGAGTAATCTTATCTCTAGCTCACTTGGATAGCGGTATGACGGTTGCGTGGTATACGGCAATGGCGATGAGGACAGACTTGGCGAGGGTAATCCTTCCAGGATGAGCAAGAAACTTTCCCTTCCACCCTAGTAGCTTCCCAACAATCTTATCGATGAGGGGATGTAGGTCAACTTTGTGGAGTCGCCTGAAGTGTAGGGGTAGGCCTAAGTATTTCCCGAGGAATGTGGCAATCTTCGCAAGAAAAACTGAAAGGATGGTCGCAAGGTCAAAATTGTCGCATCTAATCGGGAAGATCTCCGTCTTATTTAGGTTGGTGATGAGGCCACTAGCCTTTTCGTAGTAGTCCAGAATGTCAGAGATGGCCTTGAGCTCTTCTTTGATGGGGTTGACAAAAATTCCAGCATCATCAGCATAAATGGAGATTCTGCAACGTGGCTCACGCGATCTGATCGGACTGAGAATACCTTGTTGACTTGCAATCGAGAGGATGTGCTACAACGGGCCGATGGCGAGGATGGACAACATGGGAGAGAGAGGATCTCCCTGTCTCAGTTCCTTTGCGTGCCAAAAAGGCCTTCCCGAGCTTCCATTTAGAAGCACTCTCGAGGATGTCGAGGAAAGGAAAGACACACCCAACCTCTCCACAACTGGCCAAAACCTAGAGCCTCCAAAACCTCGAGGAGGTAGGCCCATCCCACGGAGTCGAAGGCTTTAGAGATGTACAACTTGAGAAAAAGGCTAGCCGTCCTTGAAGAGTGCAGTTCTTTGATGAGGTTTTGCACATGGAGGAAGTTGTCGTGGATGCTCCTTTTCTTAACAAACGCGCTTTGGCATTTGGAAACCAGATCAAGAAGGATTGGAGCCAGCCGGTTCGCAAGGAGCTTGGAGAAAATCTTTGACATACTGTGGATGAGGCTAATAGGCCTCTAGTCGCCAACTATCGCTACATCTTGCTTCTTAGGGATTAAGATGATGTTTGCAGAGTTGATCAAATTTGTGCAACCACCCTTCAACCCAGCCATATGGGAGATAGCGGCCACCAAGTCACTTTTTATGATGTCCCAACAACTTTTGAAGAAAGCACCAATGAATCCGTCCGGCCCTAGCGCTTTGACAGAAGGAAGCGAGAAGACGACCTCCTTAATTTCGCTCTCATCGAAAGGGGATTCAAGTTCGGATAGGTCGCGTTGCTCATATTGTAGGGCCTCCGAATCAAGGCTGAGCAGCCTGCGAGCTTTTGAGCCTAGAGCGCACTTGAAATGCTGGAGGATCACCTCCTCCTTGTCCTCATTTGTGATGGCCGGTCCAGCGGTGGTGGCAAGGGTCTAGATGTGGACCTTTCTATGTCGCCCATTTGCTCTGACATGGAATAACTTGGTATTAGTGTCACCCAACCGTATCCAAGTCAGACGGAATCTTTGGCGGAGCTTGATCTTTTGAATTGCAAGGAGTCCCAGGTAGGAAGCTTTCAACTGCCGTCTAAGGTCTCTCTCCTCATCCGAGAGCGCGCGAGATTCTTCTGCCGTGTAAAAACGCCAAATGAGCTCCTTAGCCGTGGCGATTTGGATTTTGAGATTACCGATGCTTTGTCGCTGCCATTTCTTGAGAGCCTTAGTCGTGCGAGAAAGCTTGATGTGCATACGATGGATGGGGTCAGAGGCCTGGATGGGATTACTCTAGGCTTCAAGAACCATTTCCTTGAAGCCATGCATCTGAAGCTAGAACTCCTCAAACTTGAATGACGACTTTCGTTCAGAAGCAACGGATCCTTGCAGGAACATCGGAGCATGGTCAGAGCATGTCGAGGTTATTGCTTGGAGATGGGCATCGGGGAAGAGCTCATCCCATTCGGCGGAGTAGAAAACATGGTCAATCTTGGTGAGGACTGGTTCGTCTTGAGAATTTGACCAAGTGAAGCGGCGGCCATCCATCCTCATGTCCTTTAACTCGAGGAAATCCAGCGCCAAGCGGAACTTTCCGATAAGACGTCTATTAATGCTAAGGTTGCTCTTATAGGACGCCTTAGTGATGAGGTTGAAGTCTCCAAGAAGAAGCCACGAAGCCCGGACGAGAGGCTTCAAGGCCCGGAGCTCGTCGATGAAAACAATCTTCTCAGCCTCAGACTAGGGGCCATAGACGCAAGTTATTGTCCACATATATCCCTCGTTTAGCATAATGGTGGCTGAAAGCGTGTTGGCAGTGAGATGGACATTCGAAATTGAGAAAAAGGCCGAGGAGGCCACGAGAATCATTCCACCACGAGTTCCTACCGTAGGTAGTGTCATTGTATTGGGAATGGCAGTACTTGAGGAGGTTAGATAGAGGTGTGGGGACTAGCAGGGAAGCTATCGACGTCGTCCGCAGGCGGGATTGGATACAAGCAAGCGTAGCTAGACACAGGAAGTACCCAGGTTCGGAGCCCTCGTGATGAGGTAAAACTCCTACTCCTGCCGATCTGACTATGAGGGATATACGAAGTACAAGCTCTCCTCAAGCTGTATTCTCTAGCTACTGTCTTAAATGCACTAAGACCAACCCTTTCTACTGAGGCCTTGTCTCTCCTTATATAGGCAGAGAGGCAACGATCTCACTAGCCAGTCCGACAGGCAGGCCCCACAGGCGGGTCCTAGCTGGCTGGTCATCTACATTATCCGGTACGGCATGTCCCATCAGAGTATGAGCAGTATGGCTGTCGTAGGCACAGTGGATGCCGTGCAAGCCTGTCGTCAGCATCGAGCCACTGTTCCTATGTCATCCCTGCAAAGTCTTCGGTATGGCCGAGTAGATGCCAGTCTTGTTGTCGTACAGGGCGTACCGTGCACTGATCCGCACGTCGTCCTGTCTCCTTGATTGGTTCCGGCTATGTTGCCGTAGTTGGCTGCTTCTCGTCGATCCAGCTACCATTCGGTAGCCGGCCCGACCTGCCTTGTCCGGCTGCACTTGGAGCCGGACGCGATCCGACTGCCCTGTTTCTTGTCCGGTTGGGGTATCTGGGGATCATCCCCCGACACTAGCCCCTGAGCGCGTGTGGATTCCTCCCTTAGGCGAAATGTGCACGCGCTCCCTCTTCGTTTTGAATTTGCGACCGGCTACGCTTGGTGGTTGCGCTACCTGTGACGTCAGTGCTGACGCCGGCCACGCGCGCACGCGCCATCATTGCTCTACGACAGGCAGCGTAACGTCCCGTCCCACGTCGCCTCGAGAAGCTGTCGCCTGACGCTTCGGTTCTTGATCCAGGATCTTCTGCGCACCCCGCGCCTGCACACGGGATCTGGGCAGCGGTTAGGGTGAGGGTCGCCTGGGTAGGTGCCACGTGGCACCGTGGACGGTTGCTCTTCTGGCCCTTTAAAGGGACGCCCTAGGGGAGGCAGTTCCTTTCCGCCGCTCCCTTGCTTCCAGTTGCCCTCTTCCTTCTGCGCTTCTGCCCTCTGCACCTTGCCGTTGCTGCCGCTGTAGCCCGCTACACCGCCCCTTTGTCGTGGTCGGCGGTACGGGTCACCGTCAGTCATCCGCCACCGCGCCCTCCGACGAGCCAGAGATGGCCGCTGAACGTGGATCGTGGTGTGGCTCCTCCGTCACGGAGGACCACATCCAGAAGTACCGCGCCACCCACGTCCTTCCACTTGAGGAGGAAGTGGAGGTGCGGCTAGTGCCGGTGGGAGAGGTGTCGCCGCACCCGGCAGAGGGAGAGCGGGTAATCTTTCTCTCACATCTGGTGCGCGGGTTCACGCTGCCGGTGCACCCGTTCTTCCTCACGTTCCTCGCTTTCTCCGACCTCCGCCTCCACCATCTCGGCGCCAACGCAATCGGCACGCTGGCGCACTTCATGGCTTTCTGCGAGAGTTACCTCGGGATTGTCAACACCCGGATTTTTAATCCCAGATGCCTGTTATGTCATCCATCGCAACCCCAGGATTACCATTTTTGCGAGACATAACAGATTGGATATCATAGTACATCATCCATTACAAACCATACATAAGGTCTTACACAAATAAGGATCTCATGATCCCATCTTAATACAACAAGCAGTGGAAATAAAAGATAAGCGTAGCGGTGGGGTCCATCTTCAGGGGCACAGGCAATGCTGACGAAGGCAGATAGTCCTAGGTATCATAGCCGTCCTGCTGGCCATCATCTTGGCAGTCTCCTTCATAGTCTGGCCATGAGAATAGCCAGGGACAAAAGCCATGAGTACTCTTAAGTACTCGCAAACTACCACTAACAAGTAGTATAGTTCTAAGTTAAAGAGCTAAATCTAAGTTTAACTATAAGTTAAGTATGAAACCTAAGCTGAGTTCAGAAGCAAAGAAAGATAAAATAAAGTTCTAGAATCACTTAAGTTGGGAAGCTATTGTCATAAACACAACCCTGTTGTGGGCAAGTCAAGATTCATCATTTCTTTCATAAGTCATTTTGAAAACATCTGACAACGAAACAATATGGCCATTCCAACTGTCTATAACCGCGGACACGGCTATTCGAATAGTTTGACACTCTGCAGAGGTGGTAAACTTTCACCACAAGATTCCATACATTTGTCAGGGATAACCCTGAATCATCATACTTAGTATGCAGATAATCAAACATAACCTTCCCTTTACACACCCTAGTATAAGCACCTCTCCTATGAGCATGGCCTCCCAACCATGACCATCAGTCATCTTGGGCACTGCATAGGTGGACAACATTGAGAGGTAGCCTCAGCTCAAACCTCTCCCGCGAGGGAACTAATACTAATGCATATAAACTTCTGGCTAAGCCTTACCTAATTTAGGTATTGTGGTTGTACGGCAAATTTGGAATGGTATTGCATCCGAATCCAACCATCAGTTTTGTAAAAGGGTTAAGGCTCATGCCTCAACATTTTCACCATCATAAACCAGTTGTGTGCTCTCAACACATGTCAAAACATCTCAATAGAATGACTCATCATTCTAAGGTTTTCACAGTCCATTTTCACCAAGTGCTCCCATCTAGAGTGACTCAAGTTTTTGATCTACTCTAAACTACTAAGTGAAGAGTGTTCACTAAGGTGGAAAATGATGGGATCAATCTCATGCCATAGAATTACATCTAAAGTTATCTAAATAGGCCAAGTTTTACACTCTTTAAGCTACCTTCAAACTAAGTAAGGTACTTTGTGTAAAGAAAATGCAGTAAAGCTTGAAAAAATAATACTTGAGGTAAATATTAGTAAAAGGGGTATAACCAAAGCATGCCTAAAGCATGTTTGCTCAATCCTCTAACTTAGTTTGTTAAGGGTGGCTTGCTAGTATAAGACTTGCAAGTGTTAGCTTTCCAATAGTAGCTTGCATTGTTAATGGTGGCTTGCCTTGTGCAGTGCAGTGGTTCAAGTTTTCTTCCTCCTCTTGATAGAACTCCTCCTCCTCAAAAGCTTGGTCGGTACTATCGTCTATAAATACATAAGGATTACACAATCACCAAAAAATACTTAACTTGTCTAATTAGCACTCTAAGACACACATTTGATGGTCTATTATCATCACAAGCATCACAAGTTTTATTCAAAGGTTTCATCCTTTTTATTTTAGAAAAGTAATTTCTACTCATTGAAAAATTAACTAAGATTTAAGATTCACCACTTCAAATATGGGATCATGTGGACACATGTCATCACCACATATTCTAACATGTGGGAATGTGATTTAAGGGTTGAATCACAATTACTTTGGTTTTGGTTCATTATTTAATGATTTAAAGTGACTGGAAATGCCTATATAACATTATTTTGGTACTAGTCCAAAGTCACTGCATGTAAACCTTAATATTATTACATATTCAGATGGATATGGTGAAATGTGATTTTTGAGAGTTGGAATCAACTCAAAACCTATCATGGTTGATTTTACAAATATATTGCAAGGTGCAAATGCTTCTATCTTGTTATTTTTACTAGAAGAGATCTCTAACTCTAATTGAATTAAATCCAACGGGCCTGGGTAGATCTTTTCAGTAGCTTTCTAGCAAAATTGGAATCACTCCATTTGGATTTGTAAATCTTTCTAAAATGAATTTCAAACTAGGGGACAAAACTAGGTTTAAACTAAATAGAAAAATCCTAATTCAAACTAAATGGCTCACGCGGGAAAACTAACGGGCCGACCCAGTGACACTACGCGGCGCGGGGCTCAGCTGACAGGGGGGTTCCACCGGTCAGCGGCTCATAACACGCGAAGCGGTACGGGACGATGTGGGCCGTTAGATTAGAACGGGGATCAACGGCTAGGGCTCGTCGTCGACGACGGACCTGTCACCGGCGAACTCTAACCCTAGCGGCTCGGTGGGGGTGCTTAGGGGGCGTACCAGGGCTCCAGCAACGACGACGAGGTAGGCAAACAGACTGGTGGTCAACGGTGAACTCAGGGACGGTCGAGGCAGCTCTAGGGGTGGTCGGAGTCGACGTCACCCTTTCCTCCTCTGCTGCGGGCTACTCCGGCCAAATTCCTACAAGAAAGTGCTTGCGCTGCTCCGGCTAGAGGTGGGGAACAGTCAGTGAGGTGAGGGGAGGTGAGTGGTGTGCTGAATGGGGCTGGGGGTGGCCTTTATTTATAGGACGACGACGCGACCGAGTGGCATGGGTGAGCGGCTCCAAGAAGGGCTGCACAGCGTGCGAGCGGCGTGGCTCGAGGTAGGGGATGGTCACTGGTCTCCTGGCGGTGCTCTACGTGATCAATGCGGGACTAGGGGCGGTGGTATGCGGTCGGGCGGTGCACGTGCTCTGAACGGCAGAGGCTACGGCTTCCACGGTGAGCGGTGGCTGTGGTGCGTTGGGCGGCGAATGGGCATGTCTGTGGTGTTCCTGGGGTCGTGGAGAAGTGGTGGACGCAGGCTGCGGTCGAGGGGCAGCGCGTGCACGCGTGTCGGGCGCGGCGCTCTAGCGCGTGCTCGGCATGGTGCAGACACTTGGTGTGCGGCGGTTCCTCGGTGGTCCACGGTCTGGCTCGGCTCGGGGAGGGGACAGAGGGTGGCGGTGAGGTCCTAGCTAGCTCGTAGACATGGCGAGAGAGAGGGGGACGGTCTGCTGCGGCGGTTGCAAGGTTTAGCCGGCGGCATGGGCTCGGGTTGGCATGGCAATGCCACTAGGGAGGTAGGGGATCGGTGCTAAGGGCCTAGTTAGATCAAGAGGGGACATAGGGATTAAATGGATATCATTTGGGGACAAAACCCTGTTGCAAGCAGTGAGCTAGGATTAAGGTGTAAATCATGCCTGCCATGTGTTTGATGAAATGTCCCAAGAACTTTCTTTTTGAATTTTGAAAAGATTTTTGGTGGATGTGCTAGTATTAAGCTTGAGACTCTGTGGGTGCTTGGGTTTTGAAATTTGAGCTTGTTTGAGTTGTTTTTGAAATAGTGGGATCTTCCCATATGAAATAGATTCAATTTTCAACTGCCATTTAAATTTAGTGTTTGAATGTTTTTGGCAGATCACAAAGTGGGCCTTGGTACATCATTATGTGTAATAGCAAGGGGTGCAAAGATCCACAATTGTTTCTGTTAGGTTTTGAGTACTAGGAATAGCCAAAGTAGGCATGGTAGTTAATTTGGCACAAATGACCATTCACTTCATTATTCATTTTGAGTTGTTTTTTCTTTGGGAATTGTTTGGGAATGATCTAGATGATGTTTATTTCACCTAAGAATCATTTTACAAGCAATGGATCACTTAATCATGGCAATTCAATTCAACTCCTATTTTAAATGTACACACATATGAATGTTTTAATAATTTCAATTAGAAAAGTTTTTGTTAACCCTAATTTTGATGATTTGGATCTTAATAACCTTGGATTGAAGTGTTGGGATGTTACAAACCTTCCCCCCTTAAACAAAAATCTCGTCCCGAGATTTACAAAGAAAACTAGGAACTAAAGAGATCTGGGAACTCTGTCCTAATGTAATGTTCTCACTCCCAAGTGGCTTCCTCCTCGGTATGGTTGCTCCACTGAATCTTGAGAAACTTGATACTCCTGGTCCTGGTGGTTCTATAGGCTTCCTCTAAGATACGGATGGGCACTTCACGATAGATCAGGTCATTGTTAATCTCCACAGCTCTGTGATCGATGTTCTTGAAAATTTCAGTCTTCTCTGGCACTTCTAGGCATGTGCGAAGTAACGAGATATGGAACACACTGTGGATGGCTGACATCTCTTCAGGTCGTTCTAGTTGATATGATACTTCTCCTCGACGGTTCAGAATCTTGAAGGGCCCGATATATCTGGGGGCTAACTTTCCTTTCATACTAAAGCGGTGGGTTCCTTTCAATGGCGAAACCTTGAGATATACAAAATCTTCGACATTGAAAGTCAGGTCTCTCCTTCTCTTGTCAGCATAACTCTTTTGTCTAGATTGGGCGGTCTTAAGGTGCTCACAAACTTTTTGAACCTTCTCTTTGGCTTCTCGGAGAATGTCGGGTCCAAAGATCTGACTCTCTCCTACTTGTGACCAATTCAAAGGGGTACGACACTTTCTTCCGTATAGGAATTCAAATGGTGCCATCTGCAAACTAGCTTGATAACTGTTGTTATATGAGAATTCTATGAAAGGCAGGCAGTCTTCCCATTTGGATCCGTATTCCAACATATAAGCTCTTAACATATCCTCTAGGATCACGTTGACTCTCTCCGTCTGTCCATCAGTTTGCGGGTGATAAGCGGTGTTGAAATTCAACTTTGTTCCCAATCCTTCCTGAACTTTCTGCCAAAATCTCGAGGTAAACTAGGTTCCTCGATCTAATACTATGTTCTTGGGGGTTCCATGCAGACTAACAATCCTAGCAATATACAACTCTGCTAGCTTCGAACTCTGGTAGGTAGTCTTAACAGGTATAAAGTGAGCTACCTTGGACAGTCTATCAACTATGACCCTGATTGAGTCATTTCCCCTACTCGAGGTAGGCAAACCGGTGATAAAATACATTCCAACGGAATCCCATTTCCATTCCGGAATCTGCAATGGCTGCAACAGTCCTGCAGGTCTCTGATGCTCTTTTTTGACTCTTTGACAGATGTCACATTTGGCGATGTAGCTTCCGATTTCTCTCTTCATCTTGTGCCACAAAAATTGTTCTTTCAAATCCTGATACATCTTCGTTCCTCCGGGGTGGATAGAATAAAGAGTATCATGAGCTTCCTGCATGATAACTTGCTTCAGCTCCGAATCTGCTGGCACACAGATACATCCTTTGTACCACATCACTCCTTCTTCGTCTTCCATGAATCCAGGTACCTTTCCTGTACCAATACGATGTTTGATTCCATCGATACTTTCATTCCCCTTCTGGGCTTCCTTGATTTGGCTGATCAAAGTGGGTTAAAGTTCAATGCTAGCTAAGAATCCTTTGCTAACTAATTCAGTTCTAAACTGCTCCAACTCTTCATACAAACTTGGCTGCTTCTCCTTGATCATGGTGTTTAGCCTACACGGCAATCTGCTAAGAGCATCCGCTACCACATTGGCTTTGCCGGGGTGATAGTGAATGTCAAGGTCATAATCCTTGATTAACTCTATCCATCTCCTTTGCCTCATATTCAGCTCCTTCTGAGTGAAAATATACTTCAAGCTCTTGTGATCTGAGTAAATCTCACAACGATTACCCATCAGATAATGACACCATCTCTTTAATGCCAAAACAACGGCTGCTAATTCAAGATCATGGGTCGAATAGTTCTGCTCGTGCTGCTTCAGTTGTCGAGACAGATACGTTATGACCTTGCCTTCTTGTATCAATACACATTCGAGACCAATCTTGGATGCATCACAATACACATCAAACGGCTTCTTGATGTCTGGCATGATCAATATTGGGGCTGAAATCAATCTCTTCTTTAGTTCCTGGAAATTGGCTTCATATTTGTCGGTCCATTCGAACTTCTTGTCCTTCTTCAGCAATTCGGTCATGGGTCTGGCGATGCTTGAGAATCCTTCTACGAACTTGCGGTAATATCCCGCTAATCCGAGAAATGCACGGACTTGGGTTTGAGTGGTTGGGCTTCCCATTCTTCGACATCTTTGATCTTGGCAGGATCAACAGAGACTCCTCCGGCAGACACAATATGTCCTAGGAATCCTACTTCTTTCAGCCAGAACTCACACTTGCTGAACTTGGCATATAACTGATGCTCTCTCAAGGTTTCTAGGATGATTCTCAGATGTTGCTCATGCTCTATTTCTGACTTGGAGTAGATAAGGATGTCATCGATAAACACAACTACAAACTTATCTAGGAAATTCATAAAGATCTTATTCATGAGATTCATGAAATAAGCAGGGGTATTGGTTAATCCAAAAGACATAACCGTATACTCGTATAAACCATAACGAGTAGTAAAGGCGGTCTTCGGAATATCCGTTGCACGAATTTTAAGTTGGTGATAACCAGTCCTAAGATCAATCTTTGAGAATACCTAGGCTCCAGTCAACTGATCAAATAGATCCTCTATCTTTGGCAAGGGGTACTTGTTCTTGATGGTGACATCATTCAGTTTCCTATAATCTGTGCACAAACGATTGCCTCCATCTTTCTTGTCGACGAATAAAACTGGTGATCTCCATGGCGATGCGCTTGGTTGAATCAAGCCTTTTGCTAACATAGCATCCAAATGCTTCTTAGGTTCCACTAACTCTGAGGGGTTCATGCTATAGGGTCTCTGGGATATGGGTCCGATTCTGGGGATTAGTTCGATAATGAACTCAATATCCCTATCCGGGGGCATACCTGGCAATTCATCTGGGAATACGTCGGGGTATTCACATACTACTTTGACTTGGTCTATGGTGGGTAGGGCTAGACTTTTGTTGCACTTGAATTGACGAGGTAAGCTTTCAGAGATATGCTCTACTGTTACTCCAGGGCTACTGGTCATGGTGATGGATTTCTTAGCATAGTCTATCAGTCCTTTGTGCCTTGACATCCATTCCATACCTGGTACTACTTCCAATCCTTTGGTTCCAAGTACAATTAGGTTGGCATAAAAATCTATCCCATGTATTCTAATAGGCACACTTTGCAAATTTTTCTAGCTTTGGTAGTTGACCCGGGGATTTGAACTATCATGACATGCTTCAAGTTGGTTGGGTGAATCTTACTAGTGCATGCAAATTCTTCGGTGAAAAATGAATGTGATGCTCCAGAATCAAACAACACTCTTGCTAAAACTGAGTTGACAGAAACATACCCAGCACTACATCTGGCGCTTCTTGGGCTTCTTCTGTGTTCATGTGGAAGAGACGACCATTGCGGTTGTGAGGGTTCCCTGGGGCAAATCTTCTTCCTGGTTGAACACGACGCTATTGTTGAGCTGGGGCATTCACATTGGCAGTGGCTGCAGTCTTCTTGGGACACTCATTGGAATAGTGACCCTTCACTCCATACTCGAAACAAGTGATCTGGGACTTGTCTTTTGCTGCGACGGGCACAACATTGCTGCCAGTTCTGGGTGCAGTGTTGTTGTTGTTGTTGCTCTTGGGAGGTGCATGGTTGAAGTTGTTGGCATTGCTAGAGTTGTGATGGTTTCCTCCGGACTTCACATTGCCTCCGCTACGGTTGGGGTAGTTTGGGCAAGACATTGGGGGTCGATTGTTCCTTGGTGCATATCCCAATGAGGAGTTGGGACGGTACTTTTGGTGACCGCTGGATCCAGATTGCTACATCATACGACGCTTGCGGTTGTCGTTTGCCTGGTTAATCTTCCCTTCCATCTGAATGGCAGAGTCGACTAGCTCTTCGAGATCCTGGAAACGGATGTTGACGAGGACAGTCTGCATCTCATCATGCAGTCCATTCAGGAATCTCTCCTTCTTGGCCTCCGTGTTGATCTCATCAGGTGCATACCTTGCAAGCGACAAGAATTTGTCACGGTACTCCACCACAGTCATTCTTCCTTGCTTTAGTTCTCGAAATTCATCCCTCATTCGGGTGACTAGACCCAATGGCACGTGAGTGCGGCTGAATTTGATTTTGAAGGCTTCCCATGTCATCACTTGACCATGGTTCATGGTGCGGATACTGTTCCACCAAGATCTTTTGTCTCCTGCCAAGTAGTGGGTGGCAAAGAGAACTTTCTCGTTGTCATCAACTCTGGCTACCTCCAAGTTATTCTCCATTGCAACCAGTCATCAGCATCTAATGGGTTTTCTAACGTGCTAAAGATTGGGGGATTTGTATTCTGGAAGTTCTTCAGCTTGTATCCTTGATGATCCTGATTTCCATGCCCTTGGTTGTTGAGAGCCATCTGGGCGATCTGTTGTAGTGTTGCTAAGTTGGCTTGGCGTTCTGCCCTACTTGCTTCTCTGTCTGCGATGAGATTCTGCAAGATCTACAGCATTGGGTCTTGCGACGAGCTGCTCCCTCCTTGGTTTCCATGAGTCATCTGAAGATTGAGGTAGATACAGGGGTAAGAGGTAAAGTTCTAAGGTTCATGGTTTTGGTTCAAATCAA
This sequence comes from Avena eriantha, assembly GCA_910589775.1. Lineage (NCBI taxonomy): Eukaryota > Viridiplantae > Streptophyta > Magnoliopsida > Poales > Poaceae > Avena > Avena eriantha. Next base: position 267,008,536 of record OU342745.1, on the reverse strand, counting down.
AAACTTTGAGTTAGACTCAGGTTTTTCAACTAACTCCATTTCATTCATGCAAACAACACCCGATACAAACACACACCACAACAATCAAAGGAAAACAGATGGTTTGAAGAACCATTCTGCAAACTACGATACAGTGGGACCGATACATCTCATGCTACGGTAGTGCTCTAGTGTATCTACTCATCGTCGATGAAGTCGGAGTCCTCATCATCAGTGTAGAAGTCCACAACATCCTCCTCCAGAAAGTCATCATCGTTGCTGAGGTAAGAATCCATGTCTCCCTGGATGTCTTCACCATCCCCTTCTTCCTCCTTTGCTGCAAGTTTAGCTTCCTGCTCCTTGACGGTCTTCTCGAGGTCGGCCACCTTCTTGTGAAGACGAGCGATGGTGCGATCCTTCTTCTCGCGCTGGATGCGAAGAGACTGACGATCCTTGACTAGCAGTGAGAAAGTCTAGGCCTTCTGGTTGGCAATGGCACGGTTCTGGTTGGCTAACTACCCAGCATTGTCCAACTCCTTCTGACGATCGTACAATAGGAAGTCGAGGTTCTCCACTTGGCGCTTCAGTGCTAGATAACTTGGCATCTCATCGGCATTCCCATGAAGTCACGCCTTGCATAGTGAGCAAAACGGGTTCCTTGAATCTGGTTGACACTGAGGGCACATAGACGTGCGAGAGCTTCATGCATTGCCCTGGCTAATCCATCTAGCAAGTTGTTCTCTCTCACGGAGAACTGAATTCTCCCGGATGTTGGTGCTTCGATGCTTCCTCTAAGATCAGCGGTGACTAGCCACTGCAAATCTCCTCCTGGGGGTCCTGGAAGTTGAGCTCCAAGAAACTCCGGATGTGGGCGTCCCAGTAACTCCGACAGTGAATCCAGATCCCTCTCGAAGATCAGTTGACCTCCGTTCCCCAACTGGTAGAACTTGCTGAACTGTGTCTCCATCTACAAGAATTAAGGATGAGGAAATTAGTGAAGTGATCAAGTGTGTCAAATTTTAAGTAGTAATGTAAGAATTTTGAGGAACATGAATTTTTGAGGAAGAATGAATTCCCAAGGATAAGAGAGGAAATAGTTTTTCATAAATACTCACTTTGGTTTTGAAACTAAGTTTTTGTTTTGGACGTCCAGTCTAACTAGGGTCTCCTATGGTCAGGATGGTTTTGATACCAACTTGTCAACACCCGGATTTTCAATCCCAGATGCCTGTTATGTCATCCGTCGCAATCCCAGGATTACCATTTTTGCGAGACATAACAGATTGGATATCACAATACATCATCCATTACAAACCATACATAAGGTCTTACACAAATAATGATCTCATGATCCCGTCTTAATACAGCAAGCAACGGAAATAAAAGATAAGCGTAGCAATGGGGTCCATCTTTAGGGGCACAGGCAATGCTGATGAAGGCAGATAGTCCTAGTTATCATAGTTGTCCTGCTGGCCATCATCTTGGTAGTCTCCTTCATAGTCTGGCCATGAGAGTAGCCAGGGACAAAAGCCATGAGTACTCTTTAAGTACTCGCAAACTACCACTAACAAGTAGTATATTTCTAAGTTAAAGAGCTAAATCTAAGTTTAACTATAAGTTAAGTTTGAAACCTAAGCTGAGTTCAGAAGCAAAGAAAGATAAAATAAAGTTCTAGAATCACTTAAGTTGGGAAGCTATTGTCATAAACACAACCCTGTTGTGGGCAAGTCAAGATTCATCATTTCTTTCATAAGTCATTTTGAAAACATCTGACAACGAAACAGTATGGCCATTCCAACTATCCATAACCGCGGACGCGGCTATTCGAATAATTTGACACACTGCAGAGGTGGTACACTTTCACCACAAGATTTGATACATCTGTCAGGGATAACCCTGAATCATCATACTTAGTATGTAGATAATCAAACATAACCTTTCCTTTACACACCCTAGTATAAGCACCTCTCCTATGAGTATGGCCTCCCAACCATGACCATCTGTCATCCTGGGCACTTCATAGGTGGCCAACATTGAGAGGTAGCCTCAGCTCAAACCTCTCCCGCGAGGGAACTAATACTAATGCATATAAACTTCCGGCTAAGCCTTACCCAATTCAGGTATTGTGGTTGTACGGTAAATTTGGAATGGTATTGCATCCGAATCCAACCATCAGTTTTGTAAAAGGGTTAAGGCTCATGCCTCAACATTGTCACCATCATAAACCAGTTGTGTGTTCTCAACACATGTCAAAACATCTCAATAGAATGACTCATCATTCCAAGGTTTTCACAATCCATTTTCAGCAAGTGCTCCCATCTAGAGTGACTCAAGTTTTTGATCTACTCTAAACTACTAAGTTAAGAGTGTTCCCTAAGGTGGAAAATGATGGGATCAATCTCATGCCATAGAATGACATCTAAAGTTATCTAAATAGACCAAGTTTTATACTCTTTATGCTACCTTCAAACTAAGTAAGGGACTTTGTGTAAAGTAAAGGAAGTAAAGCTTGAAAAAATAATACTTGAGGTAAATATTAGTAAAAGGGGTATAACCAAAGCATGCCTAAAGCATCTTTGCTCAATCCTCTAACTTAGTTTGTTAAGGGTGGCTTGCTAGTATAAGACTTGCAAGTGTTAGATTGCCAAAAGTAGCTTGCATTGTTAATGGTATCTTGCCTTGTGCAGTGCAGTGGTTGAAGTTTTCTTCCTCCTCTTGATAGAACTCCTCCTCCTCGAAAGCTTGGTCGATACTATCGTCTATAAATACATACGGAGTACACAATCACCAAACAATACTTAACTAGTCTAATTAGCACTCTAAGACACACATTTGATGATCTATTATCATCACAAGCATCACAAGTTTTACTCAAAGGTTTCATCCTTTTTATTTTAGAAAAATAATTTCTACTCATTGAAAGATTAACTAAGATTTAAGATTCACCACTTCAAATATGGGATCATGTGGACACATGTCATCACCACATATTCTAACATGTGGGAATGTGATTTAAGGGTTGGATCACAATTACTTTGCTTTAGGTTCATTATTTAATGATTTAAAGTGACTAGAAATGCCTATATAGCATTATTTTGGTACTAGTCCAAAGTCACTCCATGTAAACCTTAATATTATTACATATTCAGATAGATATGGTGAAATGTGATTTTTGAGAGTTGGAATCAACTCAAAAGCTATCATGGTTGATTTTACAAAAATGTTGCAAGGTGCAAATGCTTCTGTCTTGTTATTTTTACTAGAAGAGATCTCTAACTCTAATTGAATTAAATCCAACGGGCTTGGGTAGATCTTTTCAGTAGAATTCTAGCAAAATTGGAATCACTCCATTTGTATTTGAAAATCTTTCTGAAATGAATTCCAAACTAGGGGACATAACTAGGTTTAAACTAAATAGAAAAATCCTAATTCAAACTAAATGGGTCGTGCAAAAAAACTAACGGGCCGGCCCAGTGACACTACGCGACGCGGGGCTCAGTTGATAGGGGGTTCCACCGGTCAGCGGCTCATAACACGCGAAGCGGTACGGGGCGATGTGGGTCGTTAGATTAGAACGGGGATCAACGGCTGGGGCTCGTCGTCGACGACGGACCTGTCCCCGGCGAACTATAACCCTAGCGGCTCAGTGGGGGTGCTTAGGGGGCGTACTAGGGCTCCAGCAACGACGGCAAGGCGGGCAAACTGACTGGTGGTCGACGGCGAACTCAGGGACGGTCGAGACAGCTCCGGGGGTGGTCGGAATCGACGTCACCCTTTCCTCCTCTGTTGCGGGCTACTCCGGCCAAATTCCGGCAAGCAAGTGCTCACGCTGCTCCGGCTAGAGGTGGGGAACGGCCAGTGAGGTGAGGGGAGGTGAGTGGTGTGCCGAATGGGGCTGGGGGTGGCCTCTATTTATAGGACGACGATGCGACCGAGAGGCATGCGCGAGCGGCTCCGGTGAGGGCTGCACAGCGTGCTAGTGGCATGGCTCGAGGTAGGGGACGGTCGCTGGTCTCCTGGCGGTGCTCTACGTGATCAATGCGGGACTATGGGCGGTGATCGGCGGTCGGGCGGTGCGCGCGCTCTGAACAGTAGGGGCGGCGGCTTCCACGGCAAGCGGTGGCTGTGGTGCATTGGGCGGCGAATGGGCATGTCTGCGGTGTTCCTGGGGTCGTGGCAGAGCGGTGGACGTGGGCTGCGGTCGAGGGGCGGCGCGTGCACGCGTGTCGGGCGCGGTGCTCTGGCGCGTGCTCGGCATGGTGCAGACACTTGATGCGCGGCGGTTCCTCGGTGGTCCATGGTCTGGCTCGGCTCGGGGAGGGGACAGAGGGTGGCGGTAAGGTCCTGGCTAGCTCTTAGACATGGCGAGAGAGAGGGGGACGGTTTGCTGCGGCGGTTGCAAGGTTTGGCCGGTGGCATGGGCTCGTGTTGGCATGGCAATGCCACTAGGGAGGTAGGGGATGGGTGCTAAGGGCCTGGTTAGACCAAGAGGGGACAGAGGGATTAAATGGAGATCTTTTGGGGGCAAAACCCTGTTACAAACAGTGAGCTAGGATTAGGGTGTAAATCATGCCTGCCATGTGTTTGATGAAATGGCCGCAAGAACTTTCTTTTTGAATTTTGAAAAGATTTTTGGTGGGTGTGCTAGTATTAAGCTTGAGACTTTGTGGGTGCTTGGGTTTTGAAATTTGAGCTTGTTTGAGTCGTTTTTGAAATAGTGGGATCTTTCCATATGAAATACATTCAATTTTCAACTGCCATTTAAATTTAATGTTTGAATGTTTTTGGCAGATCACAAAGTGGGCCTTGGTACATCATTATGTGTACTAGCAAGGGGTGCAAAGATCCACAATTGTTTCTGTTAGGTTTTGAGTACTAGAAATAGCCAAAGTAGGCATGGTAGTTAATTTGACACAAATGACCATTCACTTCATTTATTCATTTTGAGTTGTTTTTTCTTTGGGAATTGTTTGGGAATGATCTAGATGATGTTTATTTCACCTAAGAATCATTATACAAGCAATGGATCACTTAATCCTGGCAATTCAAATCAACTCCTATTTTAACTACACACACATATGAATGTTTTAATAATTTCAATTAGAAAAGTTTTTGTTAACCCTAATTTTGATGATTTGGATCTTAATAACCTTGGATTGAAGTTTTGGGATGTTACAAGGATCCAGCCGGATCCCGGGCTCTTCTGCCGGCTCTTCCGAGTCCGGCCGCAGGTGCAATTTACGAAGGGGCCGCTAGTCGTCTGTGGCGGCGCCTCCATCTACTCCCGCGTGCAGACCGGCTACCCGAAGTTCCGACTGTATGACACGGTACGACTGTGGCAGTAGTCGTACTTCTACGTCAAGAACCACACCAACATGGACCGGATCAACCTTCCGGCGTTCCAAGATGTCGAGTCCAACCGGCAGCACTGGGACTTGAAGATCTATGGCGACAAGGCAGAGTGGGATGCGATGCTGCAGCGCATGCACTCCCTCGTCACCTGCCGGCTGACCGGCCTGGACATCACCCTCAGTTGGATGTCCCGGCTGATGATGTCATTGCAGCAGCAAGCGCACAAGATGTGCTTCTACTCCGGCCGGCTAGACCTGACCCGGCTGTCGCGCCGTGATCCCTGCTACCACTACCTGAAGGAGTGGGTGTGGACGATCACCAAGGAGCGGTTGCCGGAAGGCTGGACCTTCAGCCTAGCGCCCTATAACCGGGACAACCACGCGCCCCGTGTAAGCTCCTTCAGCCAGAATTTATGTTTCTCTTGCTCCACTTTTTTGTTTTATCCGACTGATCTCTTGTATTCGACAGATCTTCCCTTGCATCCTTCGTGAGGAGGGCGAGGCCCCTCTGGAGATGGTCACGCCTGACTTGCCTGAGCCGCGTGCTCGGCGGTCTAGCGAGGAGTCGGACAGGGACGGGGATGCCTTCCCCAGCCGGAACAATGAAATGGCCGCCGACTCCCACACGGAGGTTGACGAGGAGGAAGAGGCCGCGCCGGCCTCCGATCCGGCGCAGCGCCTTGTGACGGACGATGACTCCAGCCAGTCTGGCGCTAGCGGGGGCGGCTCCAGCCATTCCAGCGCCAGCCGGCCTGCTGTAGAGGAGCCGGACTAGCGCCCTTCCGCCGAGTCTCCTTGGCCAGAAGAAGGGGCTGCCTCCGGTGGTGCAGGGGTACGTATTTCTTCCATTTTCTTTTACCATCTTCTGTTTCTTTCGTTTTCTCCCTTTTTACCTTGGGATTATTTGCTTCTTTTTCCTTCTTCTCTTCTTCTGCCTCTTTAGCATGTTGGTCTCCTTTGGAGCCGCGAGCCCGGCGCGACCGTCGACCGGGTCGCCGCCTCGCACGCCTGCCGCCTCCGTCTCTACCACCTCTTCTTCCGAGGCGTCGCCTCCGCCACCACCTCGAGCCGAACCGGCTGCCTCAGCCGGAACAGAGGACCCCCAGCCAGACGTGACGGGCCAGCCGGAAGAGGAGGGTCCTCATCCGGACGGCTCTTCAGCGGGCGCGCGGGGGGCCGCAACCGGCAAGGAGCTCGTGGTTGTCGGCGACGAAAACTCCGAGGACGAGCCAGGGGAGGAGTGGAGGACAGCGGTGGTTGCCGCGAAGGAATCCTTGGCCGTCAACGCCGTAGATGACGACGCCTCCTCCGTCACCTCGCTGAGAGACCTCGCCGCCACCCTCGAGCTGGCGGTGAAGGAGATCCGGCTGCTGGAGGCCGCAGCCGGCGAGAACCGGTCCTTGGAGCAGAAGCTCGCTGCTGCCAACGGGACTTCCCAGAGTAAGTTTGTCTCAGCCGGAATCGTCTTTTTTTTGCTGATAGCCGGCTTTGTTGCAGCCATCCTCGTGTGCGCTCAACGCGAGATCGATTGCTTGAAGAAAACGAACGACCGGTTGAGAAAGTCCAACTCCATTCTGCGGCTGCAGAACAAGGATTGGCACGCAAAGGTGGACGGTCTGGAGGCCACCGTCAAGGAGCGCGACGCCCCTCTCGCCAGCCGGATTGAAGCCTTCAACCTTCTCGAGGCCCAGAACAAGGACCAAGAAAAGGAGATCAAATGGCTGGCGATGAAGGAGAAGGCCTTGGTGGAGGAACTGATGTAAGTTGGTCACACAGCTAAGGGTAAGTTACCTTTTTCGTCTCCCTGTCTTTCCGGTTCTGGTAGCCGGATCTGACTATCTTTTTTCTGACAGCATTTTATCCCGGCATAGACCTGCTGGCGTACAACCGGTTGCAGGAGAACTGGCCGGGAGCACAGCCGACGGCCCAGGAGCTCGTCGTCCTTCTTGGCGAGGAAGCTGCACGGGACATCTTCTCGTTTCTGTGGCCAGAAGCTCCGGTTCCGAAGATAATGGCGCAGCTAGCTGCAAAGGTGGGGGAGGTGCCGGCTGCGGTGGACTGGATGTGGCACCTGGCGGCGCGAGCCGGAGCGGAGATGGCTCTGGCCCTCATGCTTTCCTAGTACAAGGACGCCCACGTCGAGAAGATCGACGGAGGCTTCCATGCCGGCGCCGACCTTGCCGCCATCCGCGAGGCCCATCCAGAGCTCCGGGGCTCTGCCATCAAGATCGCCGACTACGTGGATCCCGACGAGGTTCTCACTGACTCGAAGTCTGTCGGCTCTCCTGATGTGGAAGCCTCGACGCAGCCAGCTGCGGGCGCCGGAACTGGGTCAAGCTCCGCGCCTCCTCCTCCTCCGCCTGACGCTACCACCAGCCAAAGCGCTCCGCACGGCAAGGGTCCTGCTGCCTAGTTATCGCCCCGAGATGCTGGGTGTATTTGTTTGTCTTGCCTTCTCTCGAAACTCGTCTATTTGTACCTGCTGCCTCTGGCGCCGGGTAAACTTATGGGAGCTTCGTCTCCTCTTTTCCTTTTGATGTTAATAGCTTGGTTTCCCTTCAACTTGTGTGTTTTGCATATTCATTCAATATTTCGCTGATTGACTTTATCCGGCTGACTTCGCTCGGCTATACGCCTTGGCCGGGGGAACTGCACCACCAGTGGGAGCGGGCTAGCGCACCCACTGGGTGTAGCCTCCGAGATTTGGAGTAGTTGGCATAGCCAGGTATTTCGAATCTCCCTTCTTTTCCCAAATCTTCTAACTTTGTCCGACTAGACGTGTCTTAGTCGGTTGCTTTCGCTGGTTGAACACCTTCAGCCGCGGGAAATAACATTCTAGTGGGGGCACACGAGCGCACCCACTGGGTGTAGCCCCTAATCTTCCTTGTCTTCTCTTGCTCCTGCCCTTGCCCTCACCTGGGCTCCGAACACCCGGCTAAACTCCTTTAGCCGGTCGGGAACTACAAGATTCCACTGGGGGCACGCGAGCGCACCCAGTGGGTGTAGCCCCCGAGATTCGGAGCGCTTGATGAAGGCAAGGACTTCGAATCTTCTTCTCTTTTCTTCCTGAATTCCGACTCAAGGTAGTCGTACAAGAATATACATACACATACATTCTCACACGTTAATAGGTTAGTCTGCCAAATTGTAGCCGAAAGGCGGTGTTTTTTGAAAACTAGCTTGCGCCTTTCTGGACACTTGGTCGTTTTCCCGTGTGCTCTGCTATTTTGGCTATGTCCTTGCCGGGCAGCCGGGTTGCAGTCTGCAGCCAGAATCGAAGGGAGCTGACAGTACATCGTCCACGGTACTAAGGGCTTAGTAACCGGATTGTCTTAAGCTAGTTGCGACGCCGGGACGCCCGACTGTCGCGTCTCCTCCCCGTTTTTCGTGTGGGATCCCTTGGGCTTTTTCTCTTGCTAGTCGGACAGTCGGGTTGCGGTCTATAGCTGAGATGAAGAGTGGGCCTCTGACATCGTCGCACACTACTCAGTCGGTTTGTTGACTTAGCACGTCGGGCCAGCCGCCAAGCCCCCGCGTAGGGGTTGCCGGAGCCGGAAAATCATAACCGGAAAATTGGTACAAACACATTTCTAGCAAGGAGCCCCCGAGCATCTCACAGGGGTCCGCATTTTCATTCATAGGGTTTGTGGGATACATACACTATCTAGTCACTAGGTGTAAAACAGGCGCAGCAGGGCCGCGTTCTAGGGACGCTCGGTCTCCTCGTCTGATTTGTCCATCTTGTTCTTGCGTGGCTACTGCGCGTCGATGAGGTAGTAGGAGTCACTGGGCAACGCCCGGCTGATGATGAAGGGTCCCTCCCAAGGTGGCGATAGCTTGTGCATGCCCTTCGTGTCTTGCACCAGCCAGAGGACCAGGTCGCCCTCGCGAAACGCGACTGGGCGGATCCGGCATGAATGGTAGCGGCGTAGTCGTTGCTGGTATAGGGCCGACCTGGACAATGCCAACTCGCGGGCCTCCTCCAGGAGGTCCACACCATCCTCCCGCGCCTCTTGGTTGGCCTTTTCGTCGTAAAGGAGCTTGCGTGGGGAGTCGAACTCGATATCTGCGGAGAGGACAGCTTCCGATCCATAGACTAGAAAGAACGGAGTGTAGCCGGTTGATCTATTCGGCGTGGTGCGGAGGCTCCAACGGCTCAATGAGGCGCGGCTTGATGCCGGCTAGCACCAAGCCGTTTGCCCTTTTGACCTACCCATTGGACTGCGGGTGCGCGACGGAGGCCAGGTCCAGCCGGATGCCCTTGTTGCTGCAGAATCGGGCGATGGCCCCCTTGGCGAAGTTTGTGCCATTGTCGGTGATGATGCTGTTGGGGTAGCCAAACCGATTGATGATGTCGGTGAAGAAAGTGACGACTGTTGCCCCGTCCAGCTTCCAGATGGGCTTGGCCTCGATCTACTTTGTAAATTTGTCCACCGCCACCAGCAGCTGGGTCATGCCCGCGCGCGCTAGCTTGAAGGGACCAACCATGTCGAGGCTCCAAACCGCGAAGGGCCAGGTAATCGGTATGGTCTTGAGCACCGAAGTTGGCATGTGCCTGAGCTGCCCGAAGCGCTGGCACCCATTGCATGTGTGGACCAGCTGTTCAGCGTCCTCGAGGGCGGTGGGCCAATAGAAGCCATGGCGAAACGCCTTGGAGACTATCGCCCTTGATGAATCGTGGTGCCCACACTCGCCCTGATGGATGTCCTTGAGTAGCTGGTAGCCTGTGTCCACATCGACACACCTTTGGAAGATGTCGAATACACTGCGCTTGTACAGTTCGCTGTTGATGATGGTGTACGTGTGCGCGCGGTGCCAGATTTGCCTGGATTCCACCTCGTCATCCGGAAGTTCCCCGTTGGCGATGTAGTTCATGAAGGGCTGCACCCATGATGGCACTTCCCGAATGACGAGGATGCTCCCGCTCTCCGGTTGATGGTCGTCAGGGGGTCGTCCGGGTGAGGTACCCGGGACGGCAGCCCCCGAGCCGCTTGATGAGCTGGCAGCCCCCGGGTCCTTCGAGCCGGAGGGCACTGCCTTGCCGGAGTTGGTGCGGGTTTTCTTCTTTGGAGGCTCCACCAGCTCTGCTTCTGCCGCCCCGTCAGCCGGAGCGCTCCCCGCCCATATGATGGAATCCGACTCGGGTGACCGGTAGGTGGAGGGCTTGCATAGGTGCTCCAAGGAGACCCCGGGTGGGATCGCCTGCCTGGTGGATCCGATTTGGGCAAGCGAATCGGCTGCCTCGTTGTTGATGCGGGGGACGTGGTGGATTTCACATCCATCGAAGGAGGTGCTGAGCTTCTGTATGTGGAAACGGTAGAGGGCCATGTTTGCATCTCGAGCGTCCCATTCCCCGGATACTTGCTGCACCACCAGATCTGAATCACCGAAGCAGAGGGTCCGGTTGACACCGATCTCCTTGGCTAGCCGGAGTCCGTGCGCTAGTGCCTCGTATTCGGCTGTGCTGTTGGAGGCGTTGAAGTGGATTTGTAGTACGTACTCCAGCCGGTCTCCCTTGGGCGAGGTGAGCACGATGCCAGTTCCCAAGCCCCCGAGCATCTTCGACCCGTCGAAGTGCATCTTCTAGTGGTCCGAATCCGGAACCGGTGGGAGATACTGGGTCTCGGCCCAGTCGACGAGGAAGTCCGCTAGCGCCTGTGACTTGATCATGAGCCGGGGTTCGTACTAGATGGAGTAGGCTGCGAGCTCGATGGCCCACTTGGCCACTCGACTGGTGGCGTCCTTGTTAGCGATGATTTCCAAAAGGGGTGCGGTGCACACGACCTTAATCGGATGCTCCTGGAAGTAGTGCTTGAGCTTCTTACATGCCAGGTACACGCCGTAGCACATCTTTTGGTAATGGGGGTAGTTCTGCCTAGAGATTGAGAGGACCTCGCTGAGGTAGTAGACGGCCCTTTGAACCGGCTGAGCCTTGCCTTCCTCGGGACGCTCCACCACCAGGACGATGCTGACGACCCGGCTGATGGCTGCTATATAGAGCAACATTGGCTCCTTGGTAGCCGACGTGGCTAGAACCCGTGCTGTGGACAACATGCGCTTGAGGTCGTGAAATGTGGCGTCGGCTTGCGAAGTCCAGGAGAACTTGTCCGTATTCTTCATCAGCTGGTACAACGGGAGTGCCTTCTCTCCCAGCCGACTAACGAAACGGCTAAGGGAGGCTAGGCATCTGGTGAATTTCTGGACTCCAAGCAAGCTCCTGGGAGGCTGCATCCTCTCGATGGCCACGATCTTCTCTGGATTTGCCTCGATGCCTCGTTGTGATATGAGGAAACCGAGTAGCTGACCGGATGGCACTCTGAAGACGCACTTCTCTGGGTTCAGCTTCATCTGGTACTGGCGGAGGTTGCCGAATGTCTCTCCTAGATCTTCGAGGAGGGTGCGCTTCTCTTTGGTCTTGATGACCACATAGTCCACATAGGCATGCACGTTTCGGCCTATTTGCGAGTGCAAGCACTTCTGCATGCAGCGCTGATAGGTAGCGCCTGCATTCTTCAGACCGAAAGGCATGGTCACATAGCAGAAAGCCCCATAGGGGGTGATAAATGATGTCTTAATCCGATCAGCCGGGTTTAACCGGATCTGATTGTAACCGGAATAGCAATCTAAAAAATACAACAAATCACAGCCGGCCGTGGAATCGATGACTTGATCGATACGGGGCAAGGCGAAGGGGTCTTTCGGGCACGCCTTGTTCAGGCTGGTGTAGTCGTTACACATGCTCCAGGTCTTGTTCTTCTTCAGCACCAGGACTGGGTTCGCCAACCAGTCCGGGTGGTACACTTCCATGATGAACCCGGCTGCGAGGAGCCGGGTGATCTCGTCATCGATAATCTTTCTCTTCTCCTCCGCGAACCGGCACAGAGGTTGCTTAACCGGTTTGGCATCCGGCCACACATGAAGTGAGTGCTCGGCGAACTCCCTCGGTACACCTGGCATGTCCCTGGGTGACCATGCAAAGATGTCCCGATTCTCACGGAGGAAGTTGACGAGCGCGCCTTCCTATTTGCTTTCCAAGTTGGCACCGATGGTGACGAACTTGGTCGGGTCGGAGGGGTCGAGCAGGATCCTCTTTGTCTCCTTGGCCGGCTGGAAGGCTCCTTCTCCAGCCAGTTTGCTGCTAGCCGGTATGTCCTGCTGGGCCATGGCCACATTGCGCATGATCACGCACGTCTCCTCGGCTATGATGACAGCCTTTGCCAGTTTGGAACCAGCTGAGGCGCACTCCATCGACCGCCTGAAGCAGCCAGCGATGGTGATCACGCCGTTGGGTCCCGGCATCTTTGTCTTGAGGTATGCGTAGTGGGGGATGGCCATGAACTTGGCGAGGGCGGGGCGCCCGAGGAGAGCATGGTAGGAGCTCGTCAGGTTTACCACCTCGAACCAGATCGGTTCGCGGCGGGAGTTCTCCTCGGTCCCGAAGATGACATCCAGCTGGATTTTACCCAGCGGGGCGCAAGCTGGCCCTGGTAGCACACCGTGGAATGTAGTGGTAGTCAGGCGCAGGTTGCATTCGCGAATGCCCAGCTTCTCCAGTGAGGACTGGTAAAGGAGGTTGAGGTTGCTGCCTCCGTCGATGAGAACGCGCGAGAAACGGCAGGGACGCACGTTGGAGATGATGAGGGGATCGAGCACCATGGCGTAGCCCCCGGGAGTCGGCAGCTGCTCCGGCTGGTCTTCACGGCTCCAGGTGATGGGGGTTTCTGACCAGTTTAGGTACTGGGGGACCGGAGAGACGATGGCGTTGACCTCCTTCGAGCGTCGCCTGTGGCTGTGCTTGTCGTCCAGCTCCGTCTCAAAGATGTGGTAGGCGGCGTGCGGCTGGGGGTAGCCGTTGTTTTTGTTGCCGCCGTTACCATCATTGCCGACTCCCCTAGCTGGTGGTGGTGGTCCACCAGGAGGGGCGGGGGGAGATGTGGCTGGCCACCCTGGTCTTTTAGCTAGCGAGTCCAGCTGCAATTTCGGGTGGTATGCGTAGCCAGTTTGAAGGGACCACTATGCCACTTGCACGGGCCGTCAAACATCTGGTCGAAGGTGAGCCGTGGCTTCTGCCTTCTTACATTGTTAGCCGGCGCTTCGAGGGCCCCTTCCACGGCATTGACCTGCCGCGCGTGGTAGCGGGGCTTCTGTTGTCCGGCTTGGCGGTCCCAATGGAACCGGTTTTCGTTGCCGTGGCGCCTGGAGGATCCGGCTTCTCCAGCCGGATTGCTCGGACGGTCGCGAGCCGGCTCCGTAGGAGTCGGACGCCCGTCAGCATTTACTCGGGGGGGGGGGGGGGGGGGGGGTTCTTCATGGTGGCATCCGCTATGGTGTACTGGTCAGCAACCGTCATGAGCTTCGCCATAGTTTTCGGCTCGTCACATAGTAGCCGGTGGCGAAGCATGGTGCCTTCTCGGCAACCCTCGATGAAGAAGCTGATGGCCTGGCTCTCTAGGATGCCCTTGCAAGTGTTGCGCAGCTCCATCCACTTGGTGAGGTACTCACGGTTGGTCTCGCGGTCACCCTGGACACACAAGGCCATGTCGCGTGGGCGTCCCGGACGCTTGTACGTGCCACTGAAGTTGTGGACGAACACCTTCTCGAAGTCTGGTCAGGCGTTGATGCTGTTGGGCGCAAGGCTGTTGAGCCATGTCCTTGCCAACCCGCTTAGCATAAGAGGGACGTAGCGCACGGCTGTGCGCTTGTTCCCATGGGCGATGCCGACTGCCGTAGCATAGTCGGTCAGCCCGTCTTCCGGCTTCATACTGCTGTCCTACTTGGGGGTGTCCCTGGGCAGGGAGAATTTATCCGGAAATGGCTCGTTCCGGATGTGGGGTCCGGAACAAACCGGTCCGGTGGAGTCTTCTTCTTCCGTGATGCGCGCTTGAGTGAGGAGCTCGATGCGGTCGCGGGCATCCGGACAATCCGGGTTGGGCGCCCCCACCCGGCCCGAGAGACGAGAACCGGCAGGTCTGGGTGCTCCAGTTGGTGGAGGGGGAGGCGGTGGGTGGCTGTTCACCGTTTGTTCCTGGTGTGGCTAGCCCCTGTTGCTAGAGCTGTGACGCCTAATGCGGGCCTTAGCCGACTGAGGGGAGGATGCCTGTTGGGTGTCGTGGGGCGCGCCCTTGCTGTTGACAGGCAGCCTGCTCCCCCTGGAGTAGCTAGGGTCCTCCTGCATCTGCCGGTTGGCATCAGCCTGCTCGTCCGCGATGTGGAGGAGCTCCTGCACGCGAGCGTGCTGGCGGGCTCGCTCCTCGCCTTCTAGGTTGGGCAGTTCTGCTGCCGCGGCTCGCGCCGCATAGGTTCTTGATGGGCGTGCTGTAGGTGGGCCGGATGAGGGCGGGTGCGGGATCCGGCTCCCCATCCTTTTCCATCCTTGCAGCTAAATCGCCGCCCTGGCGCCGCACCTGGCCGCGCCGGCTCGGCTACGCGGTAGCTGGAGTGAAGCCATGCATGTGGTCGTACTCGCGCCGGGTGTTCTCGAGTTGCTTGCAGGTTGCCGCCAGCTCCATGGCATCCTGGAGGAGGATCTGTCTCTCCCTGGCGAAGTTGGCTTCCGCTTCCTCCGGGTTATCCCCAAGGTTAACCGGCGTCAGGAGCCGCTGAATGGCATCCTCCACCGGATTCCGTGGCTGCGGAGGCGCGGAAGTTCCACCTTTGTCCGCACCCCGCTCCCGCGGCTGGCGGGGGTGAGAACTAGATCCGGCCATCATGACCTCTACGCCGCAAGAAGCGATGGAGGTGCTGCTGCCCGGATGGGGTAGCTCGGCGACGGAGACGATCTCCCTAGGGAAACGCTTTGGAATGGTGGCGACGTAGACGGGGAGGTCGCCGAAGAGCAGGATGGAGCCGTTCGCCGGGAAGGAGGTTCCGGCAAAGCAGGAGGCGTTGTCGATGACGCAGTCGAACTTGCCGAGCGTGAGCACCAGGCCAGAGGCCACACGCTCACCAGCTGAAGTGCGGGGTCCCGTGCGGAACGTGACTCCGGTCGAAGCCATTAGCCCCACGGTGGGCGCCAACTGTCGTTGTATTGGGAATGGCAGACCTGAGAAGGTTAGATAGAGGTGTGGGGACTAGCAGGGAAGCTATCGACGGCGTCCGCAGGCTGGATTGGATACAAGCAAGCATAGCTAGATGCAGGAAGTACACAGGTTCGGAGCCCTCGTGATGAGGTAAAACTCCTACTCATGTCGATCTAACTACGAGGGATATACAAACTACAAGCGCTCCTCGAGCTGTATTCTCTAGCTACTGTCTTAAATGCACTGAGACCAACCCTTTCTACTGAGGCCTTGCCTCTCCTTATATAGGCAGAGAGGCAACGGTCTCACTGGCCAGTTCGACTGGCGGGCCCCACAGGCGGGTCCTAGCCGGCTGGTCATCTACAGTATCCGGTACGGCATGTCCCATCAGAGTATGAGCGATATGGCTGTCGTAGGCACAGTGGACGCCGTGCAAGCCTGTCGTCAGCATCGGGCCACTATTCCTACGTCATCCTCGCAAAGTCTTCGGTATGGCCGAGTAGCTGCCAGTCTTGTCGTCGTACAGGGCGTACCGCGCACTGATCCGCACGTCGTCTTGTCTCCTTGATTGGTTCCGGCTACGTTGTCGTAGCCGGCTGCTTCTCGTCGATCCGGCTACCATGCGGTAGACGGCCCGACCTGCCTTGTATGCCTGCACTTGGTCAGCCGGACGCAATCCGACTGCCCTGTTTCTTGTCCGGTTGGGGTATCTGGGGTTCATCCCCCCGACAGGTAGAAAGGCGTAGCTGTCGACGAAAGAATGGCCAAGCATGGCAGAAATCACAGCATCGTTTACTTCTTCAAGCTTGGTTTCCTGGAGATAGACAATCGTGGCATGGGTATCCCGGACGATATCACGGACCACGTCACGACGAACCTTGTTGTTCAGACTGCAGGGGTTCTAGTTGAGCAGATTCACATTCCTTTGCGCCATTACAGAAAACTTGTAGACATAGGGTGAAAAGGATGTAGAAGCTTCAGGCATAACAGTTACATCATGTTGAGATGGTCATCAGCTAGCAACGAAGGCAGAAAGTAATGAGTTATAGTAGTAGATAGCTTGCAGGAAGGAGTTTTCATCAGACTAAGCCCCAAGCAGAAAGTAGATTGTCATAGATAGTAAAGATAGCAAGGATGGAGAGCATGGGGCACCGGCCCAGGGCAACATGGCATACTGCAGCGACTACATATCTATGGAGGCTGGTGACATGGTTGGGGCTGCAGCAACTATCTTGCTTGCTGCTTTTTCCTTGACTTGCTTGACCAAAGCATCGAGGGCGTGAATTGTCGAGGATGCCAACGGCCCACTGAGGAATAGTTGGCGGAAAGCCACCCTTGAGGCGTCATCGAATGAGGCCGAGGGAGCGACCACTTATATTGTTATTATTGACTTCATTTCTCCTGTAGATTGGTCATGTCTCCTTGTAGAGGTCCTCCTTTGTTATCTTATCGGGTTTGGATGTCGCTATTAACTTACCATAGTCTAGCAAGGTATAAGAAGATAGATTGAGTACATCATACTCAGCAAGTTTTAAATATGTGGTTGTCTGATGCTTTAACAATAGCCATGGATCATAGATCCTGAGCTTATACAAGTTTTTGAAAACAATTTTTTAGAAAAGGTAAGTTTTATTTAGAAAAACTATGCCACTCAGCCTTTACGGTTTGTACATGTCTTCATGGAGTCCCTTTTCCATAGTGTTTATAGTTCTTTCTCAGATCAGAGGGTAACATGTCACATTTATACACTCACGAGAGGTACGTTACTTTACTCACAAACATCTTTAGCCTTGTTGCACAGTCTGAGCCATGTCTCTTGTTCACACTTTCATTGGTACGAGGCCCAATGTAAATACTAGCTATTAACTATCCTCTCCACGACCCTATTGACCACCCATTGTAACGAGTGCCGGTCAAGAGCCCTATGCTCAATTACCATCCCTTCAAATATACTATGCTGCTATCCTGCAGAATATGATAGCGATGTTATGGACTCCCATTTGCGGATATTCACTTTGGATCACAACCCAACTTAGTATACGAGGACAACAAAAGGAAAAAGGTCTAGCTAATTTTCCCGTCTAAGTCTAGGATCTGTGGTTAGAATGGTTTATACGACACACTAAATGACTGACAATAGCTGTTGTTAAGTCCTAACTTTCCCGGTAGAATGGAATCTCCACCACATGGCTTCCCAAACACATGTCTCTTAACCATGATTCCATAGCCCACCGAGGCATATTTCATCCATTCTTAAAATGGTATTTTGCTATTAATGAAGTTGATTGAGTTTTTGAAAAAGGGTTTTGTAAAATAAAAGGGACATGTAATGTTGAACTTGCAAATGGTATGCAAGTCCGGTCACACAAGATATATGCAAGAGTGAACTTGCCTCCTAATTGCAAGGTTATGCAATCATCATCTTCTACCATCATAAGATCTAGATGGAAGAATAGCATCATCGGTCCGGTAAGGACTAATGTTTAATTTTTTTCAATATGATATGGATGTTAAGTAAACTATCATTTCCCACCCCATTTTTCTATCCTTACAATGTCTATTGAATTCTGGTCTTATGTTTAGTATCTACTCGGATAACACACTTGAGAACAAGAAGGATAAGGTTGTTTAAAGTGATAAGTGTTGGCTGATATCATTTCAGTGATATTGGATTTGGTATTATGGTGTTAAAGGAATATTTAGGGTTTAAGAGGAATTACACAAGTATAGTGATACACTTGGACAATAATCAATAAGTGAAGTTTGTTGTTGGTGTAGAGTTATATATACCTTAGGTATAAGGTATATGGGTTTATGTGTCAAATGGTTGAAACTTATCCTTAAGAGGACAGTCTTATGAAATTGTAACAACTTAGTGAAGTTGGAGTAAATATGGTGGATATTTATGGCTTGGGTTGGTATTTGTTTCTTGGTGATTCCTTATTATATAAGATCATCAACAAGGTATGATCAAGTTTTGATGGCTAAGTGATGAACTTGAGTGGATTGAATATCAAGTTCATTTAGAAGGTGTCCACATACATTCAATTCAAAACAATATAAGATATTTCAATCAAGACAGCCAATTAATATGTTTACTTGTGGTTTCTTATTCAAAATCCATTCATAAAGATTTTACAAGCAAAGTCAAAATAGTGATGCATATAAAGTTAAACAATTTGATTTGGTTTGAGGTTGTTTAAAGTATTTGTTTTGTAGTTGAGTGTATTCTTATTGCTTAAAAAAGATTTGTTAATTTCAAACAATTTTATTATATATTTGATTTTAATAAATATATTTTTGGTTTTTAGGGATTTTTTCTTATTAGTAAGTATATACGATTTGATTTTTATTAAGTTCATTCAAGTCAAATAGAAAATTCATTAAAATTCTTAATGTTAAGCATACAATGTTTTAGATTGGTTTTATGTATTTTATAATATTCTATAAGTGTTTTATATGATTTAAAATTGAATATCATGCTATTTATATTTGTTATATCATTGAAATTTTTGGTTTTCTTTAAATCCTGTTTAAATTATAATTTTATTTCTCTACTTTTTATTA